>QEOQ01000191.1:177241-258948 GCA_010279815.1 Brachionus plicatilis
TACTCTGGGGTCCTTATTCTCGCGCCTATCAATCCAATAATCGTGAAATTTAACAATATTCGAATGATTAAGATTGATTAAATTTTTGAACACGCGATCTATCTCGTTCTCGTCGTCATGTAAATTTTGATTTTTGAATTTTTTGCCGCCAGCCAAATTAATTTCGTTCCAGACGACCTCGAAGCCGTACTCGGTGTCCATGGCCAAATAGGCGTTGTCTATGCCGGGCACGTCCCGCTGCGACACACACTCGTTGCGCTTGGACCACCGTCCGTCGTTCGACTCTTCGACCACCTCGTCAATGGTCTCCTCGTTCTCGTCCTCGCTGCTCAGTCCGTTCGCCACCTCCACACTATTTACATTTGACGTCTCGGCAGGACTGGGCGACGCGGCACTGCTAGCTGTGTTCGGCGGCGATTTGTTCATTTGGATTTGACAGTTGGCGCACGTTTGGCTGGTCGTCAACTGCTGGGCTAGCTTTTCTTGCGACATAATCTTTAAAAATGAGACTTTAGTTACATTGGGTTAAGTCCGTGCGATCAGTTTATGGACGCTCAAGAAACGACTTAGATCTGGATTTGAGAATTGGAGAAAAATTCGAATGAATTAAGTGAAAGAAAAAGAGAGAGAGAGAGAGAGAAAAATAAAACAAATATGAAAGAATTAGTTTGGATGCTCAACTTCTCTTCGATATTCTCTTTCAAATTCAAGTTGCCTCTTGCTCGCAATAACAAATTTTATGAATTCGATTAAATTAATTATGATAATTTTTTTTTCTCTTTTCCAAGACATTTTTGTCCCTGGTGCCACGTGCTACCAATTAACTTGGTCACACATGCTCTCTACACCCACACCTACCCCCTCCCTCTCTCTGTCTCTGAAAATGAAAATTATTTCTAGCAACAAGTGACTGCAAACAATAGCTTGAATAAGTCATAAACAGTTTCAATTAATTGTCTTGACAATCAAGCAGGTAAGAGTGCTTACGATGTTTTGAAAATGTGGCGATGAGAGCAACACTTGATAGGCAATGGGAATATTGGGCGCTGAGTTGGCACTGGTGGCGAAATGGTGCGCGTACTTGGGCGAATTGTTGGCCAACGTGAACCATTGATACTGCTGCATTTTGTGTACACACTCGGTTGGCAAAACTCGAGAGTTCATAAATCAAGCTTAGTCTAAATTTAATCATAGATGATAGTAAAACATATTTTTAAAGAAATAGTTTATTTTGAATAATCAATGAACGTCAGTGGTAAATGCCAACTTTAGGGCGTACACCGAATACCTTGAATATAATCTCTATGAGATAGATGACATTTCAATATTAGTTTTGTTAGTGAAACACGTTTATCTAATCCTTAGGCAAGCATTTCTCTTTTATTCCTAATTAATCTGCATACTTGTTGAGAATTAATTACGCAATTTTTCATTCACACCGCCCATCTTATTCTAAATTCAGGTGACCCTAATTCTAGACTCAATTCGGTCCTCTCTTGAGCTCTTTTTGTTTAAACAAGCTTCAATTACCTTATCAAAAAATAAAATTCTAGACATTGAATGCATTGAATCCGGTGAATATTTATTCAAACAGCTACTAGACGCAGTCAAATCTTGATTTGCGTCTAGATCATCTGACAGTCACATTTAAATGGTGCATGGTTGTGACGCTAAAACAGACAGTTAAAGTTAGTCTTACAACTTCTTTGGAGAACTAAATTTTAAAAAAAAAAGAAATTTTTTTTGCATTTTTCACTTTGACCATTGAAAAAAAATCATAAAAAACCAAAAAAAAATATTGAAAATTAAAATAAAGCTTAACTATTTTTTTATCAATACAAATTCACGTTTTTTTTTGCATTAATGCATTGTTTAGCATTTTGCAGAGAGATTAAATCAAATACCATTCAAAAGTTATAGACAAAATACTATTTGATCTGTTTTTTTTATCTTAAACTTCAAGATGCCCTAAGAAATACATGTAAAAATAGTATTGCATGTGCACTAGGAAGTGTCGGTAAAAATTTTCATTGCACCACTTACCATTTTTATTTCTTCAAGAAATTGGAGAAATTAATTAAAAAAAATATTTTATTAATCGAGTTTAAAGCTTTTTCTACAAAAACTCTTTTAATTTTCTCCCATTTTATTTTGAAAAATTTAACTGCCCCTTAAAATTAAACTCATCAATTTTTTTTAAGATGAAAATAAAAAATTTTTTAAACATCTACATATTTAAATCCATCTGATATAAATTGAATTAATTTTTTTCACGCTTTTTATGAAAAAAACACAGAGGAAAACTTGTTAAATAAAATACAAAATTATTCATAAAGTTTTTCCAAAAGAAATATTAGCTTTCGGATGGTCCAGCAGGCTTTCCAAAAAAAGATAAGCTACCCCTTGACAAATTGAATAAAAAATTGAAAATTAAAATGTTTAATCTTCTATTTAATAAACAAGTCTAAAATTAAAAACCTAAATAAGGTTCAGATTAATAACTAATGAATATATAACTCTAGAAACCTGGATTTTTAATTATCAGTTAAATAACTTTTTTAAATTATCTGTAACTTAATTAGCATGGAACATAATTTATAAAAAAAAAATTAAAATTTAATGTTAGACTATTTTGTGATTGTTTAGAGTTTTTATTAAAAGTGTCAAATAAAATCCAGAGCACATAAATTAAAAAAAATTCCTAGAGATTTTCTTAGCATATATAAATAAATATGGCTTCAATATATTTCAAAATATTTCTGAACTTAATACCAAAAAAATTCGACTATCAATTAAATTGTGTAAATTTGAAAAGAAAAAAGTACTGGGTGTATACCTGATATAAACTAGTTTTATACGATTTTTAATTTTTAAAGACTAAGATAGTTAAAAAATAATAAATTATATTCTATTTTTCGATCATAAAAATGTCATTGAAAATTGGTCAAATAAATAAGAAAATTTAATCTCGTTTAATAATTATCTTTTAAAATTTTTTATTAACTAAAAACTGTCATAAAATCTTTTTTCTAACAAATCATTTGAAAATGTTTCCCGAAAAATTCTTCTAAATGTTCTATATTTTTTAAAACAAAATAAAATTCTGTTAATTTAAAATAAATAATTCAATTTCCTGATTAAAAATTATAATGACAATTTGCTATTATAATTATTATATTCATTAGTATAATTATTAATGATAATTTTCTATAAAATGTAATCTTTTATTACTGCAAACTTTTAATAAAACAAAAAATTCAATTTTCATAAATTAATTCATAAATAAGGTTTCAGCTCAGTTTGGTTTATTGTTCTAAAAAAAATTCTTTATTTTAGTTCATTATTAAATTAAATTTAATATTAATTAATAGATACGAAAAAAGTTAATTAATTTTCTTAAAGCTGAATCTAAGCGAAAAACTAATCTGAATTTTTTCGTTTTTTTTTCTGAACTAAAATGCCGTAAATAGATTTCTAAATTTAAGAAGTCTTGACACACTTTGCTTTATTAAAATTTTTGTGCTTGATTTTAGACAAAAAAATTTGAATTTTAAGTCATTCGTAAATATTTATTTTAAAGAAATTTTAAGATGTTAAAATGAATTTTTTAAATATTTTCTAATTTTTAGGTAAACGAAAAGCTAATTCCATAATAAAATATTGTTTGAATTTATCATCAAAAGTATTCTAAAATAAAATTAAAAATAAAAATATACAAATTGCGTTGTTGACCTGAAAATATACATTTTATTGAATTTTTAGCTCAAAGTGCTTAAGAACCGTAATCTTTCCCTAAAAAATTACTTTATTTTATCTTGTTGAAAAAATACAAAATTTTAATTAGATTGATTAAAGATCACATTCCAAATATTAAAAAATTCGTTTAAATTTTGATGAAAATTTTTATCTTTAAAAGAATTTTTTACAATCTCTTATTTTGCTTTAAAACAATTGAATCTAATTAGATAGTAGATAATCATCTTCTAAACAATATAAAAAGAGTTACCTAATCTTATTAGATCTTATACTTAAAATTTTATATTTGTTTATGATCTTATTCTAATTTTATTTTTTATTGTCAAAATAGATTTTTATTAAATATCTTAGAAGAATAATCCAAATTCAGCGTGAACCATTATATAACTTGGCTATAAATCGACACTTTTTTTTGTCTTATTTATAAATATAGTTTTTGTTTAATTAAAATTATTTTAGGTAAATGCCGACCAAAAAATCTTAAAAATAAATTAAATTTCCGTTTGGCTCAAATACAAAAAAATGATCTTAGTTTTAGTTTTTATGGCTTGTTTAGTTATAAAGATTAAAAAAAAAAATTTTAGTTTAGAATAAGTAGGTAGCTTTAAATAGATTCTTAAAAATGGTCTATTTTTGTTTGATAAAATTGCTATAAGGCTAAAAACTTATGAAAAGCAACTTGTTTAAATTTGACCACGTGACTAAACGATTTTTTGAGAGCCAAAATTTGCTTAAGAAAACTAAAATTGTTTTAAAATATATGCTGGAAGCAATCATGTCTGGAATAAGTTTAAAATTTTATCTTTTCGCCATTTATGCGAATAAGTGTATCAGTATAAAATAATGCTAGATAAAAGCAGTGTAGACACTTTTTGTTTTAAATCACACTTTTTTCACAAATGATCACTTAATTGGAAACAAGCTATCATTTAAGCTTTTTAAAAAAATACTTAAACTTTCTATTCTGTCTGTCTAATATTTAAAAATATTTACACAAAAATAGTTTCTGAATAAGAGTCTGATTTAGATAGCCTTTTTTAGAACCTTTTTATTTAAGTTAAGTATTTTAAATATTTTTCGAATATCCTATAGGTTTATTTAAAAATAAAATGAAAATTTTACAATTTATTTTTGAACTTAAACTAATGAATTAATTATTTACTAATAAAATTTTTTTTTTCATAAATTTTTGAAAAATTATTTTATTGAATGTCTCTCATATTCAAGTCTCCTTTTCAGCCCGTAATTTAATTTAATTTTTGATCCTATTTGATTTTAAAATTTTTTTGGTATTATTATTTTTCAATTATTTGTTATTTTTCTATTTTTTCACAACAAAGTTCTAAAAATTCTAAAATAAATACTTTATTTGAAAAAAAGTTGATAAATAAATTGAAAAATTTTAAAAATTTTTAATAGAATTAAATTCAAAAGGCAGTGAATAGAATCATTGAGAACTGCAAAAAATGTGAATTTTAAATTTTACGAAAAGAAACTTGCTAACCAATATTCAAATGAGCTGGGCTTCAAAAAAATTATGAGAAAACATATGGAATGAAAATAAAAATAGGGAACTCACAGATACCTCTTGACCTCAATTCAGCATATCTGGCATAAAATTAGATCCTAAAAAATTACATGGAACATTTTAAAACTATCGATTCAAAAAAAATCTCCAAACTTAACCTAATCAGAAAAATTAAAAGTTTCAAGTCGGGATCCTCCTTTAAAATCATAATTATTTTATTTAAAACATGATTTTTTCTATTTAATAACTTTAAAAAGAACTCTTTATTTAGGTAATGCATTCAATGTTTACAGAAAATTACAATTTAAAAAAAAAATTGGGATTTTTGGATAAAATTTATGAAATTTTGTTAAAATTTTTCTGTTTAGGTATCAATTTATGGCTTAGAATTTTTATATCACCAAAATCAACATTTTTCTAAAATTTCTCTTTGCATTCTAAAAAAATTCTCGTGAAATAAAAATACTTTTTTTGTCTAAAAATACTTGAGTAAATTTAAAATGATTTTTTAAAAAAATACTTTTTAATAAAGAAAAATATTTCGTTAAGTTTAAATAATGTTTGATGGCACAGTTACTTTAATATCAAACAGTTGTATAATTTCATCTTTATTCTCTTTTCTCTACCGTTTAGACGAATTAATAAAGCTATGATCATGATCCTCTTGGTTTCGTAGCATATTGACATTCAGATTTTCATCAATTCAATGGAGATGCATTCAAGCTAGACATTTCGATTTAATTTTTGATGCTGTGAGTTTTTTTGGTGAATCCATTTTCTTTCAATACTTTTGACGGCCTCATTGTAATTGTTAAATATAATTTCAAAACTCCACTAAATTCTTTTTCGTCTGTTAGGTCGATTACAGAATTGGAGCTGTTGATTTGATTGTTAATTTCAATGCCTATTTCGTTAGCAGATAAACTCTTATATTCAATCGATGATTCATTAAATGTTTCTTCGAGATCAATCATTTTTTTTAAAATAATTTTATATTAAAGAAGTAATTTTGTTTCATAAAAGTATTTTTAGAAAAGTGAGATTTTTGGTGATTAAAAAAGTAAAATTAGTACTAAAAAGAATTTAAAGCCATAATTTATTATATAAATGCATTAGTATTTTTTCTCTAATTTTACATAATCAAGAGAGCTGAGAAGGAGGCGCCGTCATTCGGAAAAAAACTTTTTTCTGAAAAAAACCTTTTTTTTTCTTTTCCTAAATTATTCTTTAAATAAATTTATTCAAGTTTATTTTTATTTTATCTTAATAAATACTCTTATATTAAAATTTTCCTTTATTTTTATTTAATTTAATTTTTTACATTCTATGATTTTTAATTTTTAATCTGAGGGAGCTCAAGTTTGGTACATTTAAATAAATTTAATCAAAACAAAGGTGTATGTGATAATAAAAAATTTTAAAAAACTTTTTATTTAATTCTAAATCATTAAATTATTACTTAAGGTAATAAGCATTATTTTATTTCGTAAATAAAAATTAAAAAATAATTTTTGTTGAGCTGTTCTCGATCTCGTTTTTTTTTCTTTATATATGTTATCGTAGATTTGTAAAACACGGAAATATATATATTTACGTATTCATACGTAAATAAGTATAAAAAGAACAAAGAAAAGACTTTTCAATTTTTACTGATTTTTTATTTTATCAAATAATTTACTAAAAGAGTTCTAGTAAATAACTAAAAATACGTAAAAAAGTTTAAAAGTTATTTGTTCAAACAAAAGCTATTTGAGCCATGGCATCTTGAATTACACAACAAGTTTGAATTTCTACAAGTACATCTGCTAGTCGAATATTGTTTTGTACAAACAATTTGATCATACCCTGTCCGCCACCAATTGAAAGCTCGTTGACTGCTTGACGAATGCTTTTAACAACTTTGTCCGTTCTAATTCTTATTTTTAAGTTGACATCTCTTAGTTTATCAAAGCTATTCCTTGCAAACATGTCTGCGAATACTCCAGCTTCACAAGCTAATTCATAAAGACTATAAGTATAATCAATATCAATAATACGACAAATCAACTTAGGCGATTCTTTTAAGCCTTTATCAACATCAGGCATTGGTAATGCAACAAAATCGCCAATCTCGGCTTCAGGAAGATATTTTGCACTTCTACAGCGCATAGTTTCGGCTTGTTTCTCTTGATTTTCTCGTACACTACCCCTTATGCCAAGTAAAGTATTAGCAGCGCTAATAATTTTTTCGTTTTGATCATCATTTGATGTTGTTGGTTGTGGTTCTGGTAGTGGTTCCGGTAATGGTTCTTGTTGAATTTCAATATCGAAATCTTTGACATTGAAAACGTCAACAACTTCCTCAATACCATCATCAACACAAACTTCGTCTTGACCGTACTCATAGCCAACAGCATCGAAAAGATCTTTCGCAGTCTCTAATTTAGACCATTCTTCAACCGGTATACTTGTAGTAGTAAGTGGAGTATCGACTCTAAATACAGCTTTATAAGGCGTACATTTACTACCTGTGTGGTGTGAGTGATTTTTTTTTAATTGTACGAACTAAATACCTATTGACTACTTTATAGATTTATTTTCTCTCATCCAAGTGGCCAACATTTTTTTAATATCTGCATTGGCTCTTTCGACACTCCCTTGTGATTGAGGATGTCTAGCCTTACCATGAATGAATGATAATACTTACTATTGATCATATTAACTGTTAAATTTAGATGATTTTTTGACAATGTTAAAAATGATTATTGCAGGTCTAGGCGGTGGAATAGGGAGTATAGTCGGTAATTTTTAAGAAGTTTAAAATTTTGTTTATTATTTTAGTAAAAAAAATTATTTTAAAGGAAGCCCTGGTGATTTAATTAACGTGAGAATGCACAACGACTTACTTTATCTTTACTCAATCAATAAAATAAAGTAATTTCATATTAAAAATAAACAGTTTTAATTAAAACGACTTTTATTTTAAAATGTTACCAAACTAACTTAGACTTTTTATTTTTCTCCTAAGTCATATTTTTGTGAAATTCTACTCATGTAAAATTGAGATTTTTTTTCAATCTCAAATAAATTTTAACTGAAAAAAAATCCCATAGGAAATTTTCGGTTAATATAATTGCTTTTTATCGAAAAAATCCATAAATTTAAAAGAATTCTCCTATTTAAGTAAAAGCTTTGAGGATTTAATTTGATGAAAAAAAATTAAATTTTTAATTTGGTGGATTTTTATTTTGAAATTGGTCAAGAGTAAGTTTATTTTAAAATTAAATCCTGAAATTAACAAAAATATTACTTAGCTTTCACCAGTTATTTTTATCTAAAAAAAAATGGATCAATGATTGATAAAGATGGAATAATGGAATTTTATACAAAAGAAACTAGACTAGCTTGTTGGTCTGATTGATATTCGAAGCAGCTGAAATTTGTTGTTTTGATAAAAAACCATATGATACCATTGCAATACAGGATCTAACAAGTGTGTGACTGTACAGCCACATATTATATTTTCCTGCTACTAAATTACCATTAATTGCTCCAGTGGCCGTTGCCGAAAAAAAAACGCTGTATTAAGCAAAACATTTTGTGGTAAATGTTCTTTTAACATCAAACAACCGGCCGAAGAAAGAATGGACATGCAGATCGTTTTGCTAAAACAAGGTGTGATATTTTTATCCATATTTGGCTCCTTAAGTTTCAACGTACAAAATCTTTTATCGGTTCATCGGCATTCTCTTGTTTTTTAATTATTTTTTTAGTTTCGCTAATTATTATAACGTCGTAATCTCTCAAGATATTGTATTCTTGGGAAATTTTAGTCCCTTTTTTATTTTTTGCTTTCTCTATTAATTTAATCATATCCAAATACTCGCTTAGTTTGATATATGTATAAGTTTTCTTCGTTTTCCTGTCTGGGTTACTTAGATCGCGCTCCGTTTTTTCGATTATCATTTGTTCCAAACTTGGGTAGAAGTTTTCTTTGTGTACACGTTGATTTTCAACTTCAAGTGCTGCCGATTCGACGTCGGTTACCATCGAGAAGAGAATTACCATGAAAATGGTTTTTAGTTTTTTAAAATTTATTTTCATTTTTTTGTATAATTTTTGTTATCAAAATTTACTGAAATTTTTTTAGTAATTTACTAGAGAGTAACAAAAAATTTAGATATTTACTGAAGCATACGTAACTTCACAAAATTACGTATTAAATTTTGAAAATTGCAATTTTTTATTTATTTATACTTTTTTACGCTATGACACGTAAAAATCGAAATTAACGTGTTATCAAAATTTACTATTACATAAAGATCTTTTTTTTCATTTTCTTTTTATAATTTGTAGATTGTACTTATAATGAAATAGAAAACTATTTATAATGAAATAGTATATGTAACTAGATTTCAATGCATCTAGCTACCATAGATGAAAGACGTCTCCGCAAGCATGCTTGCCATAGCTTATTATTATTATTATTATTATTATTTTTAATGCATTAAGACAATAAATTAATACCTAAAACAGAAAAATTTTAACAAATGTACAAACGTAATTTTAATGTATTTTTAAACATTTTTGAAATTTTGTGCTTTTTTCGCAAGCTTGAATAAGATGTAAATTGACTGTATGATTCAAAGGTCTTTTCATTTCTTTAAAATTATTAAATGGAAAAAATAATTTTTTAAATAAAATAGTTATTTAAATATGTAGCATCTGATTTTATATTTTATATTGTATTCTTGCTTTTTTTTTGAGACTTTAAATTAAAGACTGCAAAAATTTTTGAAAAAATAAATGTTTTTTTTTCATTTTTTCTTCTTTTTTGTTCTTAAAGTTCAAAATAAGAAAAATTTTTGAAAAACCAAAAAATAACAAAAACAACACATAGTCAATGTTAAATAATACTGCGCTGATTTAATTAAATTTTTATTAAAAAATTGAAAACAAAAAAGAAAAGCTTTCCAGTTCTAATAGCAACAAAAGAATAATAAATTTAGCACAAAAGATAATCCCATTGGGGATTGGTTACGGCACCCCATACTTTATAGCATTTTGTACATTTGGTTTGCATGTTGATTCCAGTGTCGGTGAAAATTGTATACCAATCAAAAAACAATTTTTCACTAATAACAACCAAATCTTTGGCAAAATAAGGTATAGTAATTGATTGTGTTTGTCTAGCTGCGATTGAGTTTGAAACTTCCAAAGGTTGAGTAATTCCGTCAATTGAGTACATCAACTTAAATCTGGCCACATATGCACCATCATTTCTTACACTCACAGTAAAATTACATCTTGGTGTTCCACTTGACAGGCCTGAGGTTCCTGGTCCTGAACCGACACAAATTTCACATCTAGTTCCAGTAAAATTAGGCGGGCATCTGCAACTTACATATGGATCCATTGAAATTGATTCACAAGTTCCACCATTCAGACAATAGTTTGCCAAACAACCAGGAGAAGATGTGACTGGCGAGGAAACACAAATTTCACACCGCGAACCAGTGTAGTTCGGTGGACATCTTTTAAAATAATTAAATTTTTTTTTCCAAATCCACTTAATGAAGCTTACATGCATATGGCATATGGAGAATAATTTGTTGGTCTGCAAGTGCCTCCATTCAAACAAAACACTTGAGTTTGACAAGTGGATTTTGTTGTTGCTGGAACAGTGACTGGTGCAGCGATACATATTTCACATTTAGTTCCGGTATAGTTTGGCGGACAGCTAATTAATTTAAAATAAAAATATTATTTTTTTTTTATTTCTTAACTATTTACATGCAAATGGCATAGGGAGAATAGTTTGTTGCTCGGCAAGTTCCACCGTTTAGACAGTATTGTTGATTGGAACATGGTGAAACTGGTGATGGTGCTGGTGTGGTCACAGTCAGACAAATTTCACATCTAGTTCCAGTATAACCGATTGGACAGCTGAAAAAAAATGAGTTTAAATTTTATTAATATTTCTTTTTAATAAAAAAAATATAATTTATTGAATTTAAAAAAATAATATTTTATTTTCTATCTACAAATATTATTTTTTTTTATATTTTAATTTTTTAAACTTACAGGCAGTAGGCAAATGGTTTGTAGGATGACGGCTGGCAAGTTCCACCATTGTAGCAGTATTGTTGAGTTTGGCAAGGTGATGGCGGTAAAGTAGCTGGCTGTGTTGCAATTGTTGTCAAACAAATTTCGCATCTTGACCCTGTATAACCGATTGGACATCTAAACAAAATTAAGAACATTTTCTAAAATAATTTTTTTTTAATTTACAAGCAGTAGGCAAATGGTTCGTAGGATGACGGCTGGCAAGTTCCACCATTGTAGCAGTATTGTTGATTGGAACATGGTGAAACTGGTGATGGAGCTGGTGTGGTCACAGTTAGACAAATTTCACATCTAGTTCCAGTATAACCGATTGGACAGCTGAAAAAAAATAATATTTTATTTTCTATCTATAAATATTATTTTTTTTATATTTTAATTTATTAAACTTACAGGCAGTAGGCAAATGGTTTGTAGGATGACGGCTGGCAAGTTCCACCATTGTAGCAGTATTGTTGAGTTTGGCATGGAGAAGGTGGGGCTGTTTGAGGTTGAGGTGTCGGTGGTGAAACATAAATTTCGCATCGTGAACCAGTAAAACTTGGCGGACAACTTAAAAAAAATTAAAAAAAAATTTTTGTCATGTAAACTTTATGTTATCTTTTTACAGGCAAATAACATAGGGATCATAGTTTGTCGGTCTACATGTTCCACCATTTTGGCAAAAGTATGTCAAGCAACTTTGAACAGGGCTTTGAGTTGCTCTGGTGGTCGTCACTGGGTTTACTTGAACTGTGCTGGAGATCGGAATATCACATCTTAAAAAATTGAATTATTTTTTATGTCTTTAAATATTTTTTTTATTTATATATTTATAAAAGATTTGTTTAAAAAAATATTTCTTACTTTGTTCCAGTATGATTTGGGTTGCACTGACAATCACCATTAGGTAAACACTTGCCGTATTCTCGGTGACATTGAGCATTAGCTGGACCACTACATTCTTCATAGACTGGAATTTCACAATATTGACCGACAAAAGTTGACGGACAAACACAAGCAACTTTATTGTCCGATATATAGACACATTGACCACCATTCTGGCAAATGTTCATATTTTTGTCATTATAAACCCGACACAAATTATTCCATCCCTCTTGGGGAACATTATTAGATGGATTGTACAATTCACATCTTGAGCCTGAGAATTGAGCTTGGCATGACTAGAAAAAAAAATTTTTATTTACAAAAATTAAAATTAAAATTATTATTACACAAAGAGGACGAATGGACGGAGTAGAGGTAGTTGTAGTGGTAGTAATTGGTTGCGTATTGTAGACATTGTAGTTTGTATAACAAGTACCACCATTCATACAAGCAGATTGGTAACAGGATGCACCACCTTGTTTGGCTAAAGGCACAACTCTGGAATCAAATTTCAAAGTCAAATTTCCGAATTTGGTCGTGACTAATTTGCTTTTTGGCTCGGTTTGGGAACATTTAATGGCACATTGACATGACTCTTGGCCATCTCTGGTCTCTGGACAAGCGGTTAGGGGTTTTTTACACTTGAGTTCAGAGCATGGATCAACTGCCCAGGAGTAACAGCACAAGAAAATTGTTAAAATAAAAAAATTGTGTAAAATCATTTTGGATATTTTTTTGTTGATTAATTTTGTTTTAGTTAAGCCGTTTTTATACGAATTTGTAGGCGAAATTTTTTGCCTAATCGAAAAAATAAGCTAAAATTTGAAAAAGTTGACAAAAAGAATTTTAAATATTTTATTTGTAAAATACAATAAGAAAGTAAACATTTAATTGAATATAACCTGTGTTGAAATTTACCCCTAATTG
The DNA here is from genome assembly GCA_010279815.1 of Brachionus plicatilis. Classification (NCBI taxonomy): domain Eukaryota; kingdom Metazoa; phylum Rotifera; class Eurotatoria; order Ploima; family Brachionidae; genus Brachionus; species Brachionus plicatilis. The sequence continues at coordinate 190,422 of QEOQ01000191.1, forward strand.
GATAAGGGCTTTTTTAGACAAAAAATTAATTGAATAATAAGAGGATTTAGGCGAGTATTTTGAAAATTGAACTTTTAGAAATTCAAGTTTTAAGCAATTTTTGATTTTGTTTAAAAAGAGATTATACGCTTGTCTTAATTGATTTAGTCAAGAAAATTATGTAATTTGATTAATATGGACTTTGGGGCTTGATGACATTTAAAATTCTAATAGTAATTAAATTTAGAGGATATAATGCTTGATATTTTTGTAAGATTTAAAAAGTGTTTTGAAAAGAGATAATTAAACAAGAGTGACTATTCATTCATTTTTTAGTGCAAATACATTTCGGCTTGATAAAATAAAATAGATTAATCACTTGCAAATTTTTTTCCTCGGATTAATCTACTAATCCAAAGGATTATTTCAATTTACATAACATTTTGCTAAAACCACCCTTCTACCCTCAAATACTCTATTTGACTTTGGTTAAATTTTAGACATTAATTTTAAATAGAAGTTTACAATTTTTCGGAATCTAAAATTTTTCTGGTCTTCCTAAATAAATATCTGGTCGATTTTTAATTCAAATTTTCTTTTGAATTTAAACAAAATTGTATAATATTTTTTTATAAAACTTTTACAGGAGATTAAAAATCATTTTATATTCAAAAATGAATAAAAAACTAAGATACTCTCTAAAGATCAATACAAAATACTGTATATTTTATTCTACTCCAATGCATCATATCATCATCATACATGAATTTTTTTGGATATCTTGATTTTAGTTCTTATTCGAAAAAAGATAAAAATAAAGCAATTTATTAATTTGAAATTGAAATTTGAAAGTCTTAATTTTTTTTGATTTGAATTTATTCAAATTTTATCAAAAATAATTATCAAAAATAATTAATTATTTGATAATCTCAATGATTTAGGCTAAAATTTTGTTTTAATTTATTAAGTAAATTGGCATTTTGAATTTTGGTACAAAAATCAAGAACAAAATATTAAAAGTGCCAAAGCTTATGTTCTGAAGGACCAAAACCTGTTCTGTAAATTTTAGCAACTAATACATCCTTTGTAACACCACTTAAAGTTGAGTTGGATTTTTAAGATAATATAATGTCCCAAATTTAAAATTTTCTGAGTTTTGCAGAATCAGTATATTGGTAGTAAAAAGAATGTATCAGTTGCTAAAATTTACAGAACATGTTTTGGTCCTTCAGAACATAAGCTTTGGCACTTTGAATATTTTTCTTTTGTTCTTTGTACCAAGATTCACAATGCTAAGTAAAGTGGGATTTTTATTTGGAATAGAAAATCAAAAAAAAAAATTTAATTAAAAAAGTAAAGACTTATTTTTAATTTGAAAATTTTAAATTGAAGTCAATCATACAGGTAAATGGTTTAATGTTTTACTGTCATTCATATTTTTTTTTATGTTTTGCAAATTTTATTCCTTATAGAATAGTTTATATTTTTTGGAGTTTATTAATTGAGATATCATCATTTCCAGCTTAATTTTTACATCAAATAATAAAGGGGAAACATTTTGCTATTATTCGATATGCATTTTAAGAACAAAAATTTGTAGTTAATTAATTTTTTATTACAAAAGCTTTATTTTAACTTAAAAAAATGTATAATTGTAATCTGTCTTTATAAAAGTAAATTAAAAAATTTAAGTTGCTTTTGAAATAAAAATTAATAAATAAAAATTAACCCTTGCTTTTTGTAAATAAAAAATATTCAAAAATAAGGGTCGACAATTTATAATTCTAATCTAAAAATGAAAAGTTGTTTTTGGGAAAATGTTCTTTATTAGATGGTAAAATTTGGAATTTTTATGAATCTTTTTTTGAATTCCATAATATATACAGGAGTGCTTGACATAGGGATTTTACGTAATTTTGCTTCAAATAAACGTAAAAATTCCAGCATTAATAGGATGCTTAAGGAAATTAAAATAAAAACTAATTTAAATTTTATGTAAACAGTTTAAAAAAAATGAAGTAAAAAAAGCAAGATATCAATGCAAGCGGTCAATTGTTGTAGAATGCAAAACTAATCCGGAACGATTCTATTCATATGTCAACAATCAGAAATTAAGCAAAGTAAAGGCTTTGTGAATTTTGGAACAAAGAACAAAAATTTAATAGCGTGCGCTATTAAATAAATTAAAGAGAGAGACCGGAGAGAAAAATAAAAAAGTTTTCTTCTCTACTTCTTTATTATTTCAAAATCAAATATAAAAAACAAATATATATATATAAATAACTCAAGCAAGGTGCCAGAAGACCGGGGTCTGCTGGAGGGGGTGTTACATTACTCCCTCGCCGTGGGAGAACGGCTCCCGACGTTCGGGGAAACAAAATATAAAAAATAATAAACAAAAAAGAAAAAAATGTATGATCTTGCCGTAGTTTTGCCGGATCCTAACACACCTTGAACGTGACCAAGCATATCACTTAATGGCTTATCCATAGAAAATTTAATCACGATTTGTCGAGTGTGCGACACTGGTTCGCTTGTGGCTGTAGATCCTATCTGCGGCGTATCGTCGTCGCCAAACAATACGGCCAGTACAGTTTTCTCTTTTTCCTGACTTACCATCGATTTATCGGCCAATGTTGGATTACAGGTATTCCCGTGGGGATCAAAACAATTTTTTAATTTTTTAACTTGAACCAACTGTTTCTTATTTTCATTCCCGACTTCTTGAATTATCTGATTAGACAGTTTTTGATGTGTTGGTTCTATTTTTCCTAACGTAAACATTTTCATTTGATTTTTTCGGGAATACGTATACATTTTTTTCCTCTTTTTAGCCAACAAAAACCGTCACACCCTTTTTTTTTTTCTAAATTACATTAGCATGTAAAGAATTTTATGCTCTTTCAGAATATATATACATTTTTAGTATATTTAAGTTTTATCTTTGAGATTTTGAGTCTTAAAGAAATTGCAAATCTACCAAACAACAAATTTCAGGAAGCATTAAGTCTGGATGATGGTCTGCATCTATTTGTAATGAAGAAATGTCAACTTTCTGTTCCAGAACATTTTCAGAGTACTATATAGTTTTCGTTAGACTTAAAGTGATTCCTCGCTGATAATTACAGATCATTTTTCTCTTTTCTTCCGAAACTAGACATGAAATGAAAAGCTGAGATTTAATTTTTTTTAATTACCGTTTACCCTTGCAAAGAGATGCATGCACCAAAAACCAAAACTCAGGTTTTAGCCCATGCATCACGTTACATCTCACCCATGTTAAACTTTCCCCCCTTTTGATGCGTGCATTAAAATGCAGATTTTTGGTGTTTAACGCCGCGTTAATTCCTGAAAATCGAATTTAGATGCGGCATCAATAATACATGTTAGTCATTAACTTATTTTTGAAATTCAAATTTAAATGCCGGGTTAAAATTTGAAAAAAAAATTAATTAATAAATAACTAAAAATTATTTTTTTTTATTAAAAATACATTTTCTAGTTTTAAGTGCGGGGCTAATATTTAGATTTTAAAGTAAAAATTTGAGGAAAAAGTAGAAAAGTATATGTTGTTATTAGATTTTTCAAACTAAAATGCTTTTAGAATAAAATAGAGATAAATGGTTCCCCACAATTAAAAAGCTGTTGCCCACAAACTAAAAACTTTTCACCACAAACCAAGAACTTTTTTACACAAATCACTACATAAAAAAATTTTTTTTTGTGAAAAAATTTAAATTCAAATTATAAAACAAATTTTAAAAATTTGTTTTATAATTTTTTCAAATAGTGTTTATAAAATTATATACAAAAAATTTATTTTTAGTAATTTTGCTTAGAGAATTTTTTTTGTGTTTAACTGCTTTGAAAATTTATGAAAAAATTTTAGCTGAAAATTTTTTCTTTGTGGAGAAAATTTTTGATTTGTGACAGTTTATTGTTTGTGGGGACGAATTTCACCAAGCAGTATTATATACACGTTAGAATTTAAGTTATTTTTGTCTATCAATAAGATACTTTTTAGCACAATCATTAATACTGATGCCTTTTTGGTAATGTTTTATAATTTTTAACTTAAATTCTAACGTGTATCTAATATGACTTGGCTAAATTCCGAGTGGTGCTTCACCGGTATCTGAATTTTCAGTTAAACTATCAGTCCTAGATACAAATTCACTTTGACTAGAATTGCTCATTTATTATATCTTAAAACTTTTGTGAATATGAGCCAAGAAAAATGGATAAAAAAAAATGCTTAAGAAAAAGAGAAAGCGTGTATATTTCTTTTGAGTTATAGCTTTATTACAACTGCATTTTATATTAAAAGCATTTTAGTTTGAAAAATCTAATAACAACATATACTTTTCTACTTTTTCCTCAAATTTTTACTTTAAAATCTAAATATTAGCCCCGCACTTAAAACTAGAAAATGTATTTTTAATAAAAAAAAATAATTTTTAATTATTTATTAATTAATTTTTTTTTCAATTTTTAACCCGGCATTTAAATTTGAATTTCAAAAATAAGTTAATGACTAACATGTATTATTGATGCCGCATCTAAATTCGATTTTCAGGAATTAACGCGGCGTTTTCCAACGATTTTTGGGTTTTAACGCGGCGTTAAACACCAAAAATCTGCATTTTAATGCACACATCAAAAGGGGGGAAAGTTTAACATGGGTGAGATGTAACGTGATGCATGGGCTAAAACCTGAGTTTTGGTTTTTGGTGCATGCATCTCTTTGCAAGGGTAAACGGTAATTAAAATTGAACTTAATTAAATTAAACACAATTTTTTTTGTTAAATAAATTCTTTTTTATTCGTATCAGTATTATATGTAGCAGCTCTTCTAAGACTACGTTTTTACGACCACAAAATAATTTTAAGTACTGATTTTCTGTATTTGATTGCTCAATCTTTAGACTGCCAATACGACTCAATAAATCTATCAAGTTATTTCTCCATTTTTCTCATCATAACTAGACTAAATCAAAGCTTTGGTTGTCAAAAAGCTGCCAAAACTTTCATCTTTTTTATCAAAAAAAAACATGTCAAGATTTAAATTTTTGGGTCATGTCGACTTTGTGATCAAGTGTTCACAAAAAAATGCGATCATAGGTCTTGAACACATATTTTGTGATCAAAATGTCCATTAATTTACCAAAAAATAAAATTAAATTTTTTGTGATCAGAAAAATTTAAAATGTTTACTAAACTTTATTTGAGTTTAAAAAAAATTTTAGATCCCTTTTTTTAATAAAAAACTACTGGTGCCAAAGCCCTTTCTTTATAAATAGCTGCCGTTTCTTAGACTTTTATAATTTTCAAATCAACCTGGTCAATTTTTTTTCCAATTTGTTCAAAGCACTCCTCCAATTCATCATTTATTTTTTCATCACTTGAAATAATCTCATTATTGATGGTTAATGATTCTGTGTTTGACAATGTAAATTCTTTACTTTCAAATCAAATTCGTCTTGAGGTGTACCATGATAATAAAAATTTTGTATATTAGATAAAATGAGAGAATAACACTTGGTGCGATTATTGTGAACTTGGTTGCTATTTTGTAATTTTTCAAATCAAAAATAAATTAATTCAGAGAACTGAAAAAGAGATTGGGTTTTGTGAAATATGAATTGGACAAAAATTCTTCCTTTTTTGATGAATTAAAATTAAGTTAATAAAATTTACTTAAAAAAATACTGCAACAAAGTGCAACATACTTTGTTGCACCTTTTTTACTTTAAATAATTATTCTGATGTTTTATAAAGACAAAAAATATATTATCAATAAGATTTAAATTATTTATTATTTATTTATTTTTAATAAATAATAAATAATAATAATTATTGTTTATCTAAAAATTCTAATTGATAAAAATGAATGAAAAGCGAGTTTGCAAAAAAGAGAAATTGTATATCTCTTGAAGATAGAAAGAAATAAAAAATTAAGATAGAAATTATAAAAAAGCATACTGAGCAAAAAATAACCGTAGAGCTTTACCGAACAAGACGCGCTATTACAAGTACATGAACCCGAACGATGTTGAAGTTTCGAAAGAGCGTATCTAATTACTTTTCACGTGCAACATGTCTGGTCGGGAGAAACTGAAGCCTTTGGCAATTTCACACTCAGAGAATCCAAGGTGTTTTAAATCGATTGTTGAGGCCAATCTACCGGTTTATTTTCGACACAATCACAAAGCTTGGATGGATACTAGTATTTTTAAGGAATGGCTTCTCAAATGGAATAAGAAGCTAAAAGCTGATGATCGCAAAGTGCTGCTTTTTCTCGACAGTTTCAGTGGCCATAAATCTGATCCTTCCTGTGAAAATATTAAGATAGTTTACTTTCCAGTCAACTGCACATCTGTTCTACAACCTTTAGATCAAGGTATAATTCATTCCTTTAAAGTTAAATATCGGAATATAATTGAAGAGCAAGAAGATGCAAATAAACAAGCGATCAACTCAAAAGAAGCAATCGATAGAATAAATGAACTGAAACAAATTTTTTTACCATAAAAGATGATAATTCTAATGTAAATAATTTATTATTTAATATTGAAAATTTTATAATTGAAAGTAGCTTTACCAAACAACCATCTATTACCGATTTTTTTCAAAAAAATTAACTTTTTGTTTTTTTTCGCATTTTTATTTTAGTTTTTTTAATCAATAAAATTTGGTTTAAAATTTTTTTTGTCCCTACCATTTTATATGGGAATTTCGATATAACGAATACCGAATTTTCCGCCCAAAGAGTTCGTTATAACGAGGTATGACTGTAATAAAGGTGTAACAAAGTATGTTGCACTTTGTTACAGTATTTTTATAAGTATATTTTATTAACTTAAATTTTAATTCATCAAAAAAGCAAGAATTTTTGTTCAATTTGTATTTGAATTTCACAATACCATAATTTGTATCTAATTTCTATATTCTAAAAAAATTAGTCGATATAATTGTAGAAAAAAGGGGCCAAACGCCGGCTATTTCTTAAATTAAATTTATTATTTTACTAAAAAAAATTTTTATTTATATATATAAGATTTTAAGACTGTTGAGGTGATTTATTTTCGATTGAACTTTATTTTTATGAGACAAATTAAAAATTTTAAGTCATACCAAAATAGCTATTGTTTTAAAAAATTACATTTCAATTTTAGATAAAAAAATATTTGTAAATTTTTACATTAAATAAATAAAATAAACAAGTCTATTTTTTATATTATTTATAGTATTCAATTGTACATTTAAGTAGCACTATGTTTTCAATCAAAAAATATCAAATTTTTTACATTTTATTTTCTTTTTTCAATAAAGGACATATTTAAAAATCAATAAAAATTTCAGAACCTGGACTTGGACTTGGCCTTTAAAAAAAAAAAAGTCAGGACTTGGACTTGACTTGAGACTTGTGACTTTTAAACAAATCTGAAAAATTTACTTCAATTTTAAGCTAAATGTAAATTTAAAAAAAAATTAATTATTCATTATTTAAGTTTTTTTCGTAGTTATTGTATATTATTCTGTAACTCAATCGCTTACAGTGTAGATGAGTTTCTCAATGACTCGATTCGATTGGTGCAAGCTTCGGTGTTAAGATTGAAAATTTATTTTAAATTTTTTACATCTAAACATAAATTCAATATTATAAAATCGCTAAGGAAAAAAAATATTTTTTGGTGATCAATTTTTGATCCCAATGAGTCAAATAAATTTTAGACATGAGGTCCATGATCACATTTTTTTGTCAACACTTGATCACACAATCGACATGACCCAAATTGTTTGTCAAAATTTTAAATTTCTAAAAATTCTTCGTCAAACTAATTGTGTCCAGAAACTTTTTGTCGAAATTTAAGATTTTATATTTAAACAAAAAATAAAAGAAAAAAATTTTATAAACATTTTTTTATTTTTTAACAATGAGTATTATTTTAATTTTGTTCATAAAGGAAAACTTAATTGATTTTATTTTTTCAAAGCTTCCAAACAACTAGACTATGTATTCAAATACCGTTTTAACATAAATCCTACAAATGCAACTTGGTCAGAAAGAGCAAAAGATGATAGAATTGACTGTTGTTTTAACGGCTATTCTAATGAGTTAACCTACACAGATTCATGTGCGAGAAATGAAGAGCGGATCAGGAAAGGACAAAATTATCTTATTACGTATAATGGCATAGTTGTGAATGATGCTAGGAGAAGAGGTTCTGATCATTCAGTTCGAGTTTGGTGTCCTGATTGCTCAACTTATGTAAATAGTGATTTTGAATATCAAATTGGATTAGGAAATTGGGGCAAATGTTGTTGTATTGCAGAATTATGTGCTCTCACCGGAATTGGCATTTTGTTTTTACCTTTTAGCTTTATTTCGCTTTGTATGAATTGTAAGGAAACATTTTTTTGGGTCATATTTATTCGGGCTCATCCAGTAACTGAAATGGGCTATTACTCATTAACAATAATTAGTAATTTGGTCTCATAATTTAATTAAAATGAATCACTTTTTATTTTTTCGATATAAATGATTACTATTCATGTCCTCAACTCATTTTCGGTCTCAATTATTACTTTTATTATTACTGATATAATATACATTAATCAATTAAAGTGAATCAGATAAATATAAAAAAAATTCTATTTTTCATATCTATATTTTCCAAACACAATTAAAATATAACCCAAGCAAGAAGAAAGACAGAATTACAAGAAGGCGAATTAAATTTAAGATCAATTCAACAATAGGAATCTGATGAATCTGAAACAGATAATCAAGAAAGTCTTCCAGAAATGAAACAAAAAAAACTGGATAATTGTGTAAAGATGTAATTTCAAGATTAAAAAAAGGAAAAATATAATTTTAATAAATTTTGCCTTGAAGATATTTTTAGAAAAGTTAATGTGAAAAACTCTTATAACTTTGTAATTTACTTTGTAACTTAGAAAGAAAATTGTATCTTAATTTACTTTCTGGAATAAGATATTGAAAAGTATCTTTTAATTCAATTTTATAGGTGATTGAAAAGTCATCTATTAGGTTCCTGAAAAGTATCCTATTATTAAAAAATCCTATTGCTTCGTTCTTTGAGGCCCTAGGGACTAGGCGAAAGACTTGGTCATAAGCTGACCAACTCAAGCACAGAGTATTCTAGTTTTTCCGTATGTTGAAAAGTATACAAAAAAAGGCATTGGGAAGTGCCATAGGGACCCCTCATTCGATCGTTTATCAGTCAAGCAAATCAATAATCGAAGATCGATCAAAAACCACTCAACCGTGACGGATCAGAAACTCACGCGAAGCATTACAATTGCAGAAACTTTGGAGAATGCAAACCAAGTTACCGAATGGTTAAAAGAAAATACAACATGGTCATATAAGAGGCCATACGAAACAGAAGCTGGAACAAAAGGTATTGTGAAATTCAAATACAAATTGAACAAAAATTCTCCCTTTTTTGATGAATTAAAATTTTTATAAATAATATTTTTTTAGGTAACAAAGGTGTAACAAAGTATGTTGCACTTTGTTACAGTATTTTTATAAGTATTTTTTATTAACTTAAATTTTAATTCATCAAAAAAGGGAGAATTTTTGTTCAATTTGTATTTGAATTTCACAATACCTTTTGTTCCAGCTTCTGTTTCGTATGGCCTTTTATATGACCATGTTGTATTTTCTTTTAACCATTCGGTAACTTGGTTTGCATTCTCCAAAGTTTCTGAGAAAGAATAGCACCGTTGTAATAAAGTTAAGAAAAGAGGCCCGCAATGCAACTCAGTTATATGTTTTTTATACAATAGCCACAATCAAGTGGTTATAATGTTCAAATCCGCTAATGAACACATGATGAAGATAATATGATTCAATTTCTTGGAGATAACAATATCAGTCATTCATTTAAAAATAAATAAATATTAAAATAAAAATTGTTACCGTTTAAGTCATTTCGTAGCTCTTATTTAGTAATTTTAGAGGCCAAAAATAATTAATAGATGAGTCCTAATTAGTAATAATGTATCAGATAATTAATAAATTATTGAGTCCAAAATAATTATGAGCCCGTTTCAGTAATAAAATGAGCCCATTTAAATCATTCCCCATTTTATTTATTTTAAATCAAAAATAAAAAATATTATTTTTTAAGCTCTAAAAGACACTAAACATTTTTGTCCAAATTGTGGGCATGTGTTTGGTATGAATAGACGCATATAACAAAGAGATACTCACAATTAAAGAAATATAAGTTGCTTCAATTCCAAAAAAGCATTCTTTCATTATTTTTGATTAAAATTAAAATTATTCACAAATATAATTGCATTATAGAGAATAAGTTTTAAAATTGTTTTAATTTTTTACACAATTGTTTAATTTGGATTTGTTATTTAATAAATATTTTGATCCCTAAAATAAGTGATTTATTCAATATTAAGTCAATAATATAATGAATAAAATTTTAAATGTATTGATAATGTGACTTTAACTCAAAAAGTTAATCATTTTTACTCGAGATCAATTGACAGCATGTAATCAAGAGATCAATGATGACATTTTCTTCATTTAAGCTATCAATTTTCAACAATATTAACTTAATTTTTATTGATTTTGAGAAAAAATTAAATCTTAATTTAAATTTCAATGAATTTTTCAACTGAAGTTTTTTATTATTAAGAATTAAAATTCAATCTTTAGAATTTTTATTAAATTTAAATCGATTTTAAATAAATGAAGTGTTAATCGGTCTTTTGCAGACTGGCCTTTAGATCAACCTTGAAACTTGAAAAAAAAATAAATATAAATAATAAATATAAAAAATAAATTTCTCCAAAATCAATTTACGAATTAAGAAAAATTATTTTTTTATTTGAATCTTGTTTGAATTTCAAAGACGGTCAAAGGTTTTTATTTTGCTCTATTTTGTTTTTTTTTTTTTTTTACTTATTATGAACTTATTTAGATTTTCTGTGTCTTTTCTATCGCTTGTCTAAAAAGAAGGACGTTGATCCATTCTGAGCAGCCGGAGGGCTTCCCTCAAACTAATAAAATAATAAATAAATTGTTTGAATTTCTTTTAACAGAAATTAATGCTAAAAGTAAAGTTTTGAATTTACTGTGTCAAAAAAATCTTCAATAAAAGTTAAAATTTAAATACAGAAAAAAATCTCTATAATAAATTTGCTCTTCCAACTTAATTTATTAAATTACATACTATATATATACTTTTGTCAAATTGAAAAACTCAGCTCTACTTAAGTAAATTAATTTAATTTTTTTGAAATTTTGCATTTTTGCCGCATTTGTCTACCAAAAATAATTTCATTTTTGGTCATCCTGATAATGAGGATGATGAGGTTTTTATTGAATGTTAATGATGAAAATGAAATTGTGTAAATTGAAGAATTAATGATGATAAAATATTAAAAAATGATTTTGAAAAGTTCGATACTAGATTGTTGGATTTTGTAATTATTAAGAAAAATTATTCTATATATGAAATTTTAAAATATCCCTTTTTATTGAACTTTAGTATAAAGATCAAATTTATTAATTGATTTTAATAAAAATTTTTAAAGACAAAAATATTCAATGTTTTAAAATTTATAATTTGTTTAAGTGGAAAATTAAATTTTTTAGTCTGAAAATATGAATTTTAAAGTTATGAATTTAAGATTTTGAATCACCTTAAGCTTCAAGGTTAATCAAAAGGCTACTGCCCCTATCTATAAGACTGCTTAACATTTCATTAATTTAAATTCTAAACAAAAGAAATCATTTAAAATATTTGATTATAGAATTAAAAAAAATTATTTGAAAAAATTTAATAATAGGATATTGATCTTTCAATTAAAGTGCTAATTTGCTACATGGATTTTATCAAATTTAACGTCAAATCATTAGTATAATATAAGTAAAAAATATGTATGATTAAATTCATCAAATATTCCAAAAATTTATTATTTTTGGGCATCTTGAAGTTTATGATCAATTCTAAATATCTTTTCAATTCAGAGAGTTTATCTTTAGATATTAAAATTAATCTTTAAATTTATTTTAAAAATTTTAACGTAAAATGCTTACATGTTATGAAGATTAAAAAAAAATAAATTTTTTATTTTAAAAATATTTGTAGGAAAGATAGATGTTTTCATTTTATTATTAATTTGGAATTCAATATTTAATTTTGAATTTTATATTAGACACAAATAATTTTGAAATAAAAAATCTCAAAATAAACTGTAAAAAAATCAGTTTATTAATTTAAATTTAAAAAAATCGATTTTATCAATGGATTGAGGAAAGTTTTTTTTTCTAAATTATTTTATTAATTAAATCAACATAACAAGTAGAGCATTTTACTTTAAAATTATTAAAATAAATTTAAAGATTAATTTTAATATCTGGTTTTACAAATATTTACGTAATTTTACGTAAATTTTGGTAAATTTGCGTAATTTTACGTAAAATTTTTTAAAATCCATGTAGCAAATCAACACTGTACAAAGCTGTTTATAACCCTTGAGTAGAAATATTCAATTTTATTTTTACCATTTTTCGATTTTGACATCGGTTCATATAAATTATTGCTGTTCCTTAAATTATATTTCAATTTTCTTGGGTCATTTTTTATCAGCCTATCTTTAAAATTTATCGCTGAATTATCATAAAATAAAAATTTAAAAGAGAAGGTAATTTTAGAACAATTATTCAATGGTAGTACAAATATTAATAATATTTTTAAAAAATTTAAATAATTCTTTAAAAAGCATTCTAGACAATTTTAAATTCTACGTTGTTTAAAATTTCTATTTTGCTAAAAATATATACTTTTCAACATTTAGAAATTCATTTTTTTTAATTTGAAGAAAATTTGAAAATTTTATTCTAATCAAAAAAATGCGTTCATTTTGATAAAAAGTGTTGTCATATTGAAAAAAAAAAATCTTGTCAAATGTTAATTTTTTTCCGCGTAAATTAAATTTTATTATGAAATAAAAATGTCTATGATTTAAAAAAAAAATTTTTCAATGCTAATACAAACCATTTATCCATGTTTTAATTTTGAAAAAAAGTCTATTGAAATAAACTTTTTAACATAGACAACATTTGTCTGCTTTGGCAAAAAGTCATTTTCTCTCAAGAGCAAAATTCAGTCAGTTTAAAAAACTGACTAGCATATTTAAAATTCAAACACATATTAAAATATATATATTTATATATACTAAAATAAAAATTCAAAAGAAAAAACCTCTTGCAAATAATCATTACTCCAACCTTAGCTTCTAAATTACATCAAATTTCATAAATATTTCTCTAAACAAAAATTTTCTTCGTCACCTAAAAAATTCTCCTTAAATACCAATTTTGTTATAGAATTGATCTAATAATGAGTGAACAGGTGGAAAAAAAACTAGAAGAACTAGATCTAGCAGGATGTTTGTACTCGTCCGAACTGCACGGCTCGGACGAGACCGGTGATGGCAGTGAGTCAAAGCCGTTCAAAACAGCCCTCAGAGCCTTGAAGCACAGCGGCGACATTGAGCACTTTGGCAAAATAATGGTGGACGCCAAGGATCAGAGCAAGCAAAAGTTTGAACTAATCTCCAAGGCCCAGCTGAAAAAGGTGAAGAACATGGCCGAGGTCGAGACCAGGAAAAATGCGAGCAAGGCTGCCAAGGAGCAAGAAGATGCACTCAGGCGAGAAAAAAACCTAGAGGAGGCTAAAAAAGTTGAAATAAAGCCGGATCCAAATGCCGAAAGTGCCACACTGAGCAAAATAAAAGAGATCAGCTCGTCGACGAGCCACCGGGTCCAAGTGTATGGTTGGGTGCATCGTCTCAGGCGTCAAGGAAAGAATCTCATGTTCATTGTTCTGCGAGATGGAACTGGCTTTTTGCAGTGTGTTCTCACAGACATGTTGTGTCAAACTTATGACGCGTTGCTTTTGGCCACCGAGGCAACAGTGTGTCTGTACGGCAAGGTGCAGTCTGTGCCCGAGGGCAAAAAGGCGCCCAGAAATATTGAGCTGATAGTTGACTTTTGGCAAATTGTGGGACATTCTCCCGCAGGTGGTGCTGACAACGTGCTGAATGAAGAGGCCGCCGTGGACGTACAATTGGACAATAGACACATGATGATCCGTGGAGAGAACACGTCCAAAATTTTGCGTCTCAGATCCATAGTGACACATGCATTCCGAGAGCACTACTTTTCCCGCGGCTATTACGAGTGCTTTCCGCCTACCCTGGTACAGACCCAAGTGGAGGGCGGCTCCACTTTGTTCAAGCTGAACTATTTTGGCGAAGAGGCCTATTTGACTCAGTCATCTCAGTTGTACCTGGAAACAGCATGTCCAGCTCTGGGAAACGTGTTCTGCATCGCTCAATCGTACCGAGCTGAGACATCGCGCACTCGCCGACACTTGTCCGAGTACACTCATATAGAGGGCGAGCTGCCGTTCATTAACTTTGAGAATTTGCTAGATGCTATTGAGGATTTGGTCAGTGACACCATTGACCGTGTGCTAAAGCACCCTGAGGCTCATTTGCTCTTTGAAGTAAACCCGGACTTTAAAGCGCCCAAGAGACCATTTAGACGCATGCTGTACTCAGAGGCCATTGATTATCTAAAAGAGCACAATATTACCAAAGACGATGGCACCTTCTATGAATTCGGTGATGATATACCGGAGGCGCCAGAGCGCAAAATGACCGATCAAATAAATGAGCCAATTTTGTTGTGCAAATTTCCAGCTGAGATAAAGTCATTTTACATGAAGAGGGACGCCAAGGATACCAGACTGACCGAGTCTGTGGATTTATTGTTGCCCAATGTGGGGGAAATTGTGGGTGGTTCGATGAGGGCTGAGAACTATGAACAGTTGGTAGAGAGCTTCAAAGCTAATGGAATCAGTCCGGAGCCGTATTACTGGTACTTGGATCAAAGAAAGTATGGAACTTTTCCGCATGGTGGCTACGGTCTTGGTTTGGATAGATTTTTGACTTATCTACTGAACAGATACCACATTAGGGATGTTTGCTTCTATCCAAGATTCATTGAGAGGTGTAAGCCGTAGATTTTTGTCTTGTTTTAGTGTTGTTTTGTCACTTTTTAAATGCTTTAACATTTAGAAAATAAAAATTTAAATTATTTTTAATATTTTCGTCTTGAAATAAATTGAAAAAATTGACTTCACTTTTTTTTAAGACGTTTGAATTTAATTTTTTGATCAAATTAAACAAGAAAATTTACAGTTAAATCCATTGATTGTAATTACAAAACATCAATTTTGAACTACAAATTTTTATCTAATGAAAAAAATATTTATTATGAATATTTATGTCATGATTATTAAATTGATAGTTATTACAAAGCAACGGCTTTAATTATTTACGCTAGTTAAAAATTCAAAATGGTAGGTAAATAAAAAAATTCGCTTTGGACGAAGTTAAGATAGAATTTTTTATTGATTTTTCTAAGTAAATTTAATTAAAATGATAAGTAATTGTAAAAAAAGTTAGTTAAATTAAATAAAAAAATTAAATTAAAAAAATTAGTTATGTAAAATAAAACAATTGCTAAGTAAATTAGAAAAAACCAAAAAAAAAACGCGTATAATATAATGCAATAGCAAAAATAATTTAAAAAAAAAACAAAAATATTTAAGTTAGTGTAAATTTTATTGAATATAATCTAAAATAATATAAATTGCCAGTTATAATTGAACTTTTATCTATTTTAATATTTGATACTCTGATTTATTTAAAAAGAAACCATTATTGTCAAATCAAACCAATTATGCTTTGATAAAAAAATTATTGAAATCAGTAAACGATTTCGGTATATTCTTTCTAAATATATCTTATAAACTAGATTAGTTGCCCATATCAATCAAAAATTCCTTTATCAGAGAAATCCTCAACAATGTATTTCAAGTCAGCGATGACAATTCTCAATATTTAAGTAAAAATTTGAGAGGAAAATCTACCTTTTTGCTCATTCATCAATCTTGAAAAAGTAAAACATTAAAATATTTAGATTAAATTTTTTGAGTTTATTTTTTTTAAATCTGTTAAAAAAATTGATATTATTGAATATAGAAAGCTTGAATGCTACAAACTCAATTTGATCACTTGATCACCAATCTATTCATCAGTTTTGTATAAAAATATTCAAATGTTTTTTTCACTATTAGCCTTTTTTGACATAGGTTCAATCAGATTTTCACTATTTTTTAAGTTATTTTCTTTCAATTTCATTTTTCATTTTTCTTTAATTTCATTCACAAATTTTCATGCGAATTATGGGAAAATAGTAAAATGGTTTTTTATTGGCAAAAGATAACATGGAATCAAGAGTTCTATACTGAAAATCATGTTAGCCATATTTTTGTAGAAAAATAATTAATTTTAGAAAGTTCAATTATTGTGTCTTTTGAAAATTAATACATAAGAATTGAACAATAATCAAAAAAAAAAGGCAATTAAATGTATCAAAGAATTGAATTCTATCAGAAGTTGACAGATAGAAAAGTTTACAAATAGTGAGAAACTATAGGCAAGCTTTGAAAAATTAAGATTTTTATCATTGTTAAAACCCAAGAGGCTTATTTCATCTAAAA
This sequence comes from Brachionus plicatilis, assembly GCA_010279815.1. NCBI lineage: Eukaryota > Metazoa > Rotifera > Eurotatoria > Ploima > Brachionidae > Brachionus > Brachionus plicatilis. Next base: position 207,035 of record QEOQ01000191.1, read on the forward strand.
CTTGTACATAATATCGAAAAATTTTTATCTTGTCAGGTAATTTAGTTTATTTATTCGAAATTATAATATAAATTTTAATTTAAATTTTTTTTTTGTTCGTTTTATTTATTCACTTATTCATGAAGAGTGTACCAGGTCCAGGTTTGAATTACCAGGTCTGAACCCATGTTGTCCTTTAAAATACTATTTGAATCAAAATAGTTTGAAATCTGACATGCTTAAAGTCTTTCAAACATTTTGCTATGGGAGACACAAAACTGATGTAGCCCTATAATAATAATTGGGTCTCCCTTTTCAACACAAAAAAATAACCATTCAACACAATTTCAAAACGCTCAGCACAAAATGATTTTTTCTCAACACAAAAATTAAAATTTGAAAAAAAATACTTTTAGCACAAAAATTAAAAATAAAATAAATGCATTCAACACAAAAGTTAATGGCTTGTTGGGAAAATTTTGAAAAAAATTTATTCAAGAACTGTTATAAAGTTGAGCTTAGCAGTAAGAAATGTTGTTGCAAGTTTTTAACTTAATTAGGATATTGTGCATATTTATTGGCATTAAAAGAGCTGTTTAAAAAAAGGACCAATTTGTCAATAAACCTTAAAGAGGTAGAGCAAAAAATGTCGAAAAATGGTTTTCTGAGACTAATTTTAATTTCTTTTCTTTAAGCTTTAAAATTTACTTTATTTACCTAACTTCTACTTATAAATATCATTAAATAAAATTTAAAATTAAAAAAAAATTTTTTTTATTATAAATATTTTTGTGTTGAAAAAAAATTTCCTTTAAGAATTATTTTCAAACACAATTTTTTTGTGTTAAATGTTTTTTTTTTAAATATAAATTTTTGTGCTGAGAAGAAATCGAATTGTGTTGAATTTTTTTTTCATTGTGCCAATCAGAAATTTATTGTGCTGAAATAATATTCCCATAATAATTATAATTAAATAAGCTATGATGTGTTAGAAACATGAAATGAGGGCTTAATCTCATCATCTCCATTAAACCAATTTTGCCAATCTTGTTCTTAAAAACACTAGTAGAATTTGAATTTATGGTATCTTTATCCGATTCGTTCCATACATTCACTACTCTATTGCTACAAATATTGTATCTCTGCTCACAATTCTTCACCAATTGTTTCAACATAATAAACTTATGATGTCTCGATGAAGGACGAAACACATTTTCATGCGACATTTTGAATTTTGGTACAAAAATTAAAAAAAATATATAAAAAATTCCAAAGCTTAAGTTCTGAAGGACTAAAACATGCTCTGTAAATTGTAGCAGCTGATACATCCTTTGTACCATCAGTATTGATTCTGACTCAGCAAAATTCTGCAATAAATCTGCAAAACTCAGAAAATAGTAAAGGATATGGGGCAATCAGGTCTAAAATAGGACTTTTCACATTTTTTAACTTTTCTATAGTGATTCTTGTAGATCTTGACGCGCTGATTCCAAATATATGGGTATTTTTTGTCCTAGGTAATTATTTTATGAATTATAGCCTTCGGAAGTTTTTAAGGGTATATTAGGTTTTTGACGAACATGATGAATATCTTATCCATGTATTGTGAATTACCTGAGATGAAAATCTTGAATTTATTTTTACCCTTATTAGTTCTTGAGCTTATTCAAAATATTCAAACTGATAATTCCCACTATCATTCATATGCTCGATTGTAAGACAAAGACTGTTTTAATTGATAAATACCAAAAGTAAGAGATTTTATGGATAAGATATTCATCATGTTCATCAATGGATCCGATTCAAGAATGGTATTGCGACTGTAAAGCTGGTTCAAGGGTTTTTGGGGCCTGCTCCCATGTAACCAATGTAATTTGGTACTTAGGCTTTGCAAGACAAAATCCGAAAAAGATTGTATCAAATAAAAGCAAAACTTTTTATAATTTTTGCTTTGACTGCAGTAAACAAGATAATTTTGAGAATGATGATACAATTTTAAACGATGACCACATTTCAGATACTGAATAATTGAAATAATAAAATAAAAAAATATTTTTTGTCTTTTAAAAAAGTTATTTTATCCAGCTTTTTCCAATATTAAACCAATTGATTAATAAAACTTCTTTGATAGATAAAAGTTTTCCAAGAAGGGTTTCAATGCAGGATCTGATTTTCTAGTATGTTTTAGACACTGAGCAACCCGAAAAAAATACATTTTTTTTTGGGGGGGTGTCCTTTGACATGGGGGTGCCCGGCAAAGCGAGGCATAGCCAATTTTTGGTTTTTCGAGGATAGTCCATTTTTTAAGTAATTTTTTTGACTTGATACTATTATTTTCAGATTATTCGCTCTTTTCTGAACATTTTGGTGTATTTTTTATAAAAAAATGATAAAATTTGACCAAGTTATGGATTAAAAACCTAATATACCCTTAAAAACTTCCGAAGGCTATAATTCATAAAATAATTACCTAGGACAAAAAATACCCATATATTTGGAATCAGCGCGTCAAGATCTACAAGAATCACTATAGAAAAGTTAAAAAATGTGAAAAGTCCTATTTTAGACCTGATTGCCCCATATCCTTTACTATTTTCAGATTTATTGCAGAATTTTGCTGAGTCAGAATCAATACTGATGGTACAAAGGATGTATCAGCTGCTACAATTTACAGAGCATGTTTTAGTCCTTCAGAACTTAAGCTTTGGAATTTTTAATATTTTGTTTTTGTTTTTTGTACCAAATTTCAGAATGTCTTTTCATGCTTGTTCTTGAATACTAAGGGTACATGCCAATTGATTTTGTCCAGTCCATTGACTATTTTAAACATTCCGATCAAATCACCTCTTAGTCTTCTTGTTTCTTTTTAATTCCGCAACAAGTTTTGTGGCTCTGCTTTTCACAGACTCTAGCACTTTAATGTCTTTTATTAAATAAAGTCTCCAGACCTGTACTCCATACTCAAGGTGGGACCTAACAAATGCTTTTTATAATCTATCCATTGATTAGTAGGATTAGATGGTCTTTTTTTGTTCATCGACTTTAAGAAAGCCTTTGACACGATGGATCAAAAAATCCTCTTGCATAAAATCAAATATTATGGCTGTGATGAATTTTCGATGAAACTATTGGAAAATTGTTTTTCAATGAGATCTTAATGTGTATTTTATAAAAAAACAATTTATTTAATTTAAAAGAAATTAAGTATGTTGTTCCGCAAGGTAGCGTACTGCGTCCGCTTTTAACATCTTTTCTTGATTTATTATACAAATCATATTGATTTTTTTGCGTTGAGTATCGGAGCATTGTCTTTTTCCATTTTCTCGAAATTATTTATGAAATGAAAGAAAAGATTAATCTTGGCATACAACACTTAACATCATCAAAAAAAATTTTTTTTAAATAGTTTTTTTTACTTGTTTGATTTCAATAAATTTTAAATGAAAACTTTTTTTTAAATTTTAACAAAAAATTTCACCAATTTAATTTTATAATCCGGAACCTTTATTTGAAAATTTTATTATTAAAACCCAATTGTGTCGTTTAGTTTGATTAATATAAGAAATAATTTTGGTTTAAATTTTTTTTAACTTTCTTTTTTGAAACAGATTTATCAAATTATCTAAATTTTGAACCTTTATTTTGTTTAAATTTTTGACATAATTTTACTACAGTCTTTTTATGTCACCAAAAAATTTAGTACAAATTAACTATATAAATTTTATACAAATTTTTATCATTGTACCACATACTAGTTGAGAAATACTTTTTCTCCTATGCCACCTCATTACCACTTCTCTTTATCTTGCCTGTTTCCTTCATTAACGCTACGTTCTGCTCTTTATTTATCTAAATCATATTGTTCTAAGAGAGAGAAAATTATTTTATTTTAAATTTTATTTAAGAATTCTTTGGTTAAATTTTTTGTTTCAAAATTTGGTAAAAGTGTGAAAGATATTTCAGACATTTAAATTTCATGCTAAGATTTAACAATGAACAGCTAAATTTAGTTAATTAATAAATATTTTATCTTTTTTTTTAATTATTTTAAAAATGGTTAAAATTAGAATTTTTTTGTTCCTCTTTAAGTCTTCTTTAACTTTTTAAATAAAATTTTTTAAAAAACAATGCAACCTTGACACTCAAAGAAAGTCTAGTAACGAGTTTTAAATAAAGGTATCAAAAAAGTTACCATAGAAACAAAAAAAAATAAGAAAATTTTCATTAAATTTCTATAAACTAATAAACTTTGATTAAAATTTTATTCATTTTAAAGCTTCAAATTATCTAATTAAATAATTTAAATAAAGCAAGGAAAAAAATGGATAATCCATATTTGGCTGCGGATTTGACTGCGGCAGCCGAAAGCTTAAAAACAAAATTAGACCCTTTAAACTTGGAGAATGATCGAAAACCAAAAGCTTTTAAATTTGGTCAAGTCGATCAAAATTTGCTCATGTCCAGGCTTTATTCCACGCCATTCAAAAAACCCAACTCAAATCAACAATATGTTCTTGACATGAGCATGACCAGTGTTCAGAAACCGCACATTAAAAAATTAGAACAAGCACCACCAGCTCCCGAGCCGATTGTAAAAAATAATATTTTAAAATTAATTAATTTAATTTTATTCAATTTAGCAACGATTATTTAAACATCAGCAATTTAATTTACCAGAGTCAATTCATCAGCGAAATAAACAAAAATTGGACGAAGAAATGAAACAAAAGCAGGTTCAAAGCTCACAATACAAGAAAATAAAACGTGATTCGATGGAGACCAAAAAATTAGAGGTGGAAGTGTTAGAAGAACTTGGCGAGGACGCATTCAAAAAAGAATCATCTCTAGATAGCCACACAGACATGGAAAGACAGGTAACCTTTGTTCCCAGACCTCCGCCTCCGAGGGAAACACAACCAACTCCGGTCAGTAAGAGACATATTCGAGGGGCCAAAATTCCACCCATTGCACCTAAAGTTAACTTTGACGGTGAAACAAATATGCTTGTTATATTCGACGCAATAAGGCAACAACCCGCCGGATTTTTTTTATATCTCAGTCACATATACCCTAAAAATTCGAATAATTATAACTTTTATAATGTCAAGTAAAATTTTTTAAAACATTTAAAAAATTTTTTTCTAATAAATTTTTTTAAGAGTGGTTAATTATGTCAATTGTAACAAAGATGAGTATTTTACAATTGGGCAGAATGGTGTATGCCACTTTTGTGCTGGCGAGGAAATTGAATATACATCTTTGGAGCGATGGGAACAAGAATACAAATTGTACCTTAAGCTAATAAAGGTAATTATTAAAATAATAAAGAAAAAAATTTGCAAGTATTATGAAATAATAGAGAATGCTAAATTTTATATAAATTTTTATTGCTTTTTATTTTTAAAAATCAATTTTGAAATCAATTTTTTTATTTTTTTATTTTTTTTTAATCAGTAGGAAAAATTAAAAAATTATAGAGATATTTTATATTTAAAATATTGAACATTCAAATTACTTATTTAAATTATTTTTGTTTTCAACACAGTTTTTTAATAAAAATAAATATCGTCTTACAATAAGGTATTTATCAGTATTAAAAATCTTTTACAAAAAAAACCTATGTCAATCAAAATGATCGACTTTGGAAGTGAAAGAAATAATTTTTGAGCTAAATCGAACTTTTAAAAAAATAAAGTTTTATTTAAATATTTATTTATTAAATGTGAACAAAAGTTAAATAGAACAATCGTCTATCTTTTATTTGTTTACCAGTAAACTTTTTAAGTTAATTTTAAGTAAATGATCAAAACTTACTGATCATTCTCAAAAATTATCATCAATAAAGATTTTTTGATATTTTTTTGTAAAATTTGAAGCAGATCATGTTCAATCACCAACAAGTATTTTGAATAATTCTACATAAATAAAATTTTCAAAAAGTTTTGCAGACATTAAAAGATAAGTTTAGCATTTACTTAAGAAATATGCTTGTGCAATTTTGAAATTTTATAATTAAAAAATACTTTAAAACCTTTTTTTAAAATATTCAAATTTTGATCATCTACTTCAATTTTCCATTATGTTTTCAATTTTTAGACATTAATATTAAGTTATATTAGGTTTTATTTTTAAAGCTAATAATTGTTTCTGTAAATTAAATACCTTTATGTGCTTCAAAAAATAAAATTGAATTTCAGCTTATTTTCAAAAGTTAGATTTTGGTAATTGTTATATGAACTTAGTTAATTAAATAATTGAAGGCAACTTTAAGTTTTTCAATTTTTATGTTTTTATTTAATTAAATTAATGCAGATATACATTTTTTGATTTAACACTAGGAGCACCGACGAGTCATAATGACTCTTTTTCGATTTGGCCGCTATAATCCAAGTCAATTTTTGTTATTTGGGCAAAATTTTTTTTTTCAACAAGAATAACTTTCTAAATTAACTAAATTCAAATAAAAAAAATTTTTAGTAATTATAATTAATTATTTTGTTCAAAATGTAAAAAAAAAGTGTGTAGATATTGTACAAAAGAAAAAGAGAGTATTTGTAAAAAATGTGATTGAACATAGATATTTTATAAGGCCTAAGAAAAGACTGAAATTTAATAATTTACTATTTTTATTCAATTAATTTAATATTTTCAATAAATTCAAGCATAAAATATATAATTTATTCTTTATTTTTCATAACGAGTGATTGACTCGTTTTAGGGTTTCTAGTGTTAACATACTTTGTTAAATCTTAAGGTAAAATCTGCAAATGTCTGCAAAAAATTATCCATTAAAAACAGCATCATTTAGATTTTGATATTGCAGAGTTTACTTTTTTATTTAGCATAGAATGTTTAATCCAAAAATGCATCTCTGCATTAATTTAATTAAGAAAAAACAATTTATTTAATATTTTAAACTTGATTTTATCTTTTTGATCAAAAACTTCAAATTGTTTAATTCAATTAGATTTCTCTGTTCGATGAGTCAGTTAATTAATAATTAAAAATCAAAAAAAAATTAAAAAAAAAAACTCTTGAAATTTTGTTTTAATTTAGCAAGATCAATTTTTCTAATAAATAAAAATTAAAAAATTTAATTAAAAAATTAATAAAATATTTATTTAAAATTATTTTTATTTTAGTTGAATGTGTTTTTTAAATTTCGTCAATGGAAAGCATTTAATGTGTGGCATGTGAACGTAAGAGATAAACGGGTCAAATTTTCACGCAAAGATTTGCAAAAAAATCTGTTCATTTTGAACGATGTAAAAATTATATTAAAAAAAAATAATTTTTTTTAAACTTTATTTTAAAAGTCTTTACGACCAGCACTTCTAAATATCCGCGAGATGTGCTACCGCATATCAAACATGAGTTTGTGTAAAATTGAAATGGGAAAGACTTACACACTGAGCGAATTCAAGGACACACAATTTGAACAATTGAAGCAAGTGTCCAAGCGTTTGGCTGAATTTCGCGATTTGGTCAAGGACGTTGTATCAAGTGCATGCAAAAGTGCCCTATTCGAGGCTGGTTTCACTCCGGACAACTACATCAACGAGTCCGAAACTCCAGTACCAGACACCGGAGCCCCTGGCACAGCCTCGAGCTTCATGCAAAGCAACTACAACATTGACATATACGGCCAGGCTCCCGACAAAATGACCTACACTGATCAAGCTCAAAAGCGCAAAGAATGCCAAAGACTTACAAAGTAAAATTTTATTTTTTTTTTAATAATTAATAAATTTAATAAAATAAATTTTTTTTAATTAAAAAGCTTTATTAGAATGGCTGATTATTTAATAGTGGGCACACTGCACGTGCTAGCAGTCAATTCGGTCCAGAGTTTGCTGAATTATTTTACTGAACAATTGGAGAATACTCCCAGTCTGGAGGAAATTCAAGCTACCAACAAGATGCCGGAAAAACTTGACTCGGATGATGCAGAGCCAGTACCAGAGATAAAAAAAGAAGCAACATTGATCATGGCAGACAAAGACGATGAAAAAGACGAGGAAAAAATGATTCCGCCTCTTTACATATCCGAGCTGGTGCTCGAAATTGATTCATTGACTTTTAGGCCTGATTTGGATCAATTTAGGGAAACAATTGGAGAAATAATTCAGCAATTCAAAGATACTTTGCTTCAAGTTGAAAATTTAGTTCCGGACAAGTATTTTGATCCGTTTACCAGGCCAATAATAAATCGAAAATTTGAGGAGAAAACTTGCGGCGAGGGTCCCAAATTGGACATTATGTTCGAAGATGATCAGCATTTGAAGAGTCAGGAGAATAAATGCCGCGAGTGTTTGAACGCTGCGTTCAATGCGGCTCAGCAATATGCGGACACATTTGAGCCTTATAGGATATTTTACCGCGAAAATGAGGAAACAGATGTGGAAAAAATACGAACTGAAGAGCATAGTGTTGAATTCTTTGCCAAGTCGTTGGAAAAGTATCACTTGGAAGAGGAAATGGTTGAGATTATTGTGAACAAGAGACACTTGGGAATGATGTTGGTAGATGCCAATGAAATGAAAAATAAGCTCACTCCTAATCCTGTTCGATGTTTGGATGTGGTCAATGATATTTTGCCGCAAATTGCCAAACGAAAAACAGATTCGTTAATTGCCGAATCTCAGGAGGCAACATTTAAACTTGAGTACAAACCAAATACTACAATTGAGTATGTAGATGCACTGACGTTTTTGGAACAAATTCAAGAAAGAGTATGTTTTATTTTTATATAAAAAAATTTGCTAAATCCAAAAAAAATTATAAATACTTTGTTTATTTAATTTTAAAAAATAAAATAGTTAGCTTTTTTGATAATATGAATTGAGAAAATTATAAAGTAAAGATTTCAAGTTAGATTCAAAATTATTTAAGGTAATATCAATTGAAAAATTTTAATTTAAAAAAAAAATTTGCGATTAATTTTTATTAAGCTCTTAGAATTTTAGTTTTTGATTTCAAATAAATAAAAAAAATGTGACTTGTACACATTTATTTAAAACAACTAAAAATTAAAAAAAGAAAAATCAATAGATAATGCTCAAAAAGAATCTAATTTAAATTTAAGTCATTTGAATTGACTTGAAATTTTTTTTTGAAAAAAAAGTCATTTCAAACACTTTGAGATAAAAATGGCCGTCTTAATAACCACATGGAACGGCAAAGGACTTATTTTTAAAAAGTAAATCTTCAATTCAAATCAAATGACTTTTTTTATGAAAAAAAAATTCCAAATCAAAGTCAAGTCAAGTGACCTGACTTTGACTTAATGACTTTTAAAAAACTCTGAATAATTGAGATCTAAGAACTATTTTAACATCAAATTTTTGTAATTAATTAAATAAATAAAATTTAAATTTTTCATTGAAGCAATAAAACTTTGGCTTCGTGAAATTTCTTACAAAACTTCCAAACAAAAATAAAAAATTTTATAACTTTTGTTCTACTAATCGAAAACTTGTTCTGCAGATGAAAAAAAGTAAAACAACTTTTGTTTCACCTACTGAAGAAGTCTCAAAATTTGTGCAAATTAATTCCGTTTTATTTTGAATACTTTTAAATAGGGCGCAATTTTGCAGAATTCGCACAGATTTTGCAGACTACCACAGTAGGTGAAACAAAAGTTGCTTGACTTTGTTTCATATGCAGAACAAGTTTTTGACCATTAGATCAAAAGTTTAAATTTATTTATTTTTATATTGAAAGTTTTGTATGAAATTTCTCAATGCCTAAAACTTTTAAGAAATAACTCAAAATCAGACAAAATAGGCCAAATCAAGATATGAATGTTTTTACTCTCTGGTCAAGGTGGAACTTTTGAATTTTTGTTGACAAAAAAAATTTTCCTCAATAAATTGAGAAAACCATTTAATGAAAACGATAGAGATGAAAATCTCCCCTTTTATTATTTGTGGGTAGCGAAAATTGTAACAGATAATACTATTAAATTTATAATAAAGAAAACAACAATTGGAAAAAATTAGAAAAAATAATATTAAAGATATTAAATTTAATTTTTATCTTTAAATTTGTGACAAAAAAAATAAAATTGTGTTTTTTTAAGTCTCAGATTTCATGGAAGCTTTTAAATTTGTTTAAAAACACATTTAAACTTAAGAATACTTCAAAGATGATAGAAATTAAGTAATCTATTTCGGCAGCGAAAAATAAAAAGAATTTTATTAAAAAAATTTATTTAATTTTTCTATATATATTCAAGGTTAATCAACAGGCTAGTGCCCATGCCTCATGAGATTGATTAACACTTCATTTATTTAATTGATTATTAAAAAAAATATATAAAAATTAAATAGAGTTATTGATTTAATAGTTGTTTGAAAAAATTTAACAACAAGCTATTTAAGTTAGAGAGGTGATTTCACAACAGTATTTTACGAAAAATTACGTAAAATACCGTAAATTAACCAAATTTTACCACATTTTACGTAAATTAACGTAAAATCCGAAAAGTGAAAAAGAAGTATTTTAAAATTTACGAAAAATTACGTAAATTTTTAGGATTTTGAGATAATTTTGGTAAAATTTGGTAAAATTCAAAATTTTTTGAAAAAATGTCTTTTTTTTTCCAAAAATCGAAAATTTAAGACAATTTTTTTTTTCATAAATTGGTCAAAAAAATTGATATTTTTAAATTGTTATAAAAAAAGCTTTCTTAAATTTTCGATTTTTGGAAAAAAAAGACATTTTTTCAAAAAATTTTGAATTTTACCAAATTTTACCAAAATTATCTCAAAATCCTTAAAATTTACGTAATTTTTCGTAAAATACTGTTTTCAAATCACCACTGTAAATAATTCAAATTTAAACTTAAGAATACTTCAAAGATGATAAAAATTAAGTAATTTATTTCGGCAGCGAAAAATAAAAAGAATTTAATTTATTTAATCTATCAAATATTCAGGATGTATTTAAAATCTTTACCTAGAAATTTAATAAAAACAAAATGAATTAAAAAAAAATGTTGGTTGATTAATTTTTTTAAATTAGATCGATCCTTTGGAAAAAGAGGCTGAAATTGTGAAAGAAATGTACGAGCTGATCGAAGAGTACAAGGTGCCATGTCCGCCCGAAGACTTGGTTGTCTACAATACCCTTTTCAACACAATACAGCTAAGTCGCAACGCAATAGACAAAGCATTGACCGAAAAAGACTCGAACATAGCCAAATTTTGTTCCACATTGGACAAGGACATATCTTCATTGACTGACGAATGTCGCCAAATAAAACTCCAGGCCCAATCGCCAAGCATCTTGGATCCCGAGGCCGACAAAGAAACAACCAAAAGTCTCCTAGCTAAATTGATATCAGAAATCGAAGTTCTACAGCGAACTGCTCAAACCTACAAAATCTATCAGAAAAATTTCAAAGTAGAGGTGACAAAATTTGACGAGCTCGAGGAAACAATTGGTGAAATAAAGCTCAAAGAACTGCTGTGGAATTCAATAGACGAATGGGACAATTATTTCAATGAATGGAAAGAAATGGACTTTGAAAAAATAGAACCCGGAAGTTTGACTCAAACAGTGAATGTTTACGGCAAGAATGTGTATCAAATTGAAAAGGGCCTACCGCCAAACAACCTAGTGCCATTGCTGAAGCAGCGCGTTGAGGATATGCGCAACAAAATGCCCATGATAACCGACCTGAGAAATCAATTTCTTAAAAGTCGTCACTGGGACGTAATTCACGAAGTGATCGGCTTCAAGCCGACCAAAGAAGCACCGCTCAATTTGGGCAAGCTGCTTGAAATAAACGCGTTTGATCATGCGGAAAAAATCCAAGAAATAAGTGGTCAAGCGAGCAGTGAGGCCAGTTTGGAGACAATACTGAAAAAAGTCGAAGACTCATGGAAGTCGCTTGATTTTGTTGTTTTGCCACACAAAGACACCAAAGATGTGTTCATTCTGGGTGGCACAGATGAAATTCAGCAAAATTTAGACGACAGCATAATAAATGTGTCCACAATTGCCAGCTCTAGACACGTTGGGCCCATTAAACCAAGGGTGGACGATTGGCAACGAAGCTTGGAACTATTCACAAAGACACTGGACGCCTGGCTGGTCTGTCAACGCGGTTGGCTGTATCTGGAGAGCATATTCTCGGCACCTGACATTGTCAAACAATTGCCCGCTGAGGCAAGAATGTTTTCCAATGTGGACAAATCATGGAAGGACATCATGAGAAAAGTGAACAAAATACCACTGGCCATTCGCGCCGGAACTCAGCCAGGCTTGTTGGAGACCTTCCAGAACAATAATTCTCTGTTGGATCAAATAATGAAATGTCTAGAGGCATATCTGGAGAGTAAACGTGTTGTGTTCGCACGTTTTTACTTTTTGTCTAATGACGAGCTCTTGGAAATATTGGCACAGACTCGAAATCCACACGCTGTCCAGCCTCATTTGAGAAAGTGTTTTGATGCTATTAACAAGCTTGAATTTGCTGGCGGCACTGGTCAACCAGGGCAAGATGAAGCTGCCGCAGCCACAATTAGCAATGACATATTAGCTATGCTATCGCCTGAGGGAGAACGCGTGTCACTTGGCCGCAGCTTAAAGGCTAGAGGTAATTTTTTTTTTTTTTCTTCTGAGTCCAAAAACATGTTCATAATTTTAATTAGTGTTATTTTTTTTATTTTTTTTTCTTAATTTTTTAATCTTTGCCAAGCTGGAGTTCAGATCAGATAAACAAAAAATCAAGAAAAAATAAAATAAAAGTAAAATAAGTTGGTTTAATTTTTTGTGGTTGAATTACAAAATATATCCAATGTTGAAATAACTTTGAAAAAGTGCCATGTATCAAATATTTTTTTTCAGTTTCGAATAAAAAAATAATTTTGAAATAAGTCTGTGAATGCAGAATGGTGCAGCATTTTAAGTTGCATCAACTATAAAAGTCTGCTAATGATGTGCAAAATCTCAGCAAAATGCCTTACGATCGATTGTATTGAAATTTAATTTCTGCTAAACTCTGCAAATTTAGCAGACCCTGATATTTGATACAACTTTGAATGTTGCACTAAGTTGCATTTACAGAATTAAGTTTAAACATTTAGAAAAAAAGTTATTTAATTTTTGGGCCTATTGCGTTATGTGATCACTGGTTCACATAAAAGGTGAACCAACTTACCCAACCTAAATAGGTGATCAGTTGTGTTCACTTTTTAGGTGAACCAAAAATATGTGTACTAATTAATTAAAATTTTTTTCAAAATGATCACCTAAAATAAAAAGTGATCACCTAAAATGATACTTACCAAAAAAATTATGACAAAGTAAATAAAAATTTGATTTTTCAAAATTTAGCAAAATGTGTAATAGTAAATCAAATACTCGTTATTACACTTCTAGAGAAGATATAAATTGAGAAATTAGATGAAATTTTGAAAAATGTCAAAATATCTGATGTTAAGCGTCAGGTTTTAACTATTGAAAAAAAAACTTATGAGAATAAATTTTCTTCATCTACAGAAGAAATTGTAAAAATAACTTTAAATAACAAAAAAGATCCTATAAAATGTGATTTTAGTGGAAATTATTTTGAAAAAAATGGTCTCAAGAGACACATTACTGTCAAGCATAAGAATCAATAAAAAAAAATTTTTTTGGCTCACTTATTTTTTTTTACATGATTAATAATTTTCTCATCTATTTTTTTTTTGGCTCACCTATTATTTTTTTGGCTCACCTATAGTTCAAAAAAATTAAAAAATAAATTTTGATTTTCGAAATAATTTTTTTTGTACACATATTTTTGGTTCACCTAAAAAGTGAACCAGTGATCACATAACGCAATAGACCCTAATTTTTTTACATTATTTTCTGTTCTTTTTATCATTTTTTACTGAATTTCACAAAACCCACGGTAGGTGAAACAGGAGAATTTTTCACTATGTTTCATCTGCAGAACAAATATTAGACCATTAGAACAAAAGATATGCAATTTTTTTCTTTTTATGCTGGAAGTTTGTATGAAATTTCACAGTGTCGTTTAAAAAATGTTCAAGTCAACTCGTTTGATCTGGCTTTATATTTATTCTTAAAAAAATAGTCCTTTGACTTGAATTTTTTTTATGCTTGAGATCAAATCACTAGACTTAAAAATAAAGCAATTTTTAACCGTTCCATGTAGTTATCAAGGTAACCAAATTAGCTTTTTGCGGTTCAATGTAGTAATTGAGCGGCCACTTTTAAACAAAAGTCTTTCAAATGACTTTTTTTTCAGAAATAAAAATGCCAGGTCAAGTCTAGTGACTTGAATTTGACTTTATGACTTTTAAACAACTATGAAAAAATTAATTAAATATTTTTATGTAAAAAAAACACAAATTAGTAAATAAAAAATGTTCAAATAAAATTTCTTTTTATATTTTTTATATTTGAGTAGATTTAAAAAAAAATCGAAAAAAATAAATTTTTCCTTCCGTTTCAAGTAGAAATAAAATTATTAAAAAAAATTTTTTTGCCGTCCCAAGCAGAAATAAAAAATTAAAAAAAATCCAAAAAATTTTTTATCAATTCGAATCAGATACAGTAATGCTATGATAAGCAGTTTTTACGAAATTTTACGTGATTTTACGAAAATTTTATTTAATTTTGGTAAATATAAAAAGGGCCAAAAAAAAATGAAAAAATGGCGATTTTTAGGAATTTTAAAAAATTAAAATTAAAATTGAAAAAAAAATTACGAAATTTTACATAAATTTTTATTATAAAAAATAGGCAAAATGGTAAATTTTAGTAAAAAAACGAGAAAAAAAAATCGGGAAAAATAGTAAATTTTGAATTAAATTAGTTTAATTTTTTATGAAAAAATATTTACATTTAAATGTAAAAGATATATTGGTCACTTAAAAAAAGGTATTATTTAATAAAAAAGATAATCATTTTATATTCCTTTAATAGTTATTAATTCTTAGGTAAATAAAATAGTCATTGAGAAAAACAGTGACTGGTGGATCATTAATAATTGCATTATAGTTGTGTTTTTTTTTCCCGATTTTTTTTCTCGTTTTTTTACTAAAATTTACCATTTTTTCCGTTTGTAATATTTCTGAGTCTGCTGGTAGGCTTTTACTCTCCATTCAGACTTCCCAAGTCCCGTTTTGGACTCGAGGGTTTCGGATCAAACACAACAAGGTTTTTTAAATAACTTTATTGGGACACGAGGTCCAAATCCAAAACAAAAAATATAACTAAAGTAAATAGTATTGACAAAAACTAAACTTTAACTAAAAACTGAAAAACATATATAAAAAAACCAAAACAACAATTTGAGCAAAACTGACTTGCTTTTTTCTTGGACGTCTACATGTTATTTTTTCAATAAAAATTTACGCAAAATTACGTTAAAATTTCGTAATTTTTTTTTTCATTTTTCATTTTAACTTTCTAAAAATAAAGAGGTAAAAAAATAAAAAAACTTATTTACAGCTAAATTACGTTTTCTAATATTGTTTATTTTCAGATAATTTATCTCAAAATAAATTCACTCTTTTCTAATTCCAATCAGATATTAAAAAAAAATTAAAAAAAAACTTTAAAAAGGAAATGTGGAAGAATGGCTTGGCAAAGTGGAAGAAGCAATGTTCTCCAACCTAAAGCGCATAATGAAGCAATCTCTCGGCGACTTTGAGAGTTCGGTGCGCGAAGAGTGGCTAAGCCGGTGGCCGTCCCAAATAGTGCTGACCGTGTCGCAGACCATGTGGTGTCGCGACCTCACCAAAATCCTCGAGTCCTCTGACCTACCCGCTCTTGAACAATTCGAAAAAAAGTCCTTCCAAGACCTGAACAAACTAGCGCAACTTGTGCGCCAAGAACTGCCCGAGCTCCTTCGCATGTCCCTAGTCTCACTAATCACCATAGACGTGCACGCCAGAGACATAGTCACCGAACTGGTCAAACTAAAAGTCCAAGACGACTCCAACTTCGAGTGGCTCAAACAACTCCGCTACTACTGGGACACCGAAATCGACAACTCAGTGGTCCGCATGTCCAACTCTCTCTACACATACGGCTACGAGTATTTAGGCGCCGGCACCCGTCTAGTCATCACCCCTCTCACCGACCGATGCTACCTCTGTCTAATGGGCGCTCTCCAACTAGACCTGGGCGGCGCTCCAGCCGGTCCCGCCGGCACCGGCAAGACCGAGACCACCAAAGACCTGGCCAAGTCCTTGGCCAAACAATGCGTGGTCTTCAACTGCTCGGACGGCCTCGACTACAAAATGATGGGCCGCTTTTTCAGCGGTCTGGCCCAATCGGGCGCCTGGTGCTGCTTCGACGAGTTCAACCGCATCGACATCGAAGTCCTGTCCGTCATAGCCCAACAACTGATCACCATCAAGAACGCCAAGGCGGCCAAACTTTCCCGCTTCATATTCGAGGGCCGCGAAATAAAGCTAGTGATGTCATGTGCCGCCTTTATCACCATGAACCCGGGCTATGCGGGCCGCACCGAACTGCCCGACAATCTCAAGGCCCTCTTCCGGCCCATATCCATGATGGTGCCCGACTACAAACTAATCGCCGAGGTCATCCTCTACTCCGAGGGCTTCGAAAACTCAAAAATTCTCGCCCAAAAAATGGTCCAAATGTACAAGCTGTGCTCCGAACAGTTAAGTCAACAGGATCATTACGATTTTGGCATGAGAGCTGTCAAGTCTGTGCTGGTGATGGCCGGAAAGTTAAAACGCGAAAATCCTTTCATCAACGAAGACTTGGTCTTGATACGCGCCCTCCGCGATTCAAATTTACCTAAATTTTTGACTGATGATGCTTTTTTATTCCAAGCGATTATACAAGACTTATTTCCGGGCGTAGTACTGCCCGAACACGACTATGGCGAGTTCATGAGCACCATTATCGATGTACAACGTAATCACGGTCTTCAACCCGAGCCGGCCCAAGTCAAAAAAGTAATTCAATTTTACGAAACAATGCTGGTCAGACACGGCGTCATGCTAGTCGGTCCGGCCGCCGGCGGCAAGACCACTGTCTACAAAATACTCGCCGACACTCTCCAAAAACTCTACCAAAATCAACTCGACCACTATTTCTACAAACCCGTTCACATTCACGTCCTCAATCCAAAAAGCATCAGCATGGGCGAACTATACGGCGAATACAATCTGCTCACTATGGAATGGAAAGACGGTCTAATGGCTCTAACAGTCAGACGTTGTGTCAAAGACACCACTGATCATCACCAATGGGTTGTCTGTGACGGCCCAGTGGACGCTCTCTGGATCGAAAACATGAACACAGTCCTTGACGACAACAAAATGCTCTGTTTGGCAAACAGTGAACGCATCAAATTCACACCATTCATGCACATGGTATTCGAGGTCCAAGACTTGGCAGTGGCAAGTCCGGCAACAGTGAGCCGATGCGGCATGGTCTACATAGACTCAACCGAGCTCGGCTGGATGCCTTATGTTAAAACATGGATGGCAAAATTAGACCAAACTTTCACTGAACACCTAATGCCTTTATTCGATACCTACATAAACGATGGTCTTGCTTTTGTCAACAAAAAATGCACACAGACCATGAAACAAGTTGACTTAGCCAAAGTTAGCACTCTATGTTCACTGCTGGACAGTCTATTCGGCGACATTGAACCCAAGCTGGACGATGCCAAGCTCAAGGCGGCACTCACCACCATTTTTGTCTTCTGCTATGTATGGTCAATTGGCGGCAATTTACGCTCAAGCGACTGGGACGCCTTTGACACGTTTGTGCGCGCTCAATTCGACGAGAACGCTGATGCCAAGCTCTCGTCCGGCGGCGATTTATTCAGCTATTATGTGGACGTGCAGTACCGTCGCATGGATCTTTGGGAAAAAGTGGTTCCCAAGTTTGTGTACGACGCGGCCACACCGTACTTTGACATGCTGGTGCCGACCATTGACTCGGTGCGCTACGGCTACTTGATGCAAAAATTGTTGTCAGTGGGCCGGTCGGTTTTGTTAACGGGCGAGACGGGCGTGGGAAAGTCGGTGATAGCACGGGCGCTTCTCTTGGACATGGCAGACAAATCTGAGTACATAGCCGTGTTTTTAAATTTTTCCGCGCAAACTAGTTCCAAGCGGACCCAGGAGATGATCGAGGCAAAATTGGAAAAAAGGCGCAAAAATGTTCTCGGTGCGCCAAAAAATAAACGCATGATCATTTTTATTGACGATCTTAACATGCCCAAGCTGGACACGTACGGCTCACAGCCGCCCATCGAGCTCCTGCGTCAGTTCCAGGACTTTGGCGGTTTTTATAACCGCGTTGATGCCGACATGCCATTCACCGAGCTCAAGGACATGACCCTGGCGGCCGCGTGTGCGCCCCCCGGTGGCGGACGCAACCCAATTTCGTTGCGGCTAATCAGACACTTTTGTATGTTCAGCATACCCGCGCCCAACGACTTCAGCCTCAAGCACATTTTCAAGTCGATTACGAACGGCTTCTTTGGCGATTTTAATGCTAATGTGAAGGCCTGTGCCGATTTGATTGTGGACTCGGCCGTCGAGATATATGGACGCATGAGCTCGGAGTTGTTGCCAACGCCCGCTAAGTCACATTATGTGTTCAATTTGAGGGATTTGTCCAAGTGTGTGCAGGGCGTGCTCCAGGTTAAGTCAGAGTCGGTGTCTGACAAGGACTCGGTGGCCAGGCTTTTTTATCACGAGGCTCAGCGCGTCTTCCACGATAGATTGATAAACGAGGAGGACAAGAGCTATTTTAACACTATTTTGGCCGAAATGGCCGCCAAATACTTCTCGCAGCAAATTGAGCCGGCTCATTTTGTCCAAAAGCCAATTATTTTTGGAGATTTTATGAAAATGGGCGCCGATTTGTCCGAGAGATTGTACGAGGAAATTGCTGATTATGACAAGATGAAGAGCATTTTTCAAGATGTAAGTATTAGTTGGTACTTTTAAAGTCTAGGCCAGGGTTATTAATAGAACAACAAAAATTTGAAAAAAAAAATTTTACATTTTTTGTACATTTCTAAATTTCATCATAAACAGTGTTGACTAATTTTTAAATTTAAATAAAAAATTTTAAATTTTATATTTTATCTAAATTTAATTATAAACAGTGTTGATTTGCCTTTAAAATTAAAAAAAAATATTTTTAAATTTAGTATTTTATCTAAATTTTATTTTCAACAGTCTTGACTAATTTTTAAATTTAAAAAAAAAATATTTTTTTTAATTTTAAAGGCAAATCAACACTGTTTATAATTAAATTTAGATAAAATATAAAATTTAAAAATTAGTCAACACTGTTTATGATGAAATTTAGAAATGTATAAGCTTTATAATATTAAAATATTTAATTTTTTTTTGATACTCTAAAATCTAGTCCAGGGTTTTTAATTAAATAACAAAAATTTTTATAAATATTATTTTAAAACAAAAATATATTTTTTTCAATTTCAAAGTAACGTAATTATCCGAATTCACTTTCATGTCATTAAATTTTTTAGTGACATGTCACTATAAAATCTTTACATGTTATAACAACGTGTCACTTCAATTTTTAATTTTTTTATGAGATCTCAGACCATTTTTTTGTTAGAGTAAAAGTTAAATTTGGACTTTATTTTTAGAAAATATCCCATAATCAGAGTATTTTCTAGCAAATTAAATTTTAATTGTTATAACAAAGAAACGATGTAATCAACTCTAAAAGAAAAAAGGTTGGATTTGGGCTTTACTCTTAGAGTCGTAAACACGAGTTTACGGTATATGATTCTATTATGTCAATTTTTTTGTCCACTATAATTTTGACCACGTATTTCGTGACCAGTGTTGGTCACATATTGCGTTATCAATTGGTCTAAAAAAATACTAAATTTTCACATTTCCAATATGTCTGGTTACATAGCTTGTAGGAATCTATGAATCGAATTTTTGAGTTTTGATGTGAAAGCTTTAGACTGGAACCTTATTCTAAATTTTAATGATGAAATCGAATCGGGTTTTTGGACTCAAATTGAAACTTGAATAAATAAAAAATTTTAAAAGACTATTAAAAAGTAGAATATTCGAATAAAATCTTGAATATAAGATAAATTTGAATTTATATTTGATTTATTTTATTTTTGAAATTAAATTCGAAAACTATCTTTTTTTAAAAATAAAAATTCGAACTTAACTTTAATTTAAAAACACTATGAATTTTAAATAAATTCAACTAATAATCTAAAAGTATTAAAATTTGAATAGAATATTTGAAAAATTAAGCATTTGAAAATTTAGTTTTTGTCCTCTTGTAGCGATGGTTAAATCAGAACAGCTATATTTTGGTACCTGGTAAGATGGCTGGGACTATTGTAATCCAGTAAATGTAAGAAGAGTTGTGTTGACTGGTGAAAATCTGACACATTTTTAGTATCCGAATCGAATTGAAATTAGAGTATTTAATTATTTAATTTATTTAATGAATTCTTTTTTAATTAATTTTTTTTGATTAATTTTTATTTTCAAATATTAATTCAAATATTTTAGAGATTCAATTTTTAATTTAAATAAATTAATTTTCAAGTATATTATTCAAAAATATTTTCATTAAAAAAAATTAATATCAAATCTAATTTTCATTCCAAATGCTACTTATTCGAATTCATCACTACTAAATTTAAAATTTATTTTTTTTTTTTTTAAATTTAAATTGCTGAATTTTTGAATATCCTGATTTATTTTATAATTTTCAAAATCAAGCCAAATTTAATTTTTTTTCAATTAAAATTTTCGACAAAAATTTTTGATATATTTTTATTTCTAAATAAAATTGATTTTTTTTTCATAGTACCAAGAAGACTATAATCTACAATACAATAAAGATGTTAAAATGGTATTTTTTATGGATGCAATGGAGCACATCGCTCGAATAAGTCGCATGATTCGTCAGGATAGAGGCAACGCATTGTTAGTCGGAGTTGGTGGTACCGGAAAACAATCTCTAACTCGGCTAGCATCGCACATCTGCGGCTACAAATGTTTTCAAATAGAATTGTCACGTGGCTACAACTACAACTCATTTCATGACGACTTAAAAAAATTGTACGAACAAGCCGGAGTTAAAAACGAAAATACTGTTTTCTTATTTACTGATACACAGATAGTGTTGGAAGAATTTCTCGAGGACATAAATAATATACTGAATAGTGGAGAGGTGCCAAACTTGTTCGAAGCCGATGAGTATGAGCGTATGGTTGTGGGCGCTCGACCAGCTGCCAAAGATGCTGGCATTCCCGAAGGTGACCGAGATGCCATATTCAACTTTTTCATCAACCAAGTCCGCAAGAACCTGCATGTAGTGTTGTGCATGAGTCCGGTAGGCGACGCGTTCAGATCTCGCTGCCGCATGTTCCCCTCTTTGGTCAATTGTTGCACTATTGACTGGTTTACCGAGTGGCCCAGTGATGCTTTGTTGTCCGTGGCAAGTTCTGCTTTCTCTAAAGTCGAGTGGCCAAATGGACAAGAGTACTTGGTCGATGCCTTATCAAACATGTGTGTCGAAATTCATACAAGTGTGTCTGCCATGGCAAAGCGTTTCTACGAAGAACTTAGAAGATATTACTACACAACTCCAACCTCTTATCTAGAATTGATTAATTTGTATTTGAAAATGTTAAGCGACAAAAAAAAGTAAGTTATTTTTTTTTAAAATTTATTCAAAAATAAATTGGGCCAATATATTTTAGTGGTTTTATACTCTAATAATAATAATATGATTTTATTTAGAAAAATTTTAAAAAATTTTAAAATTCTTAAGTAAAATTTTGTAATTTAAAATATTACAATTTAAGCAATTTGAAAAAAAAATAAGAAAAAAACTCGTTTTCATTTCTCTTTACTTGAATGTTCCATGTGGCAAGTTTTTTTTTTTTCTGTGTAAAGATTTAATTTCAAGAATAAAAAGAAAAAAGGAAAATTTTAATAAATTTTATACTTGAAATTATTTTTTAAAAAGTTAAATAGAAAAACTCTTATAACTTTGTAATTTTCGTATATCTTAAAATTTTTCAATAAGCCAAAAAGTATAAAAATAACCAAAAAAGAAATGGATTTATTAATAAAAAAATCAACAGGTTTTATTAAATTTTGGAAACTCCAATTTTAAGAGAATTATCGAACAGATTTTCTTAAATTTTTAATAGCTAGATTAAATTTAAAAATTAAAAAATCATGAAAACCTTTTTTCGAAAATAATTTCTTATAAAGATCACTACAATTTGACATTAAAGCATTAATTTTCGCTTTTAAAATTAAATTAGATTTTTAAATTTTTGAAAATTCCATCTAAAAATAATAAAAATTTTTTTAATAAATAATAAAAAATAATTTCTTTTAAAGTATATGGCAATATTTTCGAGTCATAACGATTAAGTGAACAATTGATCACCAAATCGTTAGCCATATTCAGATTATTTTGTTATTATATTAAAGAAGAATTTAACATTAAAGCATGCAATTTTGGATTCAAATATCAAAATAATAAAAAATTTATGAAATTTTAATTTTTTTATTTTAAAAAAATGTAAACATTATGTGATCATTTTTTTTTTGTGAACATAAATTATCACATTTTTAGTGATCACTAGATAAAATGTGAACACAAGATAAAATTCAAGATGTCTCTCTTTATTAAATCAGATCATTAGCTAGTTTTTCTTCAAATTAAATTCTTTGAGCAATAAGAAAAAAAAATTCAAGAAATCAGTTTTATAATTCTCTAAAAATTTTTGTATCTAATATTTAATAAAACTTTTTGGTTATTTTGTTAATAAAACCATATATTTTTTGGGTTTTTTTTTTTAATTTTTGGTTTATTGAAAAATGTTAAACAGAAAAAAAAATTTTGCATGGAAGATTTGAGTTAAGAGAAATTGACAAGAAGTACTCTGTCAAATTCTAAAAACTCAGGTAATAAACAGTGCCGATTTGACAAGTGGATTATGTAAATTTACATAGAATTACGTAAAATTGGTGAAAATGAAAAGGCCAAAAAAAAAACTCAATTTTTTTAATTTTTTATTATTTTCTAATAAATTTTAAAAAAAGGAGTTTCTATTTATTTGATTAAATTTTACCAAGCATTACTTTTTTTTACTAATTTTTAGGTAAAAAAAGGTAAATATGGTTAAATAAAATATTTTTTGAAAGAAAATTTACAAATTTTTATTTTTCCTAATAAACTAGCAGTCCGACCATCCGCCATTTTTGTCCAACACTATATCAATTGCCTACAAAACAAAAAATAACACAAATTTAATTTATTAAATTTTAAGAATTTTTAGAAACAACATACGGAAATAAATATTCCGCCAAAATATCTATTTACAAAAATTGATCCATATTTTCTTTAAATACCTTTGTAATTTAGAAATGATAACAAAAGATCAAAATTATTTTAAGAAATAAAATATACTGCGAATTCTGTAATTCCTTGACGAGATATCCCGCCTCAGAATTTATTAAGAAATAATAAAAAATTCAAAAAATTGAGCTTTTTTTTGGCCTTTTCATTTTTACCAATTTTTACGTAAAATTACCAGAAATCCACTTGTCAAATCGGCTCTGTAAACTCAAGTCAAAAAATAAAAAAGTGCATTAAAGATATTTCAATTTTTGAAATAAAAGATAACCGGAAAAACTATTAATCTTGCCATATTGAAGTAAAATAAATTGTTTTCAATAAAAAACATCATTCTTTTTTTAAAAGAAAAAATGGATTCATTTTTTTCTTAACTTGAAAAAAAAAAATTTTTTTTAAATTAACTTTCACCTAAAATAGAAAATAAAATTATAAAATTTTTCCAGAGAGATAAACAACGCTCGGTCAAGAGTTGACAATGGCTTGAAAAAACTTCTGCAAACAAACCAAGTAGTGGACTCAATGCAAATAGAATTGAAAGCATTGGAGCCCGAGCTGAAACAAAAATCTGAAGACACTGCTAAGCTTATGGAAAAGCTAGCCATCGATCAAGAAAAAGCTGATGCTGTGCGCAAAGTTGTCTTAGAAGATGAAGCTGTGGCCAAAGTGAAAGCCGAAGAGACAAAGGCCATAGCAGATGATGCCCAACGCGACTTAAATCTGGCCTTGCCAGCACTGGAAGCGGCCATCAAGGCACTGGACGCTTTGGACAAAAGCGACATCACTGAAATCAAACAGTTCAATAACCCGCCTGAGATGGTGCAGACCGTAATGGAGGCAGTGTGCATTCTTTTAGGTGTCAAAGCAGACTGGGCACAGAGCAAAACTCTTCTGGGTGATCCAAACTTTTTGAAAAATCTACTCGCCTTTGACAAAGATAGCATTCCGGATGCGCGCATCAAAAAACTAAAGCCCTACATTGACAACCCAAAATTTGTGGCTGAAGAAGTTGCCAAAGTAAGCAAGGCATGCAGGTCTTTGTGTATATGGGTCCGAGCCATAGACGTTTATGCCAAAGTGGCCAAAGAAGTGGAGCCCAAAAAGGCCCGACTTAAGCTTGCCAAAGACGAGTTAAATGTTGTTATGTCTGAGCTGAAAATAAAACAGGACAAACTGGCCGAAGTAGAGAACCAAATCAAAGAGCTGCAGTCACTGTACGACCATTCAGTGAGTGAGAAAAAAAAGTTGGAACACAGCATTCAGCAGACTTCATCGCGTCTAAAGCGCGCCTCCAAATTGACCACGGCTTTGGCCGACGAACAAGTCAGATGGAAAGAAAGCATTGAACAATTTGACAAAGAGCTTGAACACGTGGTCGGAAACGTGTTCATATCAGCTGCATGTGTGGCCTACTTTGGTGCTTTTCCGAGCAATTACCGCCAAGAATTGGTCAACAATTGGACCCAAGGATCAAAAGCATTAAATATACCCATATCAGAAAACACAAACATTATTCAAGTGTTGTCCCATCCATTCATGGTTCGCCAATGGAACACAGATGGTTTGCCAAGAGACGATTTTTCAACCGAAAATGCCATCTTGGTAACCAAGGGTCGCCGATGGCCATTGATGATTGATCCCCAGGAACAAGCCAACAGATGGATTAGAAATAAAGAGCGCGAAAATTCGCTCAAGATCATCAAGCTGTCAGACCCGGCATTTTTGCGCACTTTGGAAAATTGTGTGCGCATTGGCATGCCCATTCTGCTCGAGGATCTTGGCGAGCAAATTGATCCGGCCCTTGAGCCCATACTCCTAAAGCAAACATTCATTTCGGGTGGTAGACTGCTGATCCGTTTGGGAGACAGTGATGTTGACTATGACCAGAACTTCCGCTTCTACATGACCACCAAATTGTCCAATCCCCACTATCTTCCAGAAGTGTGCATCAAAGTGACTATAATTAACTTTAGTGTGACCAAATCGGGCCTCGAAGACCAAATTTTGAGCGATGTGGTCCGCTTGGAAAGGCCCGATTTGGAAGAGGAAAGAAATAAATTGATCACCAATATTAACAATGACAAAAATCAATTGAAATCCATTGAGGACAAAATTCTGAAGATGCTCTTTGAATCAGAGGGAAACATATTGGATAATGAAGAGTTGGTCAACACACTGAACGATTCCAAGACAACTTCCCAGGCTATATCGCGCCGCTTAGAAGAAGCGGAAAAAACAGAGGCTAACATTAGCACTGCCAGAGAAAAGTACAGGCCAGTTGCGTCCAGAGGTTCGGTGATGTATTTTGTGGTGGCGGACTTGGGCCTCATTGATCCCATGTACCAGTTCAGTCTTAGGTATTTTACCCAGTTGTTCAACTCTACCATTGAAAATGCACCCAAGTCCAGCGAATTAGAGAAAAGACTGGCCATTTTGTTGACAGAGACCACTAGCAGTGTGTACACTAATGTGTCTAGGGGTTTGTTTGAAAAAGACAAGCTTGTGTTTGGTTTTATGCTGTGTGTGGAGATTATGAAGTTGGACGGAAAGATTAAGACCGATGAGTGGATTTTGTTTTTGAGAGGAACGGCCGGCATGGACAAGAAAAGACCACCGAAGCCTGATGTGAAATGGTTGAGTGAGTCAGCGTGGAATAATGCTTGTGATTTGGCACCTAATTTGGAAGTGTTTAAAAATTTGCCTGAGGACTTGGTAACAAAACCTATTGCAATAACATTGGGTAAGTTTATAATTTAAAATTTTTTTTTATAAAAATGTTCTAAGAATTATTTTATTCAAAAAAAATGTCAAAATTAATCAATCTATAAAAGATAATGCCTCTTCAGAATATTAAAGAAAAAATAAAATAAAGTTAAATAAGATAAAATTAAATTAAAAATAAATAAAAATTAAAAGAAAAAAAAAAGGATAAATAAATAAGTCGAAAGAAAATCAAGATTTTGATTATTTTTCTCCTAAGCAATTGGCACTATCTTCGAATGTTAATTAATCCAACTGTACAATTTAATTTATTTTAATATCAAATTAATTAATTTAAGTTGCTGTCAAAATTAATCAAACTAAAAATGAAATTTTTTTGTTTAAATAAAATAAATCTATCTAGTAAAATGATTGCTCTGCAAAAATTCTGCAAAATTCTTTTATTAATAATAAAATACAATTTTCAGAAGATTTCAAAAAATATTCGGAGTAAAGATTTTAGCAATTTACATGGTTGATTTATAATTTAAAAAAATACATAAAATTTTCCGCTAATTCAAAACGTCCATACTATCTCGATTTTCGATCTCAAATTCGAATTCTACCTACCTGAAAACCCCTAAAACAGTATTTCAAAAAAATTTTTTTTGACGACTACCTCTCAAAGTCTTTATATTTGAGTGCATGGTGCTTGCACTCTGAAGGAAATATCTGAGGCATAAATAAATAAATCATATGAAATGAACATATACTCTGAAATCAGAGAAGGTAATCTACAAAACGGTGTGTTGAGTTTGTATAAATTTGGCTTCATTAATGTTTTACTACAAGAAAAACCACTAAAAAAGTGTCATTTTCTAATAAAAACGAAACTAGTCCTCCAAAACACAATTTCAATTTCAAGGTAAATCAACAGGCTAGTGTCTTTTATTTAATTTTACAATCTTTTACAAATTAAAAAATATTGTTGTTTATAAAATCATCTAAAAAAGTGAAACATAGAGATATTTAAGTTGAATTTTTTAAATTTTTTACAAAATCTGTAAATATCAAATTAATATTATTGAATATTGAATATAAAATTTATTTTTGAATTATATATTTCATTAAGTATATTTTATTAATTTTGTTTAGTATTATAAATTTTTAAATGTTCTTGTTATTTTTCATTTGACCTTCCAGTAAAATAACTAGTACAGACAGAGTACTACAGAGTACATGAACCAGGCACTCAAATGTAAAGACTTCGAGAGGTAGTGGTAAAAAAAATTTTTTTTTTCAAAATTTTTTAGAATACGGTTTTTGGGGTTTTCAGGTACGTAGAATTCGAATTTGCTCAAGCAAATTTTTAAATTGATGTGTATTTTTGATTGACAAAAAAAATAAATATGCCAAAACAAAATAATGAAAATTAATAGTTCAAATTATTTATTTTGAATGACAGTTAAATGGCGCATTCTGATATAACGCAGTAAAATTACCTGTAAATTAAAATTGTCTAAATATTAAAAAAAATTCATCTGCTAATAATATTCAAAAAAAACAAGTCTTTACATTGAGAAAAATAAATAAATTAATTTTCTTTTAATCACAAAAAAAAAAAAATTAAAAAAAAAAATTGCTTTTTAAAAATAAATTTATAAAAAATATTACAACAGTCTTAGTATAAAAAAATTTTGTCAACAAGTCATTTTTTTTCTCCATTTAATGTTAGACTTTGAATGCTAAGTTTAATAGTTAAAAATTTAAAAATTTTTTAAGATTTTTTTTGGTTCATCTTCGGTTAAATAAACCATTTTTTATTTATCAAATTCAAATTTAAATACAACAAAGCTAATTTTTAATTAAAGAAAATTTAAATTTTCAATTTTTCTATATGATCTTTTTAAAAAATCAGAATTTTTTTTTGTTGAACAAAAAAAAAATATAAGCTTTTTTTAACAAATATAAAAAAAATTAATTTAATAGAATTCCTTTCACTTTTTAGTTTCAACAGAGTCCAATTCTTTTTTTGTTTAAGCCTGAAAAAATTAGAATAAAATAATTTTGAAAAAATAAATTTTTATGATATTCAATTTTTTCATAATGATAAACTTAATCATCTACCAAAATAGGTAAATTGGAAATAAATTTGAACCCAGTTGATGAATTCAATGGAATGGACAAACACGAATTCGAAAAAGATCTTAGCGAATTTTATCGCTTAATTTTGATAAAAAATTTTGCCGAAGACCGAGTCGTGCAGGCAGTGACTGTTTTTGTTGCTCGAAATCTCGGCCAAAAATTTGTGGAAAGTCCAGCGACTGATCTGAACACTCTCTACAAAGACATGTCAAATCGCATATCTTTGGTTTTTATTCTCAGCACTGGCTCGGACCCAATGGGCGCTTTTCTTCGTTTTGCCAAGGAAATGGGAATGACCAATAAATTGCAGTCAATTTCTTTGGGTCAAGGCCAAGGTCCAGTGGCCGAAAAACTAATCAACGCTGCAGTCAAGAGCGGCGAGTGGGTCTTTTTGCAAAATTGCCACTTGGCCGCCTCATGGATGTTGGCAATGGAGGAATTGGTCAAAAAACTGGCCGATCCAATCACGCCTGTGCACCAAGACTACAGACTTTTCTTAAGCTCCATGCCTGCCAAAAGTTTTCCGGTCAGTGTTCTCCAAAACAGTGTCAAAGTTACCAACGAACCACCAAAGGGTCTAAAAGCCAACACCAAGCGAGCTTTTGGTGAAATTCAGGTTTCATTTTTTGAAGAGAACCTCTTGGCCTCCGACTGGAGAAAAATAGTCTTTGGCATTTGCTTTTTCCATGCCATAATCCAAGAGCGCAAAAAATTCGGCTCTCTGGGCTGGAACATAAAATACGAGTTCAACGACTCGGACAGAGAAAGTGCTTTGCTCAATTTTCAAATGTTCTGCAGTGAGGGCTACATACCATGGGACGCATTGATCTACATAACCAGTGAAATTACCTACGGTGGTCGAGTGACAGACTCGTGGGATCAGCGGTGTCTGCGGACCATTCTAAAGCGCTTCTTTTCTCCCGAGACCCTCACTCCTGGCTACAAATATTCTTCTTCCGGCATCTACTTTGCACCTGACCACGAAACACTAAAAGAGTACAGAGAGTATATTGACAGCTTGCCAATGATTGATGATCCGGAAATATTTGGAATGCACCAAAATGCCAACATTACTTTTCAAATTCAGGAAACAAGTTATTTGATCACAACTATTTTGGACGTGCAGCCCAGAGTTAGCTCAAGTGGCTCAGGAAAATCCAATGATGACGTTGTGTACGAGCTGGCCGACAGTATCCTTGGCAAACTGGTGGACAAATTGGACTTGGAAAAAGCGCCACAGGCCTTGTTTCACCAGGACTCGATGGGCCGAGTCAACTCGTTGACCACTGTTTTGCAGCAAGAGGTGGACAGATACAACAAACTTTTGCTCATCATTAAATCATCATTGAGCAATTTAAAAAAAGCCATCAAGGGCTTTGTGGTAATGAATGAGCAGTTGGAAAAAATGTACTCGTCTTTTTTGAATAACCAAGTACCGGGCATGTGGTCGAACGCGTCCTATCCGTCCTTGAAAACCCTCGGCTCTTGGGTCAAAGATCTGGTGCTGAGATGCGATTTTATCCAAGGATGGATTGTGAACGGCTCTTGTATATCCTACTGGTTGCCAGGTATATTTTTTCCGCAAGGTTTTCTCACCGGAACTCTTCAAGTACACGCCAGAAAGTACGATTTGCCCATTGACGAGCTCTCATTCGAGTTCCATGTGACCAAGCTGAACAGAGATCAGTCCCAGTATCACGAGCTGCTTAAGAGTCTAGAGTACGGCCAGCAATTGGAAGAGGACAAGCAGATAGAAGTGCCCAATGATGGTCTTTTGGTACATGGTCTTTTTATGGATGCATTCAGATGGGACAATGAAAATATGAAATGTACCGAATCGAATTTGGGAGAGATGAATCCGCCTTTGCCAATGTTGCACATGGAGCCAAAGCGAAACTTTGTTCACAATCCGCAGCATTATATTTCTCCTTTGTACAGAACAGCGGCCAGAGCCGGAACTCTTTCGACCACGGGTAAAATTATATTTTTTTTTAATTAAAAAATAAAAAAAAAAAAAAGCTGACAAAAAATTTTATTAAAATTGTGGCAAAATAAATTAATGGTTGTTTTTTATTTTAAGGTCATTCAACAAATTTTGTGGTAAGTATTAATTTGCCCAGTGATGAAGATCAAGATCATTGGATTAGAAAAGGAGCTGCTTTGATATGTCAACAAACCGATTAGAAAAAAAATATTTTTTGAATTATAAATTGAATTTAGTTAAATTTTGTTTTTATTGATAAATAAAGATTTTTAATAGATTTTTTATTTAAACTTAATTCTACGAAATAAACTTTCGATTGAATTTTTTCTAATTTAATTTTAGAATTTTAATTATTGAAAAGATCTCGATTATGAATGTAGTTTATCAATCAAAGTAAATAGAAAGTTATTTTCTATCAAAAAAATTTTTATCTTGCAACTTCTTTAAAAGTCAAATTTCTTAAAACTATTATTCCCCCTTATTTTGACTATTGTTCTTCACTTTTATGTTATTTTTCAAATGAAGAATAATTGTTTGTCTATCAAATCTTAAATTTAAAATTTGAGTCAAATAGCTATATTGAAATTAACATTTTTTTAGAAAAATATGGTCTTTATTCATTTCAGCATAAAATGTTTGAAAGGAAGATTAATTTTACTTTTAATGTCTTTTTTATAATAATTCATCCTCTAATTTAAAAAAAAATAAAGATAAATGACTCAAGAAATTTGATATATAGTTTAAGGAATAGCAATGGCCTGATTGAACCGATGTCTTAATCTGATAGTGGAGAAAAAACATTCAAATATTCTTTTTAAAGATTAATAATTGCTTTGTGATTTAGAGATAATTGTTTAAATTTTCACTATTCAAACTTTCGATTTTCAATATCATAAATTTTTAGCATTTGTTTCAAAATTTGAATCATTTAACTTGAATACCTTGCTTTTAAATTTTTTCAACTGACTATGTAATTAAAAAAAGAATTAAATATATATTTTTTTACAGATTTTTAATATTTAAATTTTTAAATATTATCTCTTTATTTAAATGAATTTATTAATTTAATTAAAAATTAACTTAACCTTTTGAAATTAATTTAGAAATAATATCAAAAATTTTAATTTATTCAAATTTTGATCAATAATTTCATTTTTTAATTCTAAAACTTATCATTTTGCCAACAAAAGATGGCAAGATGATCTTTTTTATTTTAATGGAAATAAAATCGAGATATCTTAATAACACTTAAAAGTGAATTCGATTTAATTATCAAAATTTTGGAATTGTGAAATTCAAATACAAATTGATCAAAAATTCACAAAAAATTGTTTATTTTTAACTTAGTGGAGCTCAAGTTATGAAATTCATCTAGGCCTTATTAGTTCATTTAAAAATATACGATAATCCTTAAATTTTATGTTTCTAGACACATTTTGATAGAGTCAGAAATGCCATCACTGATGAAAAAATGCTCCTTTAACTCCTTTTTATACTTACTTATATTACTTAAAAGTAAAGGAAAATCTACATTAAAATGCCTTATTAAGATTTGAATATCTGTTTCAAAAGAGTTATTTGACTTTGATGGACAGAGAAATACGTTTTGTTTAATGAGTCATTAACATCTAGTAATCTTATCGTCTCAATAAATGATAGTTTAGAAAAAAGATAAAGTTGATCAAATTTTAAAATCTTAACTTTTAAGACCCCCGACATGCGGCAAGTATAATGAAGGTTGAACATTTGTCTTATTAAATTGTTTTGGTTAATATTTAGTGTATTAATCGTTGTTTTATTAAGTGTTACTACTCCCAAACCATACGTAAATTGTGATAAACAATAAGTTTTATATTTAAAGGCTTTAAGTGATGAAGTCATTATACTAATTTTCCCAATTTAGAAGGAGGATGAGAAAAATGATTTTTGAACCTTTTTAAATTTCACTAATGTTATTCTATTAAACTCAAGATTTGAATTTAAATTAAAATCCAAATATTGGAGTTCCTCAACTTTGTTTAATTTAAAATTATTTAGATAAAAATCATTTCTAAATAAAAGATGAATCAATTATGTTTGACTTTTTAGGTTTAAATTATAGTCTCCATTTAGTACCAAAATTCCCACAAATATCTAATAAAGACTGTAAGTGTGTATCGACTGGACTGATGAGCATGATATCGTCAGCGTAAACAATTACCGATACATTTAAGCTGTTAAAAATAGCCCCTAGGTTTTTTTCTAACAATTCCTCAATCAAGTCAATGATAAAAATGTTGAAAAGAAATGGTGAAAGCATTCCTCCTTGTTTCACGCCACTTTCAATCGGAAAAAGGTCAGAAATATTTCCATTATGTAGACAAATGATAGCTGAAGCTGAGTCAAAGTATTTTTTAAGAAGTATCCAGTAGGACTTGTTTAACCTAGGAATTAGTTTATAAAACATCCCATCCCTCCAAAGTTTTTCAAATGATTTTTCAGCATCCAGAGAAGCTATTCTACAACCTTAACCCTTAATCACATAATTAAGAATTGCTTCCTTAATTACAAAAAAAGCATGATTACAAGATGTTTTTTTTAAGGAAACCAAACTGATTCTTACTAGCTTTCAAAAGATTAGGAGAATGATAAAGAATAAGTTTTTCAAAAATTTGAGCTAAGCAGTTAGATATTGAAATAGGTCTTTTGTTATTTAGATCTGAGTTATTTTTTGAGTTATCTTTTAGGATAAGATTTATTTTAGTGATATTTAAGCCATAAGGAATTACTTTTAACAGTAAAAATTGATTGAAAAATTCTAATAGAAAAAATCTAAAACCTGATATCTACATCAAAAATAACCTTAAGCCTTTCACTAAAGCTTATGTTCAAACGTGACCGATTTCCCAATATATGTCTGTGTAAATGACAAATTTTTAAAGGAAAATCAACCGTTTTTTTAAATGCATCAAATTTGAAAAAAAATTGCAGAATTTTTAAATTCTGATACAAAAATTATTCTATTTAATTAATAGTTAGATTAAACAGAAATTAAAAATAAAATTTTATTCGACAATTAATGATTTTGATTTATCATTTTTTCTTATTGACGAAAAATTTTTAAATAATTCAATTTAGTTCCCTGTTCTACTCTTCATCAATTTCAAGTGATAACGAAAAAAGACGATGTAATCAAAATGAATAAAAATAAAAATAAATTAACAGTCTTCAAAATAATTATTTTAATGCATTGACTTCATTAAAAAAATAAAAGCTTTCAAATAAAATTAAAATTTCTTTTAATTTAAAATATTCAATATTTAATCTTAATTTTAAATATTTCTTTTGCGTTTAATTTAAAATGACGGCTAACTAGAACTCTTTAAGCGGTCCCTTATATTTCGAATTTAAACTGTTTTCCTGTATTACTTAACGACAATGTACAACCACATTATGTTTTAACAATAGAGCAAAATTGAAAATTACTCCCTCATGTGACTGATGAACCTTCACCTAGACTTGGCACCAGCAGACTACACTTGTTTTGCCAAAAAATAAAGTCCAAGTCATTAAAAAAAACTGAACAAAATTAATTTTTTGCCGTTCCATGTAGTTAATGTGACGACCTAGTAAAAGTCAGAGCCACTAAAATTAAAGTCCTGACTTGGACTTGACTTGAGACTTGTTACTTGTAAACAACTCTGATTTTAATTTTTAAAAAATTGAATTTTTGATGAGTTGCTTGAAAAAAATGAACAAGACCATTAAAATCATTAAAAATATTTATACAACTTTGGCAAAAGTAATCAACTGAATCAAAATCTGAAGTTGTAACACAATTCAATGGTATCGGGTACAACAAACTTCCTGATTATCGTAGGTTAGATAATCAGGACAAGAAAATAGAAAACGAAAAAAATTTTAAGAGAAAAAGAGCAAGTGGGAGACCAGCAAAAATAGCTATTAAACTAATGATGTAAAAGCTGAGAACCCCTTTCATTGATAAATCGGGACGTTCGCATAAAACAATGACTTGTGAGTTTAATTGTTACTTAATCTTTGATAATTGTATTGATCCATACTTTAATTTTGACAATTTTGTTTACTAAAATGTAAAGTAATACACCAGAGTGTTTATAAAATAAGAAAATAAAAATTAATGGTTTGAATGGAATTTTGACCACGATGTTTCAGCGAACATACATTTTCCCAAGCGGTTTATCAGTCAATCAACATATCTACATTTGAAACTATAAAATCATTAATTGATTTTATTTATTTCCAAAATAGATAGATTTTGTTAAAATTAAAAAAAAAAGATTATTTAAAATTTTTTTTTTTCAATAAAATCAATTTAGTGACGTTTTTTATTCTACATTCATTTGTCTTTCATGTTAAGGGCTGTCATCGTTAAAACTTAGCAGCCTTAATTTTTTAATAGACAAAAACCTTAAGTTACTCTAAAATTAGAAATATTTCGATGATTGAAATAATTTTTTTGTCGAAAAAAAATGCTATTACGAACAATGTTTTTTTAAAGTAAAATTTTTTTTATTTACCAAGTTATAATGTATTTAAGTTTAAATTTTTAAAAGGTTTAATAGTTTAAAAATTGAAGCAAAAAAAAATTAAGTTAAAGTTTAAAGCTGAATTTAAAGAATCAAATTTGTCAAATAAATTTTAGATTATTAAATCAAATTATCTGTTTTGTGAAAAAAATGTAGGGATGTGTTTTTGGTTAAACTTGCATTTATAATCTTTGGGCTTATTTTAATTTTTATAAATGTTTAAAATATGAATTTTATTAAGTAACAGGACTAATGAGGTATTTAAACTCAGTTTTTCACCATTAA
Source organism: Brachionus plicatilis (assembly GCA_010279815.1). Taxonomy (NCBI): domain Eukaryota; kingdom Metazoa; phylum Rotifera; class Eurotatoria; order Ploima; family Brachionidae; genus Brachionus; species Brachionus plicatilis. The sequence continues at coordinate 242,093 of QEOQ01000191.1, forward strand.
TTTGGTCAACATAAAATTTATTTTTTTGGCTTTCATCAAATAGTTCCACCAAATAACCAAATAACCTTGATTTAGTCACCTTAACACATTCTCTGATTTTTTTCGAAAATTTTACATATTTTCAATAAAAAATTTTAATTTTTAATTTCAATTCGTATTGAAATTTTTTTTACTTAGAATTGAAATTTTAAAATTTTAAAATCTTAATTTAAATCAAACGAGTATTTTTTGACTTTATCATCTAATTTGGCTTATAAATTTCAAAAATCATTTATTGAGATTTTTAGCAAAAATTTTTCAGACAGAGACTAAAAATATTTCTAAAATAAAATTGATGATTTTTTCTAGGAATAAAAAAATTAACTCATCTCGTTAGCTTCACTAGTGAGACCTTGAGTATTGCTCCACAGGAAACCTGTCTTAAGCTAATTTGATTTATTTTTGCAAATTTCACTTCAAAATATTTTGACTTTAAAATTGAAAAATTTAAAAGTGAACAATTCTAAAAATTTCCAAAATTTTCTTTAAAAATGTCTAATAAATATCTAAAGAAGATTTTTGATAAGCATTTTTTTAAATTACAACTTTTCCACCTTCAGTAACAAATGCTAATTCATTTAATCAAAAAATTTATTAGAAAAAATTATCGTCAATCAGGCTTTTAACGATCAATTTGTTTCATAAGAAAAAAACAAAATTGGATATTCACTTTGACTGATATCTCAGAAATTAAAATTTATTTTCAGTTTAATTTTTTTAATATTCAATTACGCCAAAGAAAATAATTAAACACTTTTTTTTTAATTATATTTATTAGATATGACTTAATAAAAAAAATTATAAAAGAGAGAGAGTCTTTAAAATTTTTTAAAGTATTTTTATTTTAGAAGATAAATAAGAAATCTCCTTGAGCGATAAACTTAAATTAAATCATTACAGCCTACTCGGAATTCCCATTTTATAAATAAGATAATTTTCTAAGTGATCAATTTAAAATTTAAAAGATAAATCATTTTTTAATTGCGGGAAAAGTCACAGGTTCAATGAAAGAAAGAACAGAAAAATGCATTTTAAGACCTTGAAGGCTCAGCTAATTGTTCTCTTGGGCCATATTCGGAAAATACGCAAATTGATTCAAATTAAATGCATTAAGAAATATTTTTTTTATCTATTTTAAATTGATTAATTTTCATTCGGGAAAAAAAAACTGCAATTTATTTTGTGACAAGCAAAAATAAACTTGAAATTGAAGAGACACATTTTTGGAAAGATTAATGATAAGAAAATCTCGAATCACCAAGAAAACATTAATTAATTAACCAACTAATATATAGGTATAGTGCAATAGAAAGCTATTTTTTCATTTTATTTGAAAAAGAAAAAAAATTTTAATGGCATCTGATAAGAAAGTTTAACTTGCCATTTAGTTAATGGGACTGAAATTTTTTTTAGAATTTTGTTTAATAATTTTAGATTTTGAGTTTTTAAAATAGCCAACAATGAAATATCTCCGATTTATTCTAGCTTCAATATGTTTAGTTGCAGTATGTTCCAGTTTAGTACATTCCTCAGAGCACAAATCCAACAATCCAGTCGAAGAGCACAAAAGAAGATATGATACCAGATTTGGCCTGAGTGATGGTCAGATTTATGAAAAAAATAAAAAAATATTTAAACCTTCTTTTGTTTATTTTTAGATAGCTTTGAAGACTTTGGCGAAGATGAGTTTGAAGAGGACTCGACAGAGTACATGCCGTTGGGACCCCCTGGCATCAATGCGTATTTATTCGGAAGGAGTATAAGAAAAGGTGGCTTCAATGCTTGGGCCGGTCGTCGAGATACGGACCGGCACCATGATGATCTCAAACATGCAAAGCGATCCAAAAAATTGAGAATGAGACAAAGAAGAAGACCGTGGGGTGGTCAGGCTTAACTTTTTGATGTGACCTAAGTGTGTTGAATGGAATAGTTTTTTTTTTTACAGATAAAAATAATTATATCCTTAATTATTTCATTTTTAATTGTTGTTATCTATTTCTTCTGATTGTATTCTATTTTTTTGAATAAAATTTCAAAAGAGAAAAAATTCGACGAGGAAGGGATTCGAACCCTCGCGTGCAAAACACAATGGATTAGCAGTCCATCGCCTTAACCACTCGGCCACCTCGTCTCAAAATAACTCTAAAAAATTAAAAATAATCATTCAAACAATTTAACCAATTAAGGCTAATTGAGGCTAAGTTCTTTACTTTTTAATAAATATAAATTATAAATAAATTTTTGTCAGTTTAAAAATAATTAATTTTTGTAGAATTTACTTAAAATTTTAATAATTTCAAATTTTTAATTATTAATTACATTTTATATTTTCTTTAATAAAATAACTGATTTAGCGCTTTCAAAAATTAAAAAAAGAATTTCAATTTTTACAAAAAAATTTTAGTATTATTAATTTTAAGAAGGTTTCAATTCGATTCCTTGACTTAAAAAATAAATGAAAATTTTATGTTTGCCATTAGAGATGTTGGTAATCATGGTCATATGAACAAAATAATTAAAATTTAAATAATAATGACTAAATAAGCGTTTATCTTTTTTTTAATTTTCAATATTTTTAATTAAAAAAGGTTTAATTTATTTTTGTTTGAATTACAAAATGTATCCAATGTTGAAATAACATTGAAAAAAAACGATGTTTCAAATAATTTTTTCAATTTCAAATAAAAAAATAAATTTAAGTTGATATTGCAAGCATGAAAAACTTGTTTTTTTTCTAGAAATTTCGACTTTGGGTTGGTGATAAGATGATCCTTAAGATAATATTTGTAAGGTTCGCGCGGAGCAAAACTACAGCACTATCTGAATTTCGGCAAACCGACTTTAAAATATTAATCTGCATACTTGAAAACCTAAAAATAATGATTTTTTAGGTATTGTCAAAAAAAAAATTGTGATCCCACCCCCCTCAAAGATAACAAAAAAAACAAAAGTTAGTTACCATTCCATTCCATTCCAACCGTTCCATTCCATTCCATTCAAACCGTTCCATTCATTCCAACCGTTCCAACCGTTCCATTCCAACTTTTCCATCCGTTCCATTCCATTCCATCCGTTCCATTTCTTTCCATTCCGACCGTTCCATCCATTCCATTTCATTTTAGCAAGAACCACTGTATCATTATCATATAAATAATATTTTTATATCTATTAATCAAGGTAATTAGTGTCAAGCCAAAGCTAAGCGTCATCTAACATGTGTGGTCTCGAGTTGTTAGCTAAGCACGGTGACCTTGCTTGTGGTGTGTTTGTTCTTCCCTTTGACGATGCTTCATCTAAACTTTCAAAAGCTTGTTCCGCTAGAGCCGAGTTTTTCCCTGTACTTTTTCCGTAATGAGTGAGTGCGGTTTCATCTGAGGGATTTGAAGTCTTATCTGTGACAGAGTTGCATTCTTTTTTATTAATAGCGTGTTTTATTTTTCTATGTTTTAAGTGAAGGTTTTATTTGCATTTTATTTGCATTCTATTTTATTAATAGCGTGTTTTTTAAAAAAAAAAAAAAAAGATTTCGTCTTTAATTAATTGGATTTTCATTAATTAATAAGATTTCCTGTTCTCTTATTTTTAAGAAAATTACGCCTCAAACAACCAAAAAGGAAAATGGACGCTGTTCTTGTACCACTGGAAGTAAGAATCGACCAAGTTCGTGACGACTACAAGCAAAAGAACACCATCAAGGAGTGTATTTTAACCAATGGTGGTCGCGAGCGAGGGGGACTCGCTAGGTTCCGTACTGTGGAACACCGGAAAAAACTCTTGATTTTCGTGTCCATGAAACGAATTTACGAAAACAAGTGGCTTTTCGACATGCTCCGGGCCACACCAATCGAGGGGAGAATCCTCACCCTCTGGGCCGAGGAAGAGGTCGAGGTTTTACGACCCAGGGAGCACGTTACGCCACCTAAGGAGCCACCAGTGAAGACGCACACCACCAACAACGTACCTCTACAACCCTAAACACCACCCGCCGTCTCGGCCCAGAATGACAATGTCATTCACCACCAAAACCCCCATCCCGAACCACCAGTAATAAACATCTACCCGAAAGTGGTGGTGAAAGTGGACACTGAGTCTCTGATATCCAGACTTGGACTAGGCAGAGCCCGACTGTATCTACCCGTCTCCGCCATTACATTGCCAACTCCAAGGGCATGTCCCACTCGCCCTCCCCAGAAATCGGCTCTACAAACAGACAGTGAGGAGGATGACCGCACATTTGCCGACGTCAAATAAATTTTTTTTCCATTAATTCTTGTGGTTTTCGAGATCATCTATTTTTTTGTTATTATTTTTTGTTATTATTTACTATTTTTATTTTTGTTTTGTTTTGTTGAGGGGGGAGCAATGTAACACCCCACTCACCCCGGTCCCCGCCTCGACATGTTTAAATATGTTATTTCTTTCTTTATTATTATGATTAGTTTTTAGTTTTTAGTTTTTTGGTTTAAAATAAAAGAATTACAGAACTTTGTTCTTTTTTGTTTTATTTAATAGCTCACGCAATTAAAATATTCATGTTTTTTTTAATTTTGAATTTTTAAATTTATTTTAATTTTTTCTTTTTTTTAACTATAAAGATTTTAACTTATTTTTAGATATAATTAATCACTTTCAAATAAGTGTTGACGTTACAACAAGCAAACCGAGTATAACTTTTTTTAATAGAGAAGGAAGTTCAAAAGTATTTAAATTATTTTTAATGTATATTTTATTTGTTAATTTTTAATCTTCACAGCTAATCTCTTATTGGGGCTGGCGTTGGGTCCTCTTCCGGCCGTTTGCTAATTGCCGTACTGGGACCAGGGCGCTTGGCCTTGGCCGCCCATGAACCTACTGTCTTTGGCTAGATTAAAATTTGTCGGATTAGGGTTGTTGGACAGCGCTGCTTGGCCGCTGCTCCGTCGCTGATTCTGCACTATGCTGTGCATGTCCTGCATTTGTTTGATGGGGTGCATTCGCATTAGCTAACTGCCGTAGTACTTTTTCTGAGCTAAGTAGTTCATTTGATGCTGCTGCTGGTGTTATAGTTGATGCGGGACATGAATTGCGCGTTCTGGTTCATTTGATTCACCGAAAAGTACGTGCCTGGCGCGTACGGCTGACTAGATTGGTACACTTGAGAGGTGATTTGGTGGTTGGGCGCTGAGGTCGCTGTGCATGATAATTGGATGAGCAAGGTGTCTGATTCGTATCGAATAGACTCTAATACTCCATTGTCTATTTTTAACCTTTATTTAAAGACTTATTGTTATTGTTTTTAGTTTTTAGTTTTTATTTTGATATTAAAAATTAAAACTTTTTTTTTCATAAAAAAAATTTCATACTTTCATAAAAAAATAAAAAAATAATATTTCATAAAAATTCTTTATACGCTATTGTTTTCCTCTCCATCGTTTCTTTCTTCTCATCTGGAGAATTGAATTCCAGTATTCTTTCCAATCATCAATTCCTAATCTTAAAGAATCTGTCTCAAATCTAACTTTAAATAGATTTTTAATTTTGTTCAATTTAATTCAAAAAAATTTACTTTTCAATACCGCTACTTTTGCTGCATTTTTTTCTCTCAATGTTTGCATACTCCTGTCATTATGCTCTGCACCAAACAATTTGTTTATTTCCTCGTTATAAATTTTATTTAGCTTCTCACTGATCTAAAAAAAAATTAAAGTCTAAATTTTTTTAATTATTTTTTTACTTCAGCTTGTTCTTGCGTTTTACTATCAGAACTTGTTTTCCTTATTGGTGTCATTTTTCATTCTCTTCTGTCTCTTCTTCATCATTTTCTGACTCATCTTCACTTACATATTCATTTGATTGATTGCTAGTCAATGGTCTATCATAATTGTTCAGTCTTCCCACTTTTGATTTTTTTTCATTTAATTATTTTAATCCCTAAAATAATTATTTATTTAAATTTAGATTTAAATATAAAAAAAAATATACTTCACATATTTTTGGTAAATACTCTTCTAATGGTGAGATTTTTTTGTTTAAAATAACTATGTTATCTTCTATTTTTGTCAGTCTATTAGTAAGCTACGAAAATATAAAGATTAAAATACTAATAGCAAAGAAATATTACTTTAGAGAATTCGTTGTGAAAATTTTTAGTGAATGTCGAGACTGTTTTTTCTATATTCTCACTATATTTTCCTGTTTGCCATAAAACATTTTCTTTGATACTCAATAAATCAAATGATTTCGACAACGGAATCTTTGTTTGTTCATCAATTCTTTTATTCGGATAAATCGAACTTTGGGTCATTTTCATCGGAAGTTGAGCTTGTTTGAATAATTTGGTCAAGCCTTGGTTCATCAACTTCTTTGAAAATTTCACCTGGCCTTTCATTGAACATATCCAGGGATTTTAGTTCGCAAATTAATTTGTGATTGGTACGACCTATTTTTATTTTGCACTTTAGGCACTCCCCAATTTCATACTTAATATTTTTTTTTTTTATTTTTTTTTAAAAAATCAATTTTTTTTTTACCTCTTTCAAATCTTTTAATTCAATGATATCCTCAGTCGGTACAAATCTTAGGGATCCTTACACTTTTATGACTGGAGAATCATTTGTTTCGGTCTGAGCTTTCATTACAAAAACTTGAGGACAATTTTTTTTTGAAATTGCTTCGGGAAAATTTTTATATCTAAATGTTTTAACTTAGATTTTATATATTTTATTTTAAGGAAATGGATTAAAAATAGCGTATCAAGAAAGAAATCAACAAAGAAATATATAGAATGGTTCGACTTGACATAACACCATTTACAATCAGGGACACTTTACTTGATATATTTGATTCTTTTGTTCTCAGTCTAAATGTAAATTTGAAATAACCTAACTTAATAAACATTATAATTTTTTTAAGGTTATTAGAATTAGAATATTTCGTCTAAGGAAGAAATTAAATACCTCAGGAGTTATTTTTTTCTAATCAATGAGAAAAAATCCAAAAAAATAACTCCATTTATTAAAAAGTTTATAAATGACTCTCTTCAAGGACTGATAACTGCAAGAGATTTATCCGATAAATTAATAACACTTTCGGAGTAAGAATATCTGCGTCTAGAGTCAGTTTTTATCGAAAAAGTTTGTTTCAGGATAAAATTTAAGAAATAAAAAATTATTTATTTTAGAGAAATGAACTACTTTTGGAGGAGACTTAGATTAAAGCGTGAATTAAATGAAGTTCAAAAAAGAGAAAGATTTGAATTTGCAAATCTCCACTTAAATGAATCATTTGAAAATTATATATTTTTTGATGAAACAATGATTTGATTGAATGCTTTTGCTCTTTATCATATGAGACCAAAAGCAGCAAGATTCAAATGTATCGGAATAAGAAAAAAAAGCCCTATAGAATTGAATATTTGGGCTGGAATTGGTACTAAAGAAGCAACAAAATTTGTGGTAAGCTTTTGCATTATAACAAAATAAATAAATTTTAAATAAACTTTATTAAAGCTTTTCCAGTCAAATTTAAACCGTTTTGGTTATAAATTTATATTAGATAAGCAACTTTTTCCTTTTTTGGTAGAAAAATTTAATTGTCAATGTGTTTTGATTCAAGATAATGATTCGAAGCATGATTCAAGATTGTGTGTCAATTACCAAACTGAAAAGAACATTAATTGGGTAAAAAATTTTTAAGAATAATATTGTTCTATAAAAATAAAATAGTTTAAAGACTCCTGCAAAATCTCCAGATATAAATGTGATTGAACTTTTATGGCATGATCTGAAAGATTATGAAAGAAAGAATCAATGCCGAAACCTACAACAATTATACACAATAATAAGAGAGTTTTTACAGTAGTTATCACCCTAAAACTGCAAAATTATATCAATCAATTAAAATATATTCTAAGAATAATAAAAGAACGAAAAGAAGAATGAACTGATCATTAAAAAAATTTCAACTATTAAACAAATATTTGACAATTGAATATTTTTTTTGTTATTTCTTCATTTAAATTAATCATCTAGTTATTTTTTTGTAATTAAGATAGAAAAAAAGTCAATAAATAAATTTAATTTTATATCAGTGAAATTAATATCTCTTAAAGATTTATTTATAAAAAATTAAAAATTAAAAGATAAAATATGCATTAAATATAATTTAAATACTTTTGAACTTCCTTCTCGATTAAAAACAGTTATGTTCGGTCTGCTTGTTGTAATGTCAACACATATTTGAAAGTGATTAATTGTATCTAAAAATAAGTTAAAATCTTTATAATAAAAGAAAAATTAAAATAAATTTGAAAATTCAAAATTAAAAAAAACATGAATATATTTAAAAGCCAAATACTGTGCTTCATACATTAATTCGCATAAAAATAATTCATATTTTAGAAAACTACGTTAATTTAAAAAAATTAAAATATATTTAACAAAAAATTATAAAAAATAACTATTGATTAATAGATATAAAAATATTATTTATATGATAATGATACAGTGGTTCTTGCTAAAATGAAATGGAATGGATGGAACGGTCGGAATGGAAAGAAATGGAACGGATGGAATGGAATGGAACGGATAGAATGGAATGGAATTGAATGGAAATGGAACGGAACGGGAATGGTTTTTAATGGAATGCGTCTCCATTCCATTCCTTTTCGGGAAAGGACAATTAAATTTACAAAGAACCACTTTATTAGTTTATTTAATCTAAAAATTGATCACTTATTTTGACATTATTTCATCTATTTAGAAAAAAAGTTAATTTGATATCTAGAAAAATAATAATTCAATGAACAAAATTTATACAAAAACTAACATAATATTATTGAAAATGGATCAACAGCAACAAGAGTTACCTTTCGAAGAAGATAAAGAGGATCCTTTGATTTCAACTCCGACAAGGCTGAAAAAAATAAAGAAAATTTCTTAAATCGCAAACGATCTTAAAGAGAAGATTACAATTAAGATGATATACCACCAAGAAGTAGGCAAATGCTAACCGAGAATTTTGATCCAATTTAGCTGAGAAGTATGTTTGTCAAACTAGAATTAGGCGTCCTGCAATTCGAAAGCATGATTAAAGAACTTATTGATATAGCTGAGAATCTTCAGGAAGATAATGAACAAATGCATTTTAACACTAAAATTAACTCAATAGACAATCATTTATTAGTACAGAAGACATTAAAGACTGAATCCGAATTAATAAACCTGAGGAAAAGAAATAAATTATAAACAGGTCAAAAAAATGGAAAAATCAGAGTCAGAGTCAATAAATATTGCCCAGCCGAGCTGGGTTCAAGCAGTAGCTAATCCGGGTCAACTTTCGATTACAGAGAAACATATGGACATGTGTATTGGGATGATGATTGATGGAAAAGATAGGGAACGTTGTAGTAAAAATGTAATCATATTCGGCATTGAGCAAGCAGATAAGGCGGAAATAAGAGAGAGATATGCAGATGATAGGGAATAAATTGACAAGTTACTTGTTGATCTTGGAATTCAAAATGAGAAAATAGTATCATTAAAACGGTTTAGAGAAGAACCAGGTAATGTATACAGGCCACCCATTTGAGTCCAACTACAGACTGAAGGCGATAAGATAAGAATCTTATCTGCTGCTAAAAGACTAAGAGAATTCCCTTGTTACTCAAATGTATATAAATCCGGATTTAACCGATGCTGAGAGGAAATTGGATAGAGAGCTGAGGCAACAACGTAAAAGCAAGAACGAAGAAGACCAAAAAAATGGAACTGGACATCTTTACGGCTGGGGCATCAGAGGCTACCCGCTCAAGAGGTTTAAGACAGCGTCATTTAGCCGAATGCTCATTAGTGAGACTTCGGGAACAAATAGGAGGCAATCTAGTCGTGATACATCGGACCACAAAATCGATTCTAACCTCCAAAAATAGTAACAACAATAACAAAAACCATCATTTTTACCCCCAAAATAATAAAATACAATCAAACCAATTACCCAAAATAATTAGTAAAAATACTAGATCTTGCCTTGATACTTCAATTTTGATCAAATATCTAACCAAATACGCTAAAAATAATCCAAATATGCACAGAACCAGAGTTATTGATATTGATACTAAAGTAGAAAATCCGATTAATCTCACTTGTCTTTACTCAAATCCAACATCACTCACTAACAAAATCCCGGAATTGATGTCTAACATTGAAGAAAATTGTCCGGACGTCATGTGTTTTAGTGAAACTGGTATCCATGAATTTCGACAAACAATTTTCGAAAAATTAAAATTTGACAGAATAAATTCGACCAATAAAATTCGGCCAAAAAAAAATTAGACATGTTTTATTTAGACATTAATTTATTTGACACAAATATTCGACAAAAAAAAATCAATTAATCAATTTTAAATAAATTTTCTTTCAAGATAAAAAAAAATCTATTATTTAATTATCAGATTATTTATATTCAATTAAAAAAGACAGAAATTTAAGATAAGACATGATATCACTTTGATTATATCCTAAAATGGCTTGATTCAATTTTTCTTCCAATACAATAAACCCCATTTTTCGACAATTTGGAAAATCAGTGTTGTTGCATCTCCAAGTTATTTTTCCGCTTTTTGATTTGTAATTAGACTTATATTCATATTTTTTTTGATCGACTAAAAGCCAACTAGGTGTACCGTCTTTTTTGTTACGAGAAAACTAAATTAAATTTAGACCACCGTTCAAATTCAAGTGACCAAACAAACATGACAAGTCGTCCATTATTTATCTAATTTAGATAATTGTTTATGAAAATAAAAAAAAAAAGTGAAAAAAATAAATGACTAATCAAATTTAGTCGAAATATATTTGTCAAATTTAAAAAAAGTTTGTCGAATTAACACATGTCGAACTTTTTTATGTCTAATTTAGTTAGTCGAATTTTGAGTTGTCGAAATAAACTTGTCGAAAACTAGCATAATCAGTGAAACTTGGTTTACAGAACAAACCACTCAGCAAATTGAAGGTTATAAACTTTTTGTCAGAAATAGGAACCAAAAAGCTCATGGAGGTGTCTGCATTTATATTAAGATTGATGTCAAATCTTTTGAATGTAAAGACAGTGAGTTCATCAACCAATCAATTGAACAAATTTGGTGTATGACAATTTTTGATAATGAAAAGGTACTTATTGGCTGCATATATAAACCACCTCACTTCAGGGACATTTCACCAATCTTTGAATCAATTAAAAAAGCAAGACGCCTTCTTGATTTAAAACTAGTGAGTGGAGTAATGATCTGTGGTGATTTTAATTTCTCAAATGTTATTGGGGATGAAGATTGTATACCTTTTACCAATATTAAGGATCTTATTTCAGCAGAGATGGGATTGATAGAAACACTAAAGGATGTTTTCTTTGCTCAAAATGTCAAATTTCCGACCTTTATTAATAAGGAAAAACATTGCAAAAATACCCTAGAATATAACAGAATCCAGAGATCGGATTACCTATATAAAAACAAATCCACCACTCGGTGATGTAAAACAAAGACATATGGTGCTAACACGGGATTTCAATTTATGCTCGAATGCGAGGAAAACTGATAACTCATCAAAAAATCTAAATTATTTAAAAGCAAGTTTCTTAGGCATAAAAGACAACCCGAGAAAAAAATTACGCGTTATTAAGACGTGTTTTAACGTGTAATTCTATATATTTAAATGCATAAATTAATGCGTTTTTTGACATATTTTTTTAATTAAGAATCGTAACGCCTTTTTTTCGTTCAAACGCATTTTGACTATTTAAATAAATCGCATATAAACGCTCCCTTAATTTTTTTTTTTTTAAATATTTGGCCTAATTTTGATCAATCTATTAAATCCAATTATTATAAGGTATCAATTTAAGATTTTTAAGTAGTTTTCAATTAGGGAATTATAATGTAATTAAGAGAGAAATGTTTTTTAGATAAGTGTTTATTTCAAAATAAAAATTATTTTTATAAATTCATTTAATTGGAAAAAAAAAATTAATCAAGATAAAAAACAAATTATGAATCAATCGAAAACAATCGTTTCAAATTGAATTTGATAGAACGGCCTTTTCTATTGAAGTCACGCACAACAGACTTCCAAATAAGGTCATGTTTTTCTGCTGGTATTGTCTTGTACTTATACACAAGTGCTTCTTAAAATAAAAAATAACAATAAAAATAAAAATTATTAATTGATAATTTACCTCTTTAAAACTTAACACGGTTAGGCGAGCAGGGTGGTCTTGACGTCTAATTTGATGCTATTAAAACACAGTTTTTTATTTCATCTTCCGAAAATAAAATTTTGCAACACTCTATCGCCCATTCCTTTGGTTTTTTTCCATATACATCTTTTATTTGGTCTTTGTTATTATATACCTTAAAAAAATAAAATAAAACAATAAAATTTAATCTGGCAAAAAATTAGTGAGACTCATTTTCTAAGTCTTTCCTATTTTTCTACTTTTACTTTTTTACTATTCAATTAAGATGTGCTTTTTTATATTTTTCTTTTTTTTCTTTTAATTTAACTCACTTATTATTTAGATATCCCAATACAATTTATCATTTTATTCCTATTATATTAAATAAAAACGGAACAATTAGAACTAAAAAATTTCAATTAATTCAGAACATAAAATTTTACTAATTTTTCTTAAAGTCTTTAAGCACTGACGGCGGCTTTTGTATCTTTCCTTGGCCTTTTGGAATAATAAAAATTTTAAAATTTTCTTTTAATTTTTGGAAACTTTAAAATTTACTTCTCCTATAAAGCAGGTTAATTGATTTAATAAATAAAATAAAATAATTTATATCTTACAAAAGTTTTCTCTCCAGCTGAATTTTGAATATCAAGTATTTTCTTCATTAGAATTTCATATTCTTGCTTCTGTTCACTGAACTTAGTATAAATTTGTTTAGTAAACAAATCAAAAGTATCATTAGTGACCGGTTGTGCAAATGAATCGGTTGTGAGTTTAGAAATTGAAATTGAAGAAGATGAGCAAGGACCAAAACATTTATCAAAAAGATCAGTCTCCGTAATTAATTTTGGAATTCGCTCTTTTTCTTGAATTGAATTCTGTGACTTTAAACAAACCTGATTTTCTAAAAAAAGAAAATTATTATTATCCAGAAGCAATATGTAATTCTTTACTAGCCTTTTTCAACTTCACTTTCATCGGTTGTCTTTAGCGGCAAATTGAATGAATATTTTTCAGCCATTTTCTGGACATAATCTAGTGACCTTAAAATAATTTCTAAAGTAAAAAAATTGTTATGTAATAAATAAACACTACCCTTTTTAAGAATTTTGACTTGATATAATTTAGAATAGTGTTTTACCTTTCCAAAAAAACTGTCTTTTTTATCTAAAATAACTAAACGTTCTGATACAATATCAAATCTATCAGGACTTGAAATGAACTGGACCAAGTAAAATATTCGATTGTCCTCATTATCGTCATCATTATCTTGGTTAAATTTTTTCCTCATAAATTTTTCGGTTTTTGGAGTCTTTGATTTGCTTGCTATTGGTAAATTATCATCATCTTCACTTTCACTTAATATTAGAGTTCTTCTATGTTTTCTCTTTACCGGAGTAGAAAAAGACATTTAAATCTAAGAAAATTGAAAATTTTTTTTTTTGTTTTTTTTTTTAGTGATGTTTTTAGCTTATGCTTTTTATAAAAAAAAGAATTATAAATTCTTCTATTTTTAATCCTACAATAAGCTTAAAGTAATAAGTAAAAAGATAAAAGTTTGCTAAATGCTCTTTAGGTTGCTCTTATTTGTATTAACGCTCCCAATATTTTAAGTTTTCTGTTAAATTTCAATTATTAATTGATCATGACATATTTTTTGTCTTAAAAGTTTCAATTTCTTTTTAGAAAACATTTTGGCTAAAAATGGAAGAAAATAGAGAGAATAATAAAGACCAAGAAAAAAATATCAGACAAAATCTAAAACAAAAAAAATATCGAGAAAAAAGAAAGGCGGATTTAGCAATTATAGACCATCAGATTGATAACGAAATTTTTACAAAGAAAACATGTTTAACTGAATCTAATGATTTTAATTATGAATCACCATCTACATCTGAAGAAAAGAATTTAATTATTTCCAATGAGGTTCAATCTAATTTAACATATAGCACCAAAAATTCATATATTGAAGAATCAAGTGAAAGGTTCAATCTTTAATAACAAAAATATTTTTGCTTAATTTTTTTTATTTACAGTGATGAGAGTTTTGTTAAAGATTACAAATTTCAAATAAAACCGATCTAATTTATCCCTATTCTATTGTCACAAAAGAAGATTTTGTTATTCTTTTAGAGTCTACAATGGATAAGATAGGAGTTGCAGAAACTAACAGAGATAAACTTTACAAATTTATCAAACTCATACTTCCAAGAGAGAGTAATATTCCAGACTCGTACAACATAATACGACAAAGCTTTAGAAAAAATCAAAAAATAATTAAAACTTTTATATGCTCATTTTGTAAAAACGAAATCAAGAAAGTAAATTCTAAAACAACTTGCCATAATGATACATGCACCTTTAATAGACAAATAAAAAAGAAATCAATAATTGAAATTTTTAATTCATGTGTCAAAGATCAAATTAAATTAATTCTTGATAACCATTATGACACTATTTTAAATTATCAAAGTAAGTGAAAATAAAACTTCGAATTTACATATAAAAAATTTTTTTTTCAGAAGAAAAAATAAAGCAGAAAAATCAAATTTTTAGTGATATTATTACTGGAAATATTAATAAATTTGAACCAGGAGTTTTTAATTTAATTTTATTTGCAGATGCCGTTAGTTACAATAAATCAGGTAACAATTCTATATGGACATTGTTGTTTTCAGTTGCTGGATTGCCTCCTCTCTTGCGGGGATCTTTTGAAAACATAATTATTCATTCTTCTTGGAGTGGATCAAGTCTAGATTTTAATTTATGGCTCAAAAAATATAATAGTGAAATAGATGATATCATCTTAAATGGAATTCAATGGTGTGAAAAGAAAATAAATATCAAGATTTTAGGATTTATTTCAGATTCTCCCGCTCGATCAAAAGCTTGCAATTCTAACCAATTTAATAGCTACTATGGGTGCATCAAATGTCTTCATCCTGGTCAAAGAATTAACAATGTTATGGTGTATCCTGTATTACCTAATATTTTTAATAGAACACATGAAACATATTGTAAACAGCTTGAGAGAGCAAATTCTACAAAAATTTGTATAGAAGGGGTCAAAGGTTTTTCTTATTTATCAAACTGGATAAAAATACCTGATAATGTGATAATCGACTACATGCATCTGAGTCTGATTGGTACATTCAAGAAAATGTTCAACAGCTTTTTTGATAGAAATAACTGGCACCATAATTTTTATCTAGGTAAATCTTTTTAATTAAAGATAGTGAAATTCTAAAAATTTTTATTAAATAAAAGGCAAAGTTATAAATTTTATTGATAATCGTCTGATGAATGTTAAACTACCTACTGAAATAAAGAGAAAAACAAGACCAATTGAAGATAGACATTTTTATAAAGCTAATGAATTTAGGACAATATTATTCTATCTTTCATTCGGAATCTTCAAAGGCATTTTAAAAGATATATATTTAATGAATTTATTGAAGTTTGTTATTTTCATGAGACTTTTGTGTCAAGATGAAATAACTAAAGAAGAATTAAATGATGCTCAAAAAATAATTATTGATTTTATCACGGAGTTTGAATCTCTTTACGGTCAAATAAATATGACATCAAATCTTCACACTCATATTCACCTCCCAGAACAAGTAAAAAATTTTGGACCTTTAAACAAAACGTCATGCTTTCCTTTTGAAAATGTTTTCAAATAACACGTGATCTGTTTTACGGTAAAAGAAATTATGAAGGACAAATAATCATGAATTTTGACCGAAGAAAGAATATAAAACAAAAATCAAAGCATTTTGTGATAAAGCTAAAAATGTTGAAATTCAATCTTATCTAAAAAATGAAATCTCTAATATTAAATCATGTTTCACCAAAAATCAATTAATAAATCCGCATCAAGTAGATTATTTTCAGTTAGTGGCTTTAGAAAAACAATTAATAGATGAATTTTGTCAAAAAAATCATATAATTAAAAATAATATAACTATTCTTAAAAGTAATAGAGCTTTATACAATAAATTAGAGTATCATTCTGTTGATTATGACAGGAGGTTTGAATCTTTAAACAACAACTTAATGCAATATGAAAATGAAAAATCCTTGCTCTATGGCTGTATCATTCGTTTTTTTTCTATTAATTAGTCTTGTTTTGTTTTGGTAAAAAAATTTAAACAAAATAAAAAAGACTGTTTTTATAATAATTTTAGTATTGAATGCTCAAAATATAAAGACAAGTTTTTTCAAATAGGAGAATTTGTTGAAATCTTTGAGCTAATAAAATTGGAAAGGATCAGTCGTCGCTGTATTTCAGTTAGTACAGATAATGGTCTTGTAATAAGCCTAACAAATGATTTAACAGAATTTGATTGAATCTTTTATACTAAAAATTTTTTTATTTGAATTTTTCATTTTTCATTATTTTAATATAAATAAACGCGATTTAACTTCACGATTTTAAACATTTTTTAAGTGAATAAAAAAAAAACATATATTTTCCAAAAAACTAGTAAAATGTATAACTTTTTTTAACGTTTTTTCAATAAACGCGACTTAACTCGACAAAAAACGCGTTTTTTTTTTCTCGGTTAGTTATCTAAACAGGACTGGGCTAAAATTTTTGAGAATATGGA
>QEOQ01000191.1:260573-307846 GCA_010279815.1 Brachionus plicatilis
GACTTTTAAACAACTCTGTAAAAAATCTATAAATGAATGCTGGAGAGCAATCAGAAAAGCTGTCCATGATTTCGAACTATTCTTGGCAAAACAGGCAAAAAAAAACCGAAACTTATTAATAACTACATAAATAGTAAGAGGAAAATTAGAAGTCAGCTTGATGCTATTGAGGTTGGTGGAAAATTAATTAAAGAACGTAAAAATACTGTAAAATTAGTAAATGACTATTTTTAATCGGTTTTTAACTTGCCGAGTGAACCGAGAGCGATATTCACTTTCTTAAAAGAACAATCAGATCACTGAGATTGAGCCCAGACGTTATCTTTAAGCCAGACAAAATTTAGGGATATCTGTCCTCCTTAAACCCTGAAAAATCTCCTGGACCGGATAAAATCCATCCTTTGCTCCTTAAAAATTGCTTTAAAGAAATCTCATGCGCACTTTCATTAATATTTATAGAATCGTTTAATGAGGGTGAACTACCAAAATTATGGAAGAAAGCAAATGTATCTCCAATACATAAAAGTGGTTCAAAAATGTATATCAAAAATTATAGACCGATTTCACTAACTTCAATAGTCGGCAAAGTAATGGAAAGAATGCCTAGGGATGAGATAATGAACTATTTGCTAGAATACAATTTAATAAATAATAAACAGCATGGGTTTCTTCCTTACAGATCTTGTGCAACAAACCTATTAGAGTTTATTGATATAGCAACTTATGAATATGAAAAAGGCAAAAATGCTGACATTGTGTACACTGACTTTTCAAAGGCTTTTGATAAAGTTCCGTATGGAATAAAACTTGAATCATATGGTATAAATGGTAAATCAAAGCTGGATTGAGTCATTTTAGATTGGGCGGGTACAAAGAGTTGTCTTATTTAATGACGCACCAAATTGGGAGGTAGTTACAAGTGGAGTGCCACAAGGATCCGTACTTGGTCCAATCCTGTTTGTAATTTATATCAATGATCTCCTTGAGAGCTTCAACAATTTCTGTCTTGGATATGCTGATGACTTAAAATTAATTGGTGTCTCCGAATTCTCTGACGTAGGATCGTTAGAACTTCAGAAAGACCTCGATCTCCTAATGAAATGGACAGAAAAATGGTCAATAAATCTAAACCTGTACAAATGTAAAGCAATGTATTTAGGGAAGAGAAAAGAAAAAGCCAAATACTTATTATCAAACTAAAATATATCTCATCTTCTAGAGGAGATAACAGAAGAAAAGGATTTGGGTGTTTTTTTTACAAATGATTTGAAATGGAATAAATAATGTACTGTGGCAGCTAAGAAAGCTAACCGAATACTGGGTCAAATAAGAAATTCTTTTAAAAACCTTAGCCGAGAATCATTAAGACTTCTCTATACATCACTTGTGAGACCCCATTTGGAGTATGCAGTAGGAACCTGGAGTCCGCATTTAAAAAAAAAACATCATAATTCTTAAAAAAGTGCAAAGAAAATCGACAAGACTGATTGATTATACCAGAACCAAGTCTTATGAAGATAGATTGAAATACTTAAATCTTATCAAACTTGAAAATCGTCGTTTAAGGGGGAATTTAATTCAAATATACAAAATTTTAAAAGGTTTTGAAAAAATATCTTTAACTAATGGAATCAATTTCATTTGTAGTGTCAAAAGCCTAAGAAGACCATGACGATAGACTGGTCCGAGACATAAATCGCAGAGGCTCTTTAAGATATTATTTCTTAACAAATCGCTGCGTAAAATTATGGAATAGCTTATCAGTTAATGCTGTTAGTGCGCAAACAATAAATAGCTTCAAAGCAGTCATTGACAATGAAGTTTTTGGAATGGTGAAAAGCAAAGTCTGCCAAAGCCTTAGTTTGTAAGGTTAAACGCTTTTGAGCGTTAGTTTAGATAGAAATATCTATACTGCAGATACTACTACTACTACTCAATTGATAAATAAAAATTAAAAAATATGAAAGAACAAATATAATTAGACCAAAAATTTAAAGTTGGGCGGAGTAGGTAAAATTTGTGAAATAAATGAATCTATAATTCCCTAAGTCAAACACTTGAATTAATTTTATAAATTATAAAAAATATTAAAAATTATAGGTTAATAAATTAATTTTAATTTTCTTTAATTTTTATTAATTATGTTTTAAGGCAAAAATTTAAGTAGAGAAGGAATTTGGGTATTTTGGATTGTTGAATGGGTAATACCAGGTCAACTAGATCAGAGCAAATGCTATTTCTAAAGCTCCTTCAAATTAAAAAAAAAAAAGCAAAAAAATTATTGAATTCAATTGTTTATTTTTATATCAGTTTCGAGAATTAGGCATTCCATTAAATAGCTATTCTATTCAATTTGTTCACATAATCAAAAATTTTTTCACCTAATTCTTTTTTGGTTCACCTTTACGTTAAATTAGGTGAACTTATAGTTCACAAATCCCCGAAAAATAATTGTTCGCATAAAAAAACAACTATGGTTCACCTCACCGACTAGATCGAGCTTTTCACGGATTGAAAATCTATTTAAATCTAAATAAATTTTTTATTTTTTTTCATTTTATTTTTATTCTGAAGGAGCATTAACTCAGTATAGATAAACAAATAAATAAATAAATTATTCAAAAGTTTAAAGGAATTTTCAATATTTTTTTCAAATTTCCAAATAAAAATTAAACTCATTCTATTTCACTAGAGAGTTTAATTTTAAAAATAAAAATGCTTGCAATATTAACTAAAAATTATTTTTTTATTAGAAATTGAAAAAATTATTTGAAACATCGCACTTTTTCAATGTTATTTCAACATTGGATACATTTTGTAATTCAAACACAAAAAATTAAACCAATTGTTTTTATCTAATTGATTTTTAATTATTAAGCGATCTAGCCGACCGACCTAAGCGACCTTGCCGACCGACCTAAGCGACCTAGCCGGCCGACCTAAGCGATCTAGCCGGCCGACCTAGGCGATCTAGCCGGCCGACCTAGGCGACCTAGACGGCCGACCTAAGCGACCTTGCCGACCGACCTAGGCGACCTAGACGGCCGACCTAAGCGACCTAGACGGCCGACCTAAGCGATCTAGCCGGCCGACCTAATCCGATCTAATCCGAAGTTTGATGTAAAATTAGAGCATTGTTTTTGCACGGAAACACGACCATACAATCAAGGTTCCAGATTAACAGCCTAAGAATTGTTATTTGAAAAAATACCCTCAACATTAATTTGTGACAGCATGGTTGGAATGAAATCCATCAAATTACATCAAACTTCGGATTACACCAAGAGCAGTTCCGTAGCCACCAGTAGCTAAAGAGCCTGTATTACAATGAGTTAGTATGCAAGCTTTCTCATTATCTTCTAGTCTTTCAAAATGTCTACAGCACGAAACCGTCCCATGGATTTATTCGTCGCTACGTAAATTAAAACAAGGTCGGCCGGCTAGATCGCTTAGGTCGGTCGGGTAGGTCGCTTAGGTCGGCCGGCTAGATCGCCTAGGTCGGTCGGCAAGGTCGCTTAGGTCGGCCGTCTAGGTCGCTTAGGTCGGCCGGCTAGATCGCCTAGGTCGGTCGGGTAGGTCGCTTAGGTCGGCCGGCTAGATCGCCTAGGTCGGTCGGCAAGGTCGCTTAGGTCGGCCGGTTCGGAGCCGCAAACTGGCCGGGACGGACGGCCGTACTGGCCGTTGTTTGGTCGCGGCTTTTTTTGAGTTACGTTTTTATTAAAACCGCTGTAATTAATAATAAATTCTATACAATTTTAGCTATAACTCAAATTAAAAAATATTGATCAAACTTTGATAGCTTAATTTTCTTAAGATCGAAATTTAAAGTTCAATTATGCATCTAATTGAATCCTTGTTGAATATTCCATTAGTTCAAAATTAGAGTGTCTAGAGCTTATTTTTTTGTAAAAATATAATTTACAAAAATCATTTTTTTATTGTCAATAATTTATAGTAACATGTTATATTAGAGAATAATAAAGTAATCCATATTTTTGGCAAATTTGAGTTTGAGATCAAGATGAAGATATAAAATGTAATATTTTTTTTTAATAATAGAGAAAAAGTAAATTTTTCCCTTAGCAATTATTTGAAATTTTATTTTAAATTTATTTTCATTAATAAAATTTTAAAATACCCCTTTTAAGTGAAATTTTACAGGTTTAAATTTTTTAATTGATTTAAATTAAAACTTTTAAAAACAAAAAAAATGTAATGACTTAAAATTTAAAATTTGTTTAGATGGAAAAAAAAATTAGTTATTACCTTTACCTGAATTATTTAAATTATTGATTGTTTTAGTTAAATAAATTAGAGGTAAATCATTTTGATGTTAAATTGATTTGAAATAATATGTTTAGTAATGTTTAGTATTTACAGTACAAATTAAAAATAACTTGTACACATTTTGTTCTTCGGCTCTTCCTTTCCTCGACTCTTCTTCAACTATTCCAGTGGTTAAAGGAAAAGCTGAGGAAGAGTCGAGGGAAAGAAATGTACAAGTTAGTTTTAAATTAACCTGTATTTTTTAAAAATTAAAAAATTCAAAAAAATTAAGTTTTAAAATTTTGAATGATCATTAAATTCATCTTAAAATTTCATCTGAAACTTTTATTTGCCATTTTATTAGAAATAAAATAATTTATAATTATATTTAAATTGATCTTTTATTTTTTTTATTTGATTGTTGTATTATTAAGTAATGTATATTTTACTTCAGCTACAGTCTCACCATTATTAAGTCCCCTTTCGTTTTAGTCCCCTAAAAACCATAGAACGGATTTCTCAATATTGATTACTTTTTTTGTTCATTGTGTCCCAATTTGATTATATACCCAAACATTAATAGAACCAAACCGTTGACATAATTGCGAGTGAACTATATTTGAAAAAATAATTAAAAATTTTTTTTAAAAGAAAATTTTATTTGATAAATATTTTTGGTACTTCGCTTTTGCAAATAAACTTAATTTGAGTTTAATTATTTGAAAAAAAGTTTATTTTTCCTACAAGCTTAATAAATCTTTTAGTAAGCTAAGTTTTTGTGATTGTGTTGAGTTAAAAACTTTGTAAATCTTCGAATAATAAGCTGAAAAAAATTAAAAATTCTAAAATGATATTAAAAAAAGAAACTTAACATCAAAATTTGAATATTTTTCTTTAATTTTTTTATTACAAAAAAGAATATTTTACAAGCTTGATAAAAAATTAGTTATAAACCAAAATCCAAAGTTATTAAGAGCATTCCAGACACGTCCACTAGCAGCTTTGATATCAGTGTACATATCGAATACTTGATCTATTTGATCAAAGCCTGTATTTTTCAAATTGATGTCATAAATTGAAAAATTACCAAAACCGAACTGACTTATCAAATTAACATGAAACTGCTCCAGTATGCCAAACAAATGCTCACTAGAATCAGCAATAATGTCAAAATTGAACCTTAAATACTCTTTTAAAGCACCTTCTTCCAACCTCATAGACTCTACAGTTCGATTAGCCAGACTATTCGTGCCATTCGACATCAAAATTGTCTTTTTTAACAAAAACAAAGTTAAATTTTTGTAGGCAACAGCCTTTTGGGTCAGATTAGACTCGTGAAGTTTTAAACTATCAATCAACTGTGTCAACACATCTTTAAAGTGGTCCAACACATGAACATATCTATCTGCCGAATACCTGGAATAAGACAGCATACTTGGCATAAGTCTTAGCAGAGAGCTGATCGGTTGCTCATAGGGATAGAAAAATGCCAAAAATTCAGTATCGGGATAAATTTCTTTAAGTATTTTCTCTACCAAACTATTGACCAAATTGTCAAGTCTAATACCATCTTTGAACATGTCTAAATAATCATTGAGCTTGGAATATGTACTATTGTCCAGTTGTTGGCGATATTTTTCATAATAAGTTGCATTGACAAAGTTTTTAGCCTCAGATAATTGTAGTTTAAAATTGGTAAGGTTGAAATTTTGATTCAATATATCTTCGACCATTGATTGAAGTTGACTTTCACATTTTTCTCCTGTAAATTGCGGCAAACACTCACATTTTCGCTCATTGTTGCATACGCCTTGGTTAATGCATTCATTTTTTTCCAAGGTACAGTCAAAGTTTTCCACTTCCAGAACTAGATTTAGGGTTAAATTTTTTAAATTGTGAGCTTGGTCACATTTGACCAACCAGTTGTTCCAGACTGTTTCATTTGAGCACTCTCGTTCAGTTGAATCTCCCCATGGGTCACATTGGAAGTATTTTCTCGGATTGCTCGGGTGCTCTTGGTAATATTTGAATGCGGAAGAATTGCAGATGGATATGGAATTGATTTGGCCAAGTGGAACAGTGTTAACCAAACTACCTAGTAGTGATAATATAATCAAGTTTATAAACATACTAAAGATGAATATTTTTTTTGATTTTGTTTTTTCTTTTTATACTATATTAATACAAGTTCATAGTTTATGAGAAATAATAAATATATTCGGGTGGAGATTTATTTGTTTGACTTTATTTAATGACAATTATTTAGCCTGTTTGTTAAACTTTATGTTTGTTTTGAGAAAAAACCAAGGTCAGGCGAATTTTTTTTTTTAATTTAACTTGTTATTTTTTCTCTCATTTTTCAAGGTAAATCAATGAATTCGAGCGCCTGTCAATTTTATGATTTTTTTTAATCCAAACTTTATTAAAAGACCAGTGTCATAATTTATTTAACTTGCTTTAGTTAAGGGCCAAAAGAGTAAAAATGCAAAAATTTTGATAAAAATATTTTTATATTAATTTGAGTAGAAGGAATAAATGTTATATCATTTTAAGGGATACAAATATCACAAAAATGTGGACAATTAATTTTTTCTTTTTTTTAAATGTATTGGTAATACCTAAAAGACGGATCTGGATCGAATTTCTAAAATAATTTTCCAACAAAATTTTAATTCAATTTTAGAATTAGCTTCAATAAAATATCCTTATATATTTATTTATTTTTAAATTCAAAGTATATGGATCAATTAAAAAAAAATAAAAAAGATTAAATATAAAAAATTTTAAAATTAACTAAAATTATTTTAAAAAATTTATTAACTCAAATTTTGGCAAATAAAAAATAAATTGAATAGCTTTTATAAAGAGGATTTAAAATTTGAAGAAAATATTTAACTTAAGTACATCTTCAGTTATATTTTTTTTTAAATTTATATTAAATTTTTTCTCAAATACAATTTGCATAGAAATCCTAAATTCAAAAGTTAGCTCCTTATTTGAAGACAAACATTGAAAACAAAGACTGGTTTAAATATAATATTCAGAGTTGCTTTAAAGTCTCAAGTCAAGTCCAAGTCCGCATTTTTTTTTCCATAAGTCCGAGTTAAGACTTTAATTTTTATTTTTGGAAATAAAATTATCTAGGGACATTAAAATTGAAAGAAGAGGAAAGAGGACTTCATCAAGTAATATTGATGAAGTCCGAACTTGGACTTTTCTTTGGGACTTGTAAACAACTCTGATAATTAGGGCTGGTAGACCGGCTTGAAATTTAAAACCGGCTTTGAAACCGGTTCCAGATTTCAAGTCGGTTTTAGAGTCGGTTTTCAAATTGAAGCCGGTTTGAAAACCGATTTAATATTTACAGCCGGTTTCAAAGTCGGTTTAAGCCGGCTTATGTTAAAGATTATTGCCAAAATACTAGTGTTGGCAATCGACTCTAATCGATTGACAAAATTCATAAATCGACTATTTTTTGTTAGTTGACTTTTATATCGACTTATAAAATACGTTTAAAATAAAATAAATTAATTAAAAAGTCATATAGAAAAAATTATTCGATTTAATAATCGACTAAAAAAATTAATCGATTTAAAGTTAGTCGATTATTGAATCGATTATTGATAATCGATTGCCAACACTATAAAAATCCTTTCCCAGTACACAAAATAAAAACATCAAATAATAAATAAACCTTTTCACAAAAAAAAGACAAATTGAAATTGTAACTATAAACTAAAAATTAAATAAAGAAAACAGACAATCAATTTTATTTATAAGGATTAAAAATCAAAAAATTTATCAATTATATTGAATAATAAATGTTTAAAAAAAAAGAAAATAAAAATTTGCACAACAAGTTAATAGACAATTAATTTAACGCTTAAAAAGTAAGTTAAAGTGTGAAATTTTTTACTCTTTTATTTTTCATTTACTTTTAGTTCGATTACAGTTTCATTACATAAAAGTGCTTTGGTCTTTTTTATGATTTTAAAAGAATTTAACTAAAATTTATTTAAGTTTTTTTTTACTTTTTTTTTTCAATTCTGAATCTTTTTAGTGGAATTTTTTTATAACAGTTGTTTGTCTCTTTTTGTTTTTTTTTTACAAAAAAAAACTACTGTTATTCATTATCTACTTTTTCTTTTTTTGATAAATAAATTTATCAGTTAACGAGTTTCTTTATATTTTATCTTTTATCTAATTAAAAAATTATTTTTACTAATCTCCTTTTGATTTCGGTTATAACCGGTTTTAAAACTGGCTTGAATCCAGAACCGATTTAAAAAACCGGTTTGAGAACAGAGCCGGTTTTAAAATTCGGCTCTAATCTAGGGTCGGTTTTGTATAAAACCGGTTTAGAGCCGGTTTTCTGGAGTCGTTCTACCAGCCCTAATTTTGATATGGTGATTTAGAATATATAATTATATTATTAATGCTCACGAAATAACCCAATTAGTTAAGGCGCCTAAAAGATTCAAAGAGAAATGCCATATGCTTTGAAGTGGCAAATCTTATTCATACTTTGTTTAAAACATTTGATAACAGTACCGGTAAAACAATGTATTGAAAAATATATTAACAATAAATTTTAAATTTATCTAATTAATAAATAGTTTTTAGTCACAATTTGGATAAATTTAGTGTGAGATATTAAAGAAGGAAAAAAAATCTGGGTCCGGGGTGGAGCCCTGGTTTAGGGAATCAGATTAATCAAAATAAAAGAGGTGTTTCATTTTTGTTTAAATTATGAATTTTCAGTCTGCATTGAGTACACAAAGGGACACAAAAAAAACAAAAAATATCCTCCTTTCTAAGAAAATGAAACCATAAGACAAATAATATTTATTTATAAAAACTTTAGTTTTAAAAAATATATTTTATTTAGTATTAGACAGTTTATATTTTTTAGTAGAATAAGAAACTTCGACAAGGACTAAAGAAAAAAAACTATAAAAATATTTTAAATATTATTTTAAAATTTTTATTAAATCCTAAAACTTTAAAATAATTACAGATAACTTTAATTTTTTTTATATCAAGGTTTAAACTTTTATAAAAAGGAGATATAAATTTAAAAAAAATAAATGAAGGTATTTTATTGAAGCTAAGTCAAAATTTTAATGAAAATTTTGTTTGAAAATTCTTTTAGAGATTCGATCCAGATCCGTCTTTTAGGTATAAACAAATTTATTCTAAAGCAATTTGTTAATTTACTGTCAAATTTATGAAATATTCTTTTTTTTTCTCATTTACGCAAAAAAAAATTTTAAAGGCTGCAAAAAATAATCAGACTTACTTTTGATTCAAAGTCACCAAAAGTTAAACAAATCATGACTTAAACTAAAAATTATTTTTTTTTAAAGAGTCTCCTCTCTAAGCGGATTCAAAGAAATAGTTAAAAAACAATTTTGGTTGTTTGTTTTTTCTTTTCTCTCACACTTTATTATTTTTTATTCAATATCCTTTCTTTCTTATACAGTTCACTACTTAAAAAAATAACATCTTTTAATATTTATTTCAATTTATCTATTTTAAATTTTTTTGAATTTTTTTAAATCTTAAAATAAATCTAATTTATAATAAAAATATTTACATTAAAATGTGTTAAAAAGGAATGAGGGGGGCATGAATTTTGGTTGCAGTTTCAAGAAAAGTGCTGATTAGTGCGATTTGACTGTATCATATTTTTCTTCTATACAATTTTAATCAAATCTATGATACATATTCTCTTAATTAATTTTTTTTAACAAAAGATTAATTTTAAAATGAATTAAAAATTAAAATAAACATAACTTCAGACTGATTAAATTATTTTTTTCTAATTTTCATTAATCAATGAATCATTTTAATTTATTTTCTAAAGTTAAAAAAAATTAATTGTTATATCTTAAAACTATAATTTTCACTTTAAGAGCTCCTTTTTTTAATTTAATTTAAAAAATTACAAAATAATGAATAAAAGATGTTTTTTTTTATAAAAAAATTTATTAATTGAATTAGAATAAAACCATTTAGTCCGTAATTTATGACGAAAAATTGAATAAGAAAAAAAAACTATTAAAACCGTGAAATTAATCTAAGAACAGCAGCAAACGTTTGTCCATTTAAATTAGGCTTCAAAACATATTTAAATAAATAATTAGAATTAATTCGACTGAAAACATTATATATACCTTTTGGTAAGCTTCGTTTAGCCGAAATGCTTGTTTTGTTCATGAAATAAGACTCATCTTTGCCGACCAATTGACCAGTTATGTGCCAAAAACCATACTCGATCACTTTAACCCAGCTTTTGTCTGTCGAGCTGATCAGCTGGTCCATTTTTTCAAATTTAACTGTTTCATTTAGCACCAAATAAGCTTCATATACATCCACCAACTCTCTGACCAAATAATATGTCTCATTCAAAGCAGACTGCACTGATTCAATCAATACTGGACTGACTACATGACGTCCAACTGTTTCCACCTTATCCTGATTGACAGACTTTTCCCATTCATCTACAAATCTTACCGCTTCTTCCTTAATAGGACATTTCTCAAAAATCTCAATCAAACCATCTAAAACTTGCTCATACACTTTCATCCTATCTTCTAGTTCAAACAAAGAAATTTTTGAGAATAGGAGCAGCTTTTGGACCTCTTGACCAACACTGGCATATTGAGTCAAATTGAAATAATTGAACAAATGTACAAAGCTCTCTTCTGGATTTATCTCGGACCACAATTTGTCCACTAAATTTATGACCAATTCGTCATAGCCAGCGGTGGAGTTATAAAAAGTTTCATTGAGAAATTTTTCCAGCGAGAAATTTCTGTTCAAAACATCTTCAAAGTATTTGTCTTGGGTAAATTTTTTGTCACATGTGGCACCTTCATAGTCTGGCTGACAAATGCAGTTGAAAGTCTGCGAGTATTTGTCACATACTCCTTTCACACATGATCCAACTCCTCTACACTCATTTCCAAAGTTGCGTGCATCAACATTTGGAACAACAATGGTTTTGTTTTCACATTCTGTTGAGTTTACTAACTCCACTTGACCAACATCTCTGGCCACTCTGGCAACAGTTTCATTTAAGATCTCAGTTGAGTTTTCACATTCTGTTGAGTTTACTAACTCCACTTGACCAACATCTCTAGCCACTCTGGCAACAGTTTCATTTAAGATCTCAGTTGAGTTTTCACATTCTGTAGAGTTGACTAACTCCACTTGACCAACATCTCTGGCCACTCTGGCAACAGTTTCATTTAAGATCTCAGTTGAGTTTTCACATTCTGTAGAGTTTACTAACTCCACTTGACCAACATCTCTGGCCACTCTGGCAACAGTTTCATTGAAAATCTCAGTTGAGTTTTCACATTCTGTAGAGTTTACTAAATCCACTTGACCAACATCTCTGGCCACTCTGGCAACAGTTTCATTTAAAATCTCAGTTGAGTTTTCGATAGCTTGGACCAAAGTTTCATTTTCAAAGTCTAGATCCCTTACCACCTCTACTGTTTGGTTCTCAGTAAGATTTAAATTATTAACTGTTTGATTCTCGACTAAAATTTCTGCACTTCTGACCACCACTGGAACATATGTGCTGTTATAATCTGCCACCTCTAGTTCGATCTCAGTTGCGTTCAAAACATCAATTTCATCCTCGATTTCGATGTCTCGAACGAACTGTTCTTCAGGTGCGATTTCAGTTGTGTTTTCCACTGTAGAGTTCTCTTGTAGCAGAACCATTCTTGCAACAAAATCAAATCTTTCCGGCACTTGGACCGACTCTGTCGCATTTTCCGCGCAATCTTCTGCATTTTCACTGTAGCATCCATTATCCACTTGGTTCTGACAATAGCACACACAAGAAACTGTCAACCAGAATACAAACTTTTTTAAGCAAATCATTTTCGAATAGTGGTCGGCTTGATGAACTAATTGTACAAGTTGAGCTTTTTATACTTGATTTTTTGAATAAAACTGGAGCCATGCTTAAACCAATAAAGCCGATCAATCCCAATAAACACCAATTTGAAGCATGATTTTAGTTAAAGCTTTTGAAAAAAAAGGATTTTCATTTAATTTTTAAATTAGCTCTTTTTTGAAAAAAAAATGAAATTTTAAATTTGGTTTGAAATTTTTAATTGATTAAACAAAATTTAAAATCTAAATTAAATAAATGATTCTATTTAATGTGGAATTGACTTAATTGAGATCATTGTCGCATTTAAATTAAATTTACTTTTTAAAATAAATTGAATTTAAATTGTCTTCATTTTTTTATCAAAACCAAACCAGCGTAAATATTAGTTATTTTCTGAACGAAGCTTTATCTCCTCTAAATTTACTACAGTTTGGCAATAAGATCACAGAATTGATCAGTCTCGTTAATGCAAAGCATAAAATTAGAAAAAATTTTAGAAAAAAAAATCCAAATTTAGCTATTTTTGAAAAGAAAAAATTTAAATTTGGCTCTTAATTTTTATTAATATTTGAAATAAAAATAGGGGGATAAAAAAAAAGCTTAAAAATGCTGTTTTCCATATTTTTTCACGCTGATTTTTGCTACACCGATTCTCTGGACTGTCTCATTTTGGTTTTCATATTCTATTATTTATATCTATTGATAAAATCGATTTATCATGAATGCTTTGCATACTCACATGTAATTTTAAGAAAAAAATTCTAAATTAAATTCTAAAATTTAAAAAAAGAGAAAAATTATTTGCCTAAATTATGATCCTTCTATTCCGACACACAAATACTTGATAACTATTTTCACTGGCTATTTGAGCAACTCCAAAACCAAGCTCGATTTATCCATCAAACTAATTGGTATTTTGGCAAAAGGAAAATTCAATTTTTTAAAAAATTTTTCAAACTTCTTTTCAAGGGTCAAAACGAAGCAGTATGATTTATAAATTGACCAAATTTGATACGAATTTGTTCAAGTCTGGCAGTGCCAATTCATTTTTGATGAGTGAATTCAATTCACTTGGTCAAATTAGATCTATCCGCTTCTATTTATCTAATCCTAATTCAAACAAGATTAACAAGTGGTTCATCAGACATGTTCAAGTGTGCGATTTGACCGAAAAAAAAGAAGAGTATTTTATTATTTATAGATGGTTTGTTTGTGGTCTGAATTGTGTCCAAGAGTTTGATGTGGCTCAAAAATACGATGTTAAATCGTTTGGGCATTTGTTTTTTGAGAACTTTGGCCGATTGCTCATGGACATGTGTCCTTGGATGAGTGTTTACTTTCCCAAGTATTATAGTGACATTCCAAGATACACCAAATGTCAATTGATTATGCTTTTGATCAGTTTTTTCTCTCTAATAGACTACCTAGCCATAGAGTACAAAATTTATAATAATTTTTCAAAAATAACTTCAGATAAATCAGACCAAATTGCCATTTTGTCGTGGTTGTCAGCTTTTTTGTGCGTTATTTTTACCATTGGTATCTGGTTCATGCTCAAAAAGTTTTACCACACAGTCTGGCTGTATGAACAAAATAGTAAATTCACCAAATTAAATCCAACTAAACTTAAACTCAATTTAAAACAAAATGTGTTCGAGGATACATTTGAAAAGTTGATCAGTGAAATTAAATTTATTAGAATGAAAAAAAGAGACTCGGAAGAAAAAATTAGGGATAACAAGCCTGTGTTTAAAATAAACGATAAGGAAGTGAACATTGAAAATAATTATTTGAATACTAGCGACAATTTAAGTTTTAAAGGTAAATTATTTTAAAAAATGTTATTTAGAATAAAAACGAATTATATGTAAGATACTGATTTTAATGGCTTATTACTAAAGCCAGAAGTAGAGGATTTAAATGACAATAGAAAAAAATCATCCGGGGTCTATACCATATTTAGTTTTTTGACTGATGATTATGATCTTGAGAAGGAAGAGCCATCTAAGCGAAAAAAATCTACAACCTATATAGATAAACTAGACGATTCTATTAAAATTTCTTTCTTTAATTTTTTATTAGGTGAGTTGAAATAATTTTTTTATTTAAAATTATATATTTTTTAATTATTCAAATAGCCAAGAGTTTTATTTGGATTTTTCATTTGGCCATTTTTGCAATCGTGGTAGTGTCTTTTTTTGTATATGACAAATTTAGTAATTATGAGAATAAAGAGGATTTGATTCATCTTATAAATTTACTTACGCATCAAATTTTATTGGTAAGCCATTATATTTTTTTAAATAAATAATCAACTTAATTTTTTAATGGACGATTAAAACTGATACCACTAAATTTGATTAAAATACCCTAAAATTTTTTATTTTTCCCCAATTATTAGGATTATACATACAAAAATAATTAGCACAAAATTAAACAGATCCAATACTTTTAACTTATTAACACTTTTTGTTAAAAAATTTCACATTTTTTTGTTTTGGAAATTTACTTGATGTAAAAATTATAATTTAGAAAAAAAAATTATCAATACTTAGTTGAACATGTTATATCTTTACTTTTTTCAATTTATCTTTTTAAATTTTTTCAATCTAATTTATTCTATTTTTATTTAATATGAAGAATTCATCTCGACTAGTAAGCTTTCGAGGTCTACCAGACCTTGGTAATTCTTTGTCTTCTCATAATTACACTTTGTTGTAAATACACATTTTCTTATTGAGACTTATCCTTCAACATCCCAATTATTTGCCACCTTTGCGTCTCAGTTACTTTTCTTTACCCATTTTTAAGGAAAAATCAACAATTAGCCATTCGATTTATTTTACAATTAGCCATTAAGTTTTTTTCAAATTATCATTTTAATTATTTAAATTTTTATTTTTATTGAGGTAATTTTTCTTAGATTGATTAATATTTTTTAATAAAAAGTGTCAATAAGTTAATAAAAATATTCAGTTTCTATTTAATTTAGTATTAATTAAATTTTTATGTAAAATCTTAATAACTGGGGAATTTTTTTAATATTTGTGGGGAAAATAAAAAATCTGAGGTATTTATTCAAATTTGTGGTACTCGAACTAAATTATTTTTTTTTATTGACCAAAATGTCTCATTAAAAATATACTTGATTTAATTGAGGAAAAAACTAATAAAAATTTTATGGTTACATCACTAATTTTTAAAATTCAAAGCTCTTTAGATTTAAAAAATTAAATCAAACACAGAATGTTTCATTTTTAACTTTTAGCTTGACAGCCTATAAAAAATCAAAAAATTCAAGTGTAAAGAAAAAATTTGAAAATTTTATTACCAATCGAGGAAAATAAACAATTTCTTGAATTTTAATATTAAAATTATCATATTTAACTTAAAAAAATATTGGTTATTAAAAATCGTAGAAAATAAAGGTGAAATTTCAAACCATTAAAATATACCTTATCCAAATAAGCTTCATATATCTTGTATTCATTATAAAACAATTAAAATAGTTTTTAGAAAAAAATTATTGTTATTGTTTTATAAATATTAACAATAAAAATATTTATCAAAAAAAATTCAAATTTAATTATTTTAATACTTCTTACAGCTTCTATTTAAAATATTCAATTTACTCTTTACTTTTTACCAAGAATTTTCTTTCTAAGTAATTATTTTACAAAAAATTAAAAAATAATTTATTTTGAAAGATTTTCTCGAAATTGTGTCAAAAGTTTCAAAACAATTTACCAAATGGAACTATCATTAAATACTGTAGCAAAATCTGAACCGATTGAATGTTTTTTTAGAGGCTTTTAATCAGAGTCTTGGATATATTAACAATCAAAAATTTTAAAATTAACCAAGTTTTATTTTAAAATATTCACCGCGAAAATTTCAAAAACAATTTTTTATTAAAATTTTTATAAGAAAATAATTATCTTTTTGAATTTACAAAATGAGTGGTTATTTACTAATGTCTTAAATTTCTTATTTGCTCTCGTTTATGATTGTATGACATTTAAGTGATTTCGTTTGTTATTTGTACGCATTATATCACCAAAAAATAATTAAACTCTTTTTCTAATCTATTAAAGTGGATATATTTTTTTTATGTTTTACGAATTTCATTAATTACACAATTGAACAATTTTTTAAAAGCAATTTTGAATTTAACTATTTTTAGTTTAAATAAAATTGATATTCATGTTCTGTTGTACTTGTTTAGCTGTCACTCTTTTGGGATATCTATTAATGTTTCAATATTTTGTCAAATTTTAGAAGAAAAATTAAAATAAGTATCGAATAAATTATGGATTAAAAATTTTCAAGCTTTTTTTATATAAAAAAAACTTAAATTTAGGTAAATTCACACTATTTACACTAAAAATTGGTAAAAAAGGATAAGAATAAAATTTAAAAAACAAAAGTGTTTTAATGTTACGAAAATTTACATAAAATTACCGTCGATCATCATTTCAAATCAATACTGTATATGTGTGTTTATCAAATTAGCTATAAAACTTGTTTATAGCACTTAAGTAATAAATAATAGCGAAAAAAAATATATTTTTTGTCATGAATAAAATAAAAAGATGAATTAAGGTTAAAAATTTTTTAATAATAATTATAGCATTTTTTTTGGTTAGTTAAATAACTAAAATAATAATTTAAAAGGTATATAAAATATCATTCTTTATTAATTCTGGATATGTATACAATTGATTAAAACAATTTCGGAGTTCAATAGATTCATTTTTTTAAATATTTCTTTGCTCTTTTTGAAATATATAAATAAAATAATTGAAATAAATAAAATATTTTAAAAACTTTTTGCATAATCATCTAATCAAAATACGTGAGAAAAATAATTGTATTTATATTAATTAATAGAAATTTTGCTGATTTTTGGGCAACATAAAGTATTTAAAGAATTTATGTCTTTAAAAAATGCACGTACTTTAAAATTTGACTTGTATTCTATCATTTAAGATTTCTTTTTTTTTATAGTTAGAAAAAAAATAAAATTATTCCAGAAATATTTTTTTTTACTTTAAACATATTTTTTTACTAATAAATTAAAAATTATTTTCTAAAATAAATTTTTATTAAGTCATTTTTGTGCTACACTCTGATAGTGTTTGTCTATTCATTCATCAACGCTTTGTTCATCGAGTCGCATGAGAACGACTTTTTTCGACCAACATACATCGAATTCGACCTAGAAAACACTTCACAAGACACCAGCTATTTTGACGGTGACAAAACATTGGAACTAAACCCAAGCTCAAACATAATTTTGAACACTAATGCCATTGAGCTCAATGATTTGAATGAGCAACGAAAAATTCATCGTCTTCTGGAAAAGGACTTTTTTCTCAACATAGCTGAAATTGTTTTGTACATTATTTTTTTCCTAGTAATTCTCACCTTTAACTATGAGAGTACCTACATTGATTTGAAGGTGTTCTCCAACGAGTATCTAGACACGGTCATTAAAGCAAACACTTCTTGGACTAGAGTAAAATTTTTAAATTTTTTTAAATAAATTTTTTTCAAAAAAATTGAAAAAAAATTAGATAAATTCATTTAGCAGTTTTATTGATTGGAGTCAGACAGAAATGGTTCCTTTGATTAAAAGACCAGGTCTCGACCATCCAGACCTTTTGTACAATATATTCTTCAAAAAATCTTATCATGACAATCAATTTCTGTTCAATTCAATAAGGATGTCTCATGCCTACGAGTTTATGGATGATTTTATGGAGGAAAACAAGTCGACAAGTATTTACCAAAGGGCCAGATTCTACGAAAAGCTATCTCACCAAGCCATAAGACCACACACAACCAGAATAACTTTTCACCATTTTCAAGTGTTTGGCAACAAGCCGTTCAGGCCGCCAGCGCTCTTGAACCAGACATATTTGATGATGGTTGAAGCCAATTTGTTCAACATTGAGACCCGGGTATGGACCATTGTCAAGGCAAGCATAGAAAAAAATGAAAAAGCCAAATTCGTCAAAAAGCTCTGGTACAGCAACTTGAGAGAGACCTATTTTTTGAAACAAAATTCGGAGAAAATTCAGCCCATAAAAATAATGTTCATAGTGATGATAAGTTTGTATTCGGTGAGCGAAGGCTTCCAGCTGAATGGCTCAGTGGAACAATTCGGCTGGCTGAAAGGATTTCTGCTCTACGCCACTACATTAGACAACATACTAGACCAATGCTTGATCTTGTCCTCCCTTTTCTACATATCCATACTTGCCTATATTAGATTTTGTCTTAACAAAATCACTTCCGAACTGCTCAAAATCAACGCTGAATTTTACAGTTTGGATTTTTTTGTCAACATGGAAATGAAAATTCAGTTCCTCTGCAATTTTATGATATTCATAGCTTTTCTAAAGGCACTCAGCTTGCTTAATTTTAATCCCAAGACCTATTTGATAACAGATACATTGAAAAAAAGCTTTTTGGATTTAGCGTTGCTGCTGCTTTTTGCGCTTTTTAACTACTCTCTTTTTGCCGGCATTGGCAACGTGCTCTTCAAAAATGACCAGCAGTTTAGTGACTTTAAAACTTCGCTGTACACCTCTATACTAACTGTTGTCAGACATGTCAACTTTGATTTATTGATAAGGGAAAACTTTTTCGGTCTGTTTGTTTGGCAAATAATTGGATACTTTTACATGCAACGCACTCTGATTAACTTTGTCATTTCGGTGATTATTACTTATTTTGATCAGATCCGATACACTCACAAAAAAAGCCAAACAGAAGAGACTTTTAGTCGCATGATCAAAAATACTTTTGATTATTTTAGAATTTCTAAAAATTAAAACTTCCCTTAAAAAATAAATTTTTTTATTTTAGGCAAATATTGATGTCATTTTTCCGGAAATGTCATCAAGCTGACAAACGGTTGCCATGGCAACCGGATTTTTTTCACTATTTTTTTTTCAAATAAAACAATCGATTTCTTAAATTTAATTAATCTATTGGGAAATTATTTAAATGGTTTAGCAAACTGAAACTGAACTTGTTTATTATCATTAAAAGCAAACATTTTTCGTGTAAATAAGTCTGATTGTGAACAAACAAATGATAATAATTTATAAAAAAAATTTGGTTTGTTTTGAGTTATGAGAGGCAGAAAATTTCCATATTTTTTTTAAACTCTATTTCACTGTACAGCGTTTGAAATTAATTAAAAATTTATTACATGCAAATACACTGAGAGACTTAGTCATGATTTTGTTAATTAGAAATTGGAAAATTTCGAAATTTCATCTTACAGGTATTTATAAGTCGAAAAATTCCAAAAGACTAATTATAGATTAAAACTTTGTCAATACACTAACGCTTAATTATAAAATAAATTCTAGACATTTTCCTGGAAATTAATCAGATTTGATTGTGTCAAAAAGATTTTTTTAAATTATAAAATTTTTCAGGTTTTTTATTTCAGAAATTTGTTACAGTTAATTTATTTTAGGATATTATGCATGGTACCTGAGCTTGTTTGATTATTTTTTCAATGCTAATGAATATCTAATTTTTCAGGCATTATTAATGAATGAATGAGCGGAAAATTACGCCAAAATCATGAATTTATTCGAGCTAAATTAACAGTCTTTATCACTGCATAATATTTTTTAAAGTTTTTTTTAAAGCAATGACAGCTTTTGAATAGTTTTAAATTAAATTTATTATTTTCGTGTCAATTAATTATTTTTTACAGCATCGACTTTTTTCTAAAAAATAATTATTTTTCAAGTCAAGCAATTTTTTCATAGTAAATTTACTTATTTATTAATTTTTTTTATTTCTTAAAATTAATAGAAGTTCTTTCGAGAGTTTGGGATTTTTTTGTAAGATAAAGTTTTGATCAAACCAAAGCTTTGCGAAAAAAATCAATTTATTCCCAAAGCTATAAAATATGCATTTTAATACTTCCGATAAGCAAATATTCAATATCTAATAAATAAATTATTTTACTCAGTTTAATTATGATTTCTAATTTATTCACTAGGATTATATTTGCATCAGTATCCGGGATATGAAAACTAACTAAAAATGTTTAAAAAAAGTTTTTAATTTTGAAAAAATCGCAAAGAGCTTTGTATGAAGTAAGTTTTTCTTTTATGCAAACTTGTTGAAAAATATGCATAATTTTAGAAATTTATGATTTTTGTTTTTTTTCTTTGATTGTTTATTAAGTTTTAAATTTAAAATATTTTTATTTTATTGGATATAAACGAAAAATTTTAATTTTTTATTTAAAATTAGTCAATTTGACTAGACATCATTATTTGTTTTATTGAATTTGGCATAAGTGTTAAAATCGATCTTTTTATTTATTTGTTTGTACCTCAAAATTTAACAAAAATATTATGAGTTTAAATTTGTTATTGATGAATCATTAAAATAAATCGATATGAAATTCATAAAAAAAAAATTGGAAATATCTTAGGAAAGGCTTTCTTGGGATTAAAGGCTCTAGACTATTTTTTTAACAACCGAAGCGTAATTGTAATTTTTTATGATATAAGATAATAAAGAAAAAATAAGCAAAGAAATTAAATAGATTTTTTTTTGTCAGCAATTTATTGAACTAAAATTTAAATTAAAAAGCATCAACTTTGGTGTAGTAAAAATAATTTTTAACTTTTTTCAAATTGAACTTTATAATCAAATTGTATTTATTATAATCATAAATTATTTTCTTAATTTTAAAATTATAAAGTTTAATAAGAGACATATTCTCATGTTTATCCACTACCAAATGCATAATTCTCCATGAATATTTTTCATATAACAGAAAATTTAGCTAAGCTTAGAGTATTTAGTAATTTTCTGCATCAAATTAAATAGTTTAAAAATTAATTAGAACCTTTTTTGACAAAAAAATTTGAATATCATTAGTTTTTCCTTTAATGTATCTTTTATTACGTTAATCAAGAAAAACAAAGATCAAAAATAAAAAAATGTTGATTAAGTTTATATGTTTTCGTTTTTTTGTTTATGTGTCAGTGAGTAATATTGAAGCTTATTTTTGTTTGAAAAATTTCATTAAGGTTATATGCGAATATTTTAATTTTTGTTGCAGCAAAATTTTGTTAAATTATATTTTTACCAATTTGAATTTAAATTTCAAAATTATAGATGCTTCAACCAATTTTAAATTCCTTATCAATTTTTTTATTCTTTTTTGAGCATTTCCTCTCAAGTAGGAAAAAAAATATTTTAAACAAGATAAAATGTAACAAAAAATATTTATACTTTGCTGCATCATTATAATCAAAAATTTTAAACAAGTTATAAAAACAAATTCAAATACTTTCGATGCATTTTTTTTCTTATGGCTATAGTTAATTAACTAAATCAGTGAAATGCTCAGTTAAGGCTCTTTGCTAAACTTATCTATTTTGGATTTATTTTTTATTCAAATAAATAAAGCTAATGTTTTAAAGTTTTTATGGTGAGAAAAAAACACTATAGTTTTCATTACATGTATTTACTTAAGTTTTAGTATTATTTGTTATTTGATATTAGCCTTAAAGATAAAATTAAAAATATTATAAAGAGAAGTTATAAAATTTACGATTGTTCAATAATTTTATATTAAATAAAAAAAGAATATAGCTCATCAAAAACTATAACAAATCGAAAGTTTTCAAATATGTTTGTTTGTTTAAGCCTAAAAGTTGAATAACAAAGGAAAGTTGAAGTCTATGATCAATTTTTGATGCTCAAAATGATCAAATCAAACTAAAACTATAGAATAAATTTTATTTTTTTAATACAATTAGTGCAGAGGTAAATTTTTGGTTTTATCATACTTTGTTAAATCTAAAGGTAAAATCTGCAAAAGTCTGCAAAAGATTATCCACTTATAACAGTATGATTTCGATGGTGTGCATTCTGCATTGTGCATTTTGATATTGCAGAGTTTATAGTATGTTAAATCCAAAAATGTATCTCTGCATTATTTCTATTAAGAAAAAGCAATTTATTTAATAGTTTTAGCTTGATTTGATCATTTTGATTTTGATTTAATCTGAAAATATAGAACTGTAAAATCAATACAAAGAAATCGCACATTTGAATACTTTTTAATGGCGTGTAAAATGTAAACAGTTGCAGAATTTTTTACCGGCTTATTTTTCTGCATTGAGTAAATTTTCTTTGACTTTTGCGCAAGTCTGCTTAAAATTAACCATCTTTAGAACTAAATAACGGGTGACAACATTAAAAGGTCATAACTCCTTTAATATTTATCAAAATAAAACGAAATTTTGAGAGAATGTAGCAATTTTGTTCTAGTTTTTATTTAAGTTTTTATCTTTTTATAATAAGTCCATTTCTTCGAATATTATAAAGTCATTTTTAGCCTTTATTAGCCTTTTTTAGCTTGTCAAGTTGTACTTTAGTCATTTTTTTCGGTGTTTGACCAGATCCTTGCTTCCTTTCTGGTGAAAAATATTCACTACGTTTTAAAATTCGGTAAACAGTACTCCTTGGAATTTTTTCTGCCATAAAATACCTCACAGTGAATATCTTTCCAAGTGATCTATTTTCGTTAAAAAACGCGTACACGCGAATTCTTCTTTAGATGAATTTATTTTGGTTATTTTTAATTCAAATTGAATAATTTTTTTTTATCGTATTTAAAATTATATTTACTACAAGAATATGTAAAGAGATTTAAAAAAAAATTAAAAAAACATTGTAAATCATACTTAAAGTTCGTCACGATTTTAAGTTGTCACCCGTTAATTTTATTCAATTAAAAAAATTTATCAAATTTTTCTGAATTGAAATGATGGCATTGAAACGAACTTCACAGCCTCTTAAATGATCAAAAATCTGTTTTTTTAAATTGAGCATCTTGAAGTTTAGGATTAAAAAAAAACAAATCAAATAGTATTTTTTTTATAACTTTTGAATGATATTTGATTAAATCTCTCTGCAAGATGCTAAATAATGCAACAAACATGCTAAATATTAGATGAGGCTCTGCAAAAAACTCTGCAATTAAATTACGCAGTTGAATTAAATACTTTTTAATAACGTGCATTTTACTGCAAATTGAAGAGTTTGCAGAGCCTCATCTAATATTTAGCATGTTTGTTGCATTATTTTGCATCTTACAGAGATTTATTCAAATATCAATCAAAATTTTTAAACAAAATACTATTTGATCTGATTTTTTTATTCTTAACCTCGAGATGCCTTTAAATTGCTGTTTTTTTAACACTCAAAAGCCGAAGCCTTTTTGTTATTTCTTTTCTTTGTTC
Organism: Brachionus plicatilis; assembly: GCA_010279815.1. Classification (NCBI taxonomy): domain Eukaryota; kingdom Metazoa; phylum Rotifera; class Eurotatoria; order Ploima; family Brachionidae; genus Brachionus; species Brachionus plicatilis. The sequence continues at coordinate 284,055 of QEOQ01000191.1, forward strand.
AATAAATTTAATCATTTTTTAATTTTTTCAATCAAATCTAGAATGAAAAAAAGAAATAAAATTAAAAAATTTTGTCTACAAAATATTTTTATTTTCATGCAAAATAAAGGAACTAATAGAAGCAGCAAAGAGGGTCGAAAAACCCTGCGGCCTTTGTGATGCTAAAATAAACATATTAAAGTTTGAGAAAATTCTGCTAATTAATTTAACTCTTTTTTTTTAATTTTTTTTAATGATTTCTTTGTTGCACGTATTTGCATTATTTTATTTTCGTCGTGTTGATTAAATTTTCAGTAATTTGAACAATTTCAAGATAAGATCGAAATGAACATGATCATTTGTGATGAAACTACAAGTTGCTCATACAAAAATTTAAAAAAGGTGTTTTATTTATCATTCATTACCAAAAATATTTCATTATTACAAAATTACTATTTAAAAATAAAATTATATTTATTCATTCCATTTAGAGTCACTTTTTTTTCATTATTTTTCAACGCTTTAAAGGTGTCCCAAATGATAAACCCTTTTAATTAGCCTAACAATTTTTTGCTATAAAATTGTGTACTATAATTTTTTAAACATCGATTTTAAATTTTTGGTTTTGGTTATAGGTTATTTTTATGATTAATGTTTGATTTTCTAAATTCCAAAAAATTTACATGGAAAGTATGCTCAGTAAAGGTACGAAATAATATTAAAAAGATTTTAATTATCTATTTTGAAATAAGGATGCCACGAGTTTATAAAGTTTATAAAGTTTATATCAATGCCCTTTGACATTGAGGCCAAACGCGTAAATAACCATTAACCTGGTATCCAATATTAAAATAAGTTGATGAATATATTCAAATAACTTCAAAATTTCAAAAAAATAACTAACAATAAATTGTTTTTCATTTTAAATGTAGATAGAATAAAGGGCTCCTGTTAGCGATGTTAGAAATTCGATGGTAAAAATATAAAAAAAAATAAAATTTAATCGCTTTAACATACTAAAAAAGTGATTCTTGTAAATAACAAGGTTATTAAAAACCTAAAATATTTGATTTTACAATTTTTTTTATTTTTGTTGTTATAAAAAGATGCAAAATTCAGAGCCTAAGATCAAGATCCTGCAATAAGCTCACATATTTTAATTCAAAATAGTCTTTAGTTTATCTTGTGAAAATACCTGACTGACCCTTAAAAATCATCTTGACGAAATAAAATTTTAAGACATATTAGTAAAATATTTAAATTCTTTAAAATTTTTTTTTAATTAAAATTCTAAAATTCTTGAACAATTTCACGCAAATTTTCATAAAAAAATCAAAAAAAATTAATTTTTCAATAACAGTGTAACTCCTTTTTTTTAAGTTTTAAAACCTAAAAACCTAAAATTTGAGTTTTTAATAAAATTCCAATTAAACTCCTTGGGAACTAGGGTTTATGATTTGTGGCACTTTATAGAACTTCATTGTAGCTAAATTAATCTTTAAAGTTATTTTGTATATAATTTATATAATAATTTATATCTAACAAAATAACTATTACTTCACTAGTAGTTTTTATTTTCAAAGTAATTCACTATATCTTTTATTAACTTTCCAATGAAATCGAAAAAGATGTCGCTATACCACAACTAAAAATCTGATAAATGGATCAATGAATTTTAGTCGCCTAATGTTGATATCTAAATTTGTCAAATTTATCTTTGGATGTATTTGCTGAAGTTAAAAAAATAATTTTTTTGACTTACCCTTCTCAAAGATTAGCACCAAAATTATTGGCAGTATCCCTTTAGTTATTAATTTTGGCATCTTGAAGTTGAAAATCAATACAAAATATCGTTTCAATTCAAAGAGTTTATTTTTAGTTATTAAAATTAATCTTTAAATTTATTTAAATAATTTAAATGTAGCATGCTTTTCATGTTATGTAGATTGAAAAAATTAAATATTTGATTAAAATATTTTTAAATCCATTGATAAAATCGATAAAATTAAATTTAAATTTTTTTAATTTGATTTTTTGTAGAGTTTATTTTGAAATTTTTTATTTCAAAAGTATTTGTATCTAGCACTCAAAATTAAAATTAAATTTGAAAATGAATTTCAAATAATAAAATTGCAAATAAGTAATAAAATCAAAAGATCGATCTTTTCTACAAATATTTTTGGAATAATTTTTTTTTTATTTTTTAAATCTACATAACATGTAAAGCACTTTGCATTAAAAATTGTTCAATTAATTCAAATATTAATTTTAATATCAAATGATAAACACTTTGAATTGAAATGATATATTGAATTGATCATCAACTTCAAGATGCCTTAATTTTGACCAAAAAAATTTAAAAAAAAAATTGAAAATTTCAATTTTTACTAATTTATTAAGAAAAAATCCATGTATCAAAAAATAATTAAATTTTTTGTCCTTAAGTGAAGGCTGGTGTTCAAGAAATAGTGAACTTTAAAAAAAAATTTATTTTTCGGGTAAATCTATGGTGTAATCGGAAGAACTTTGAAATTTAATAATATAATTTTTTTTTGGTTAAAATTTATGTAATTAAAAGTCAAAAATTAAAAAAAATTGAATGAATTTTGTTCGGTTTCTGATTCTGGAAAAAATTAGAATAAGGGGGTAGACCAAGGACAAAATGAAAAACGAAGTAAAAACTCCAAAAATTTTCGTCTTCGGTCAATTTTAATGGTCAAAACTTATTTTTTTTATAAACAAATGAATATATCATTTTTGTAGCTTAGAAAAAAGAGCTTTAATAATCTGTGTAATAATTATTAATAATATCTCATTTTTTTACAAAAACACAAAAATATTTTATTTCATTTATTTCTATGCTTCTCTTAAAATGCAGTCAATTAAATTTAATAAATATATATATTAATAATTAAATATGGTTACAAAATCATTAGATTTTTAGAACTAAAAGGATACAACTAATAATGTTGGTTCTAATATTTGAGAGTGGAAAAATTATTTTTTTAACCGCCCATAAAATTTGGCTTTACTAGGCTTCCATAATTTTTTGTCACATTATCCTCCGCTTTTATAAAGAAAAAGCTAGGGAACTGCTGACCATTGTGACCACTGCCGGATCACCAATGACCGGGACCAGCTATAGACTATCATTCTTCGCAGGTACAATCTGACGGCCGTCAGGTAGCCGTTCCACGCACTATAAGCATTACTGGCTCCGAGAAGCACTTTTATTAGTCTTATGGGGCTTTTATACTCGTCGTCAGATGAAATGTTTACACTAGGACCCCTGGGTCCGTCTATTCGATCTTCCCGACTTTTTTTTGGATTAATTTTATTATATTTAAATTGGTACCATTGTGAGCTGTTTTAGCCAAAGTCTAAAGAAATAAGCAAAATGTCTAATGAACAAAAAAGAATAAAAAACTTGTGAATTCAAAATTAGAAATTTATTTGACTGTCAAAATATTAATTTTATTGTATAGAAAAAAATTTGTCTGATGTGAGCAAATTTATACAGATAACAATACTTAATTTAATGTTTAAAATTCTTATTTTTTGCTAAGTTTTTTTTATTACGTTGTTGGTTCTATTTAAAAAATTATCATTGCTATCATTTAATATCAATAACCTTAAATCTGAAATTAGCCACAATTCCAATGCGTTACATTGCTACAGCAATTGAACTAAAAAAGAAAGCTGGTAGAAGCGATAAAGCAAAAAAAGCTTTGATAACACAAAAATAGAAAAAATGTTATTTTTTATATTTTTTTAGACTTATATTAAATAAATTGTACACAATTGTATATAAAATTTTGATCAAAAACTAATAAAAATGAACATCATTAGTTACAAATAAATTTTTAAGCAGAAAACTATATGATATAAACATGAAAAAAATATATTTGACATTTCTTGAACAGTAAATTAATAACTTTTAATATACAGGTAAGTAACATCCAGTAGAAGTTAAGTTATTTAGTCCGAGTTTAAAAATCAGGGAAGAGGATTAGACTCACATAAAAAAAGTGAAAATAAAAAAACACCACATAAATATGAAAATGAAAGTTGAAGATATTAGAGCAGAGAAAAAAACATTAAGTTTAGCATTATTTTTGGAAAAAGTTAAAAATAAATAAATTGTTTCTTCAATAATTTTTTTGGCTTACTCAAACGTTAAAAAGACATAAATGAAGAAAAAATTACAAAGAATTTTTGACCACTGTGTGCAGTGAAGTTAAATTAAATTTTTTCTTTAAACAATTCAATCCTATTGCTTCGAATCATTCCAATTTAAATAATTGTCAAATTTGTAAGGACAACAACATGGCTGTGACACTTTATGAACGAGTATTTATGTTTTATTTTCTTTTTAAGATAATGAATTACGACTAAAATATTTATGTTTTTAATTCACTTTTTTACTTTGATAAATAAAATTGACTCAAGTTTTTCTAACAGTTACACAATATTTCTATATGTTTTTTTCACGTTTCAATAAATTACAAAAAAATATGTGTCTGTCTCTTTGTTTATGTTTTTTTAACTCACTTTATGTGAATTTCAACCTATTCCAAAAATCTGCATAATAAAGTTTCATATTTTTTCGGTGCATATTCATCACTGGAAATGTATTCATCCTTCTTTACATCATTCTATTCGATCTTCCGGTTAGACATATTGGATCATGTATTTAGGTAGTCAGACCTATCCGACAAATCACGATCCGACAATTTTTTATTAATTAATTAAATAAAATATAATTAATTAAAAAGGTTTTAGCAGCATTCATTGCACCTTTTTCAAAATCCTTCATAATCGTCCTTGGTTTAAGATCAGGTTTAATTTCTAAAAGTTTTTCGTAATATGATAGCTCTGACTTGTCTTCTAGTAAGCAAAAAACAGATGGAAAAGATTTATCAGTAGTTTTGGCATGTTTATTCCAGGATTCGGTTGGCATTAGAGACAATATTTCTAATGGAAGACCACCAGTTTCTGTATTTTCAATTGTCGATGGATCACTACGAGAATTGGTTGCTGATTCCTTTATATTAGAAGATAAAATAGCGGCTCTGTTGGAATTTTCGTTGCCTATTTTGGACCAAAATCGGCAATTGGTTGTTTGGTTGTTTGGTAATGGTGTTTTCAAATTTTTTATGGTTGCTAGGCAACCAAAAGATTCGTTTTCACTACAAATCCAAGATTTGTATCCAATTATCTTCGATTCTTACGACTTGTCGGAAACACCTAAGACTTGTCGGGCTCTGTACTATAAGAGTAGGTAATAAATTAGCACATTTAAAATAGCAAGAATAAAATAGCTAGGTCGAAATCTTTACCTGTAAATTTTAGGTATAAAAAAAATTAGCACGTTTAAAATAGCAAAATTTATTACTTATTTAATAATTTGTGTTCAATCCAAAAAAAGATAATTAATATTCAAGAATAAGAGTCATACTATCATATTAGAAGAAGTCTGCAGAAGCAAGTTCCCCTAACCTGTCGACTTGTGAACGAGTTTAAACTCAACTTTGAGTCTAGAGATATAACATATCCTACTCCATTGTGCGGTTATTATCTTATAATTGATCAACTATATCCACTTATTCAAACTCCTGTTTAATCTAATTTTTGAACTTATTTTTAAATCTTTAACGATAGTATCTTATTCTTAATAATTTTTTATTTTTTTTTAATATTTTGTAATATAATTTAAAACTTTTTAACTTTGCTGAAGGAGCTTTGGCTCGACCAGCTACACAATTAAAAAAAAAAAAAATAAAATAGCAAAATTTATTACTTATTTAATAATTTGTGTTCAATCCAAAAAAAGATAATTAATATTCAAGAAAAAGAGTCATACTATCAAAAAATTGTTCAAAATGCTTCCTCGTCTTTTAGTAAAACATCACTCCTTATCGTGGCAATAATTTTTCTCGGGTTATCGTATGACATACGAGCGACTTCTTTGATTTTTCGTTTATTTGACAAATACATCATAAGAAGATCCGACAATACATTCATTGTTTCACAATTAGAACTACAACTTGGGTAAGTACAGCGCCAGTCAAATTTCTTGGTGGCAGTAAGGTCTTGTCTTGTATCTTTTAAACGAAAAAAATGACCTTTGTAAGAAAGTAGTGGTTTATTTTTCTGAGAAAGTGTAACAAAGCCATGCTCGATATTAAGGTTATAAAAACAATCAATAAATTCGTCCATCTAAATTAGTTAAATCTAAATGAATTTTTTTTGTCAGTTATTGCTATTTTAATTGATGAAACAAAACTAAGTTGCTATTTTTTTGTTAATTTGATTATGCTAATTTAAATGTGCTATTTTAATCTTTGCTATTTTAATATACTCCCGACTTGTCGGAAGTGACTTTGTCGGATAGGTGTGCTACTTCTTAACTAAAACGCTAATGGTTAAGTTAATTAACTTTCCAGTGATATCGTCAAAGATGTTGCTATATTCATTGGACAACTGGGAACCTAAGGAGTAAATAAACTTTTTTGTCACAAAATTTCCAAGACAAAAATTTTTGACAAGCAACTTTTTATTGCTAAAAAAAATAAATTATAATAAATTATAAAAGATGAAAAAAAACTTGGCAGTGTAGAATAATAAATAGAAAAAAAAACTTGCAATCATTAGTAATAAGTGACGATTATTTTCCAAGGAGCGAAGCGAACACTCGCAAAAATATTGATAAACTAATGATAAAACTCCTGTTGTGTACTCAGCGAAGAGAAACGCTCTTCAACAGCCATTTATTATGCTTATTTTGGACAAATTATGCGAGCTAGATAAATAGTTTATCTCTCATTTGAAGCATATTCTATTGTTTTAATTTCACTTTTTCTCTTTTTTGATGTTTAGATACGATTGTTCTATGTGCGTGAGGAGTTACGTTGATGAATTATGAATGATAATTATCTGAGTGCTGCTAACACAGGCGCCAACAATCTGAGTCCACATAGCCAGCTGAACACATACTCTTCGTCGTTGTCTTCATCGTCGGCGACAGCGTCTTTGTCGCACGGCGCCGCTAATTCAATGAAAAGCCAGGTGACCGGACCGTCCGAGGCCGGCATTAGCCGCTCGCCCTCCACCTCCAACCGCGAGACACAGAAGAAAAAAATCGGGCATCGCGAGGTCAAAGACGGCGTTGTTCATTACAAAAAAATTTCCACCGACGAGCTCAAAAAGTCCATCCAGTTCGGAATTGTTCACTTTTTGAGCGAACAAAATCGCACTCAAATGGACCGCGATCTGCTTATGCAAGACTTTCAGATTGTCGAAACTGTTCAATTTCCCAAGTAAGTAAAAAAAATCTTTTTTTTTTTGATTGATCCAAGAAAATTTTGAGCAAAAATTAAAAAAATTTTATTTAAACAGTTTTTCATTTAAAAATGCTCACATTTTAAAGTATCTTTAACTTTTAAGATCTAATTAGTTTATTTATTATTGATTTTTAGTGCTGGACTAAATTATGTTGTTCTAAAAAAGAAGAAGGTAGAAATTCGGAAAAAATTTTATGGAAATTTTATTTTTTTCAAATTTTCCCGGCACAACAATAAAAAATTTCTATTTATAAATTTTTCTACAATAAAAAATTTTACATTTAAAAATTTTTCTACTACAAAAGCTTACCTTAAAATAATTACTTAAATTTTTTTAAACAATTACCTCCTACCAGAACCAGAAATAAGAGAGGAAGGCTTTTGTGGTCAATAATAAGAAAAGACATTAAACCAAATTTGTTTCAAAAAAAATCTTGTAAAGAATTTAGAAAAGTAGAAATTTTTCATATTTTGTGCTTCTATCTAGAATTTTTTTAGGCTGTTTAAAAAACCCAATTTTTTTTAGGACAAAATTTATATTTTTTTTTAATATTGGTTAAGGGAAAATATTTTAAAACAAAATTTTTATTCGATAATCAGATTATTTTTTTTTAAATCTCAATTTAGTTGATGAATTGGCAAATTGAAGTTTCAGATCAAAATCTTACATCTAAACGATCATTTAAAATTTTAAAACTTAATTAATTTTAATAATTATTAAGAAATAAATACTAAATATTACTAGACATGTAATGTCTAATAATGGTTTATTATTAAATAAACATTAAAATGATTGATCTCGAATTTATTTAACAAAAACAATCAAAAATTTAAATAATTCAGGTTAAGTTAATTCAAAAATTCAAATTTATAACTTTTATATCCATTCATTCAAACTAAAATTATTTTATTTTTCCATTTAAATAAATTTTTATATTTTAAAACAGTAAATTTTTTTGTCTTTAAAAGTTAGTTTTCATTAAAATTTAATAAAGAATTTAAACCTATTAAAGTTCAATAAAAAGGGACATTTTAAAATTTAAAAAATGAAAATAAACTTGGCGTGACATGTCAAGTAATTGCTCCGATAAATAAATGTTTAGTCTGATGCAATTTACAGAATCGCATCAGACTAAACATTTTTATTATTTTTTATTATTTTGAATTTTTACCATTCTTTTTAAATAAATGAAATTTTTAGAAAACCATCTAAAAAAATAAACTTTATTCATTTAAATATTTTTTAAGTGATTTAAACCAAAGTTTTCAATCAGTCAACCTCGGAAATTCGGAAATAGAAGAAAAAAATATTTTTTACTAAATTAAATTGATGCTAAGAAATTTCAAAGTGTTTCAAATTAAAATTTAAATAATTCTAACTAAATAGGTTACAATTTATATATGATTAATAATATGTAAAGCTAATTTTTTTAGACTTTTAAGTTGTTCTATGTCCAGTTTGTGATCAAATTTTCACTTCATTATCTTTGATTTTATTCTTTGCTCAAACATTTTCTTATTCAGGTACTGAGTCAAAAAAAGCAACACGAAAAGGAATTACGATTATCAATATTTTTAGAAGGCAAAAAATAAGAAATGAAAAATAAAGAATTTATTTAAATATAGAAATGATAATAAAGAGAAAAATAAAATATAATTTTATAAAGAAATAAAAAGAATTTAATAAAATATAGAGATGTCAATTATGTTGAAAAATTAAAATGTAGAATAAAAAAATTTCAACTTAAAATCTTACTCTTAAATTAAAATAATTAATTAATTATCTAAATAATACAGGTAAAGCAGAGCTTTATATATGCGAGTAACGAGGCGTTAACTTTTTTTAAATTTATTATAAAAATTACCGCAAAAAAATTGTCTTTAACAAAAAGCAAAACAATAAAATTCATTAATTCATTGTAAATTTGTTACATAAAAGATTGAGCTGTTTTTATTTCTATTTCTTTGATTTTTTTTTCCTCTTCCAGTCTTGGTTGAAGCATTGATGGCTGGGACAATTTTTGGATTCTCTCTAATGGCGTGGATATTTAAGGCAGGATAAAGCAACAAAAGTAAGACTTAGACTTTGTTCCTTTTTCCCAAATCAAAAGAAGCTTTTAAAATTATTTTGCCTTGAGACTTGTGGATATTTAAGGCATTTGCTAATCTTGAATTCTTTTCATTGAAATTGTGAATACTTTTATAGAGAAATTTAAAAAAATATTTGATTAAATTAAATTAACTAAAGCTGTTTTTAGATCAGATTTAAATAATGAAAAAAATTTCTAATTTTTGAAAAATTACGAGAGATTATTATTCTGTTAAAGAATTCTATGATAGATTTTCAATAATTTTTTTTTCCAATAATATAAAACTAAAATTTGTTTCAAGTTTTAAATATCAAATCATTTAAAAAATTTTACCCTAATACTTTATTTTCATCTTCGTTTTAATTGATTAAAATTAGAAAGCAATTATTAATTATTTTTTTCATATTTTTTAATTGAGCTTAATTTTCTTTCAAATTTTGAAAAAAAAATTTTTTTTTAAAAAAAGATACGTGTGCTTTTACAAAAAAAAATAGTTTTTTAACATTTCCTAAATTATTATGATTTTTCTATGTTTTGATTATTCTTCAATTTTTTTTTGCAATTTTATATTTATTTTTATGTTTTAATATACATCCCTTTAAATTGTTAAAATCGTGTAATCACCGTCAGATCTGAACTTAAAAAAACAATGATTAATTACTTTTTAAAAAGACGATTAAAAAGAGATTCAGAATTTGATCTCAAAATTTAAAATATCCTCTAACTGTTAAGTAAATTTTAATATTTTTATTAACATTCAATTAATTATACATTCATTTTAATTAATTACAATTATTTAGAATTTTTTTACCGAACAAACGATTTGCTCCATTATTCACAAAATTAAAAACTTTGATACTTTTTTATCTGTCATTATCTAAGAGACATATTTTTCTTCTGTTGTTACTGATATTTTATTGAAAAAAATCTTCATAAAAGATTTTTGGTAAATTTTTCCAAAAAAAAATGATTTGAAAAAATAAAATTTTTTTATTTAAATTCATTTTTTTGCTAAAATAAACAGTAAAATTAGTTTACAAAAAAAAATTAATAAATTTTTTTTCAAGAACCGGCTCGCCAACCACTCCAGCACATGATTACAGCGATTTTAAACTTAAAGTCTACGCACCGTACGGCTTTCGGTATTTACGACGCAAATTCAACGTAAATGAAGTTGATTTTATGGTAATCTAGCATTTAATCAAATAAAATTTTTGTACCAATATTAATTTTCAAAGAGTGCACTCGGTGACTCAGAACTAAAGGAAGTTTCCAATCCGGGCGCTAGTGGCAGCGTTTTTTACAAAACTAGCAATGATAAATACATACTTAAAACAGTACAGTACCAAGAATGCGAATTTTTAAAGACACTTCTAGCCGGTTATACCCTCGTAAGAAAACACTATAGAGAAATAAAAAATTTTAAAATTTTATTTTTTAATTTAGAATCTTTTGCAAAACCTCATTAATCAAAAATTTTCCCTTCTTCCAACAATATACGGTCTTTATTGCTATCAAGTAAATAAAATAAACACAGTTGTCTAAAAGTCCCAAAATAATGTCCAAGTCATTAAAAAAAGTCCGGACTCGAGCTTTTTTTTGTTGATAAAATTTTAATTTTTAATTAATTAAATTTTAATAATTTTAATTATTAATTGAATTTTAATTCTAATAATTAATTAAATTTTAATAATTTTAATAATTAATTGAATTTTAATTTTAATTAATTTGGCTCGAACTTTTGAAATAAAAAAAGTACCGACTTGGACTTGACTTGTGTCTTTTTAACAACTCTGAAAATAAATAAAAAAAAAACGGGAAAAAATTAATTTTTTTTTTAATTATTAGAAATACGAACTAGCTTCCTTTTTGGTAAGTCAAAATGTTAGATTTATTTTTGTATTTTTTTCAACTTTAAATTGTTAAGTCTGATCGAACAAATATCAGAATTGTCATAATGAACAACATTCTGCCATCAGACGTGCCGATTCACGAAAAATATGACCTCAAGGGTTCATCACACAAAAGAAAGGCTAGCAAAGAAGAGAGAGCCAAATCGAATCCAACATTTAAGGACTTAGACTTTCTCGAAGAGCATCCCAATGGCCTAATGCTTGACGAAAAAAACCATGATAATATAATTGGTAGCATAAAGCGAGATTGTCTAATTTTGGAAAGTTTTGGTATTATGGACTACTCATTGCTGCTTGGTATACACAATTTAGAAAAAGAAAGAAACAACACAGCTATTGAAGCATACTACGAGGCGAGGATAAATAATCCGGCTTACAACAACCCTTCAGTGAACTCGAACGGATCCATATCGGCTTCCAACAGATATTCTATATCGACTGGACGAAGCATTGAAAACGCATTTAACATGTAATTAAAAAAGTTTTAATTTTTTCTCTTAGACTAATTTTTACGATATGTAGAAGCGCGGTACCTGCCAAAAATTCGAAAGGAGATCGACTGCTTCTCTATTTTGGCATCATTGATATACTCCAAAGCTATAGGTTCAAGAAAAAGCTCGAACACACTTTAAAGTCAATGATTACTGATGGCGTAAGTTAAAATTAAATTTTTTATTTTTTTTTTATTTTTATTATTTATTTCAAAAATTACGCCAGATTTGGCGACGATAAAAAAAAATATTAAAAAAGAGAAATTTTATGAAAATAAAGACTATTTTTTTTTCTCTTTGTAGACTTCAAGATTAAATGTTTAAAAAAAAAATAAAAAATTTACATAATTTCTATTTTTACAATTAAAAATAATTTCATTTTCAACTTATTATATTTGGTTGTTGTTTGTTTATTTTTTTTCTTTTTTTTTTTTTACACTTCTTTTAGACACATCGAATTTCAGAAATTCGTCGTTAAAGGAGAGAGGTCCGCTAAATTTATTGATAATATATACATAGTCCATTGGCAAATTGAAGTTTGAGATCAAATTTTAAGATCAAACGATCATTTAAAGTTTTAAAACTTAATTAATCTAATGATTTTGATAATTTTTAAGAAATAAATACTAAACATTACTAGACATGTAATGTCTAATACTGGTTTATTATCAAATTAACATCAAAATGATTGATCTCTAATTTATTTAACAAAAAACAATCAATAATTTAAATAATTCAAGTTAAGTTAATTCAAAAATTCAAATTTATAACTTTTATATCCATTCATTCAAACTGAAATAATTTTGTTTTTCTTCTTAAATAAATTTTAAATTTTAAAACAGTAAATTTTTTTGTCATTTAAAGTATATTTTCATCAAAACCAATTAAAATATTAAAACCTATTAAAGTTCAGTATAAAGGGATATTTTAAAATTTTAAATAAGGAAAAAAACTTGACATTACATATCAAGTAATTGCTTTTAAAAAATTTATTTTTTCTTTATTATAAAAAAAAAATTGATCTTTATCTCAAACTTCAATTTACCAGTCTATTCTTATAGGAAATTAACTTACGAGATTGAATCAGTTTTTTTGTCATATAAAAAGGCGATTTGTTATCTTTTAACTAAAATTACAAATAAACTTCTTTTTTCTCTAAATTTGCATAACTATAATCTTCTTAAAAATTCTGCTTTTCATATTACAGACATTTATAGAACGAATGCAGCATTTAAACCAAGTTTTTGTCAAAAATAGCCGGTCCTTTTAGTGTTTAAAAAATAAAGAAATGGTTAACAAAATAAAAATTATTTGAATAAATCAGAAATAAATGTTTGTTTTGTATTGCATTTTTCAATTACAATATTTTCAATATTAAATAAAAAATTAAGGATGTTTGAAAAATCTTCCTTTTTAAAAAAAAATATTTTAGATAATTAATTCAATCAATTGGATCTTTCGAACTAATAGCTGTTTTTTCTGATTTGGAAATTTCTTCCATATCTGAATCACTTTCAACATTGTCCTCTGTAACGGTTATTAACTGTAACTTATGGCCGCTAAAATTATCTAGAAAAAGTAAAATTTTTCGATTTTCAGACTTTAATTGATTGTCCCGTTTTAACAACCATTCTTTGAAAATTGAAGCATCCATCCATGCCTTTTGATTATGGTGATAATAAACTGGTAGATTGGTTTTTTGAATCGACTTGAAACATCTAGGGTTTGCAGAGTTAGAAATTACTAGAAGTTTTAATTTTTCTGTACCTGACATATTGAAAGTAAAAAAAATTGAAACTTTAACATTGTCGGTTTTCATGTTCTTGTACACGTTTGCTTTGTTGGGCAAAGCTTTGTAATTAAGAGTGGTTTCGTTGGCGTTGAATATATCATCGACGGCATAATCTTTTATCAAATCAGGTAAAACGCTCGAAATCCAATTCTGAACGCTAGCTTCACCGATAGTGGTTTTCAATGAAATGCCATTTCTCTCTTTTAATTTGCAAAGCCATCCGTTACTTGCTTTAAATCAGAGTTGTTTAAAAGACACAAGTTACAAGTCAAGTGCAAGTCAGGACTTTGACTTGTTACAAAAATTTTAAAAAAAACAAGTCAAGATTTTTGCTTATTTAAAGAATATAATTAAAATATATAAAAAAATTGTATTGTAAGTATCGAATTTTTTTATTCAGGAAATAATAATATTATTTTTTTAAATTTCTTTTTCAATGTAAATATTGAAACATGATTTTTTAAACAATTCACATAATTGTCATATTCTTTTTAAATTAATTTATTAATAAAAAACAAAAAAATTTGTGCTAAAAAAAATTTAAGAAATAAATTAAACAAGATAAAAAATATTAAAAAATATATATAAAAAATCAAGATATAAAAAAATTTATGACTTGTAATTTTCATATTTTTGTACCAAGTCAAAACTTTTTATTTTTAAAAAATATATTTTCAAGTCCAAGTCATCCTTTGACTTGTTTTTGGCTTGTTAAGACTTTTTTCCTGACTTTTATACAAGTCTGCTTTAAATTCACTATGGCCCATCATTGTCGCAAATGTTAATGCTTGGAGCTGAATATCATTGCCACTCACTGTCACATTATTATATATTTAAACTCGTTCAAATCAAAACAACACTGATTTATCGACATCATCGCAACTGTATAAATTAATTCTTTTTTTTTAAGGCCGCACAAGTTTTTTCACAATGCTCCAAAACTTTTGCCTTTAAAGAAAGAATCGTTGATATTGTCTATGTGTATTCTTATTAATTTTTCTAAATCGTATTAAAATTATAAATTAAACATAATTTTAGTTTAAAAAAAGCTAAAAATCAGCAGATAGATGTATAAGTCGATTTTAAGCAATTTTTTTGGGCAGAGTTGGATCATTTATTGATGAAAAATCATTAAATTTAGTTAATGAATAATTATACGCCATATAAAAAGTTCAGAAAAGTTAGATTGTCAAGTTTTTGAAATTCAATCATCAAGTTAGGTGAAATATGTTTGAGACAAAAATAGGAATTAAAACAAGCATGACAAGTCAAACAATTTCAACAATCTCAACAATCTTACATTTAAAATTTAAATTTAAAAAAATAAAAGTTCAAATTTTGAATCAAAATAAAAAATTTAAAAAAAATAATATTTTAAAATTTTGCACACATATTTTTATTTGTGAGTCGACTAAGCGTTAATCGATTAAATCGGTTAAATTTACATTCGATGAAATTTTAACTTTATCGAAAATTTCTTATTTTTATCGATCAAAAAATCATTGTTAGAATTTTAATTTACTTAATTTGATAAACCTTACAAATATCGAAAAGCTATCGAACAAATTGTTCGATTTTATAAATCGATCAATGAAAAAATCTAATTCAAAAGTGTAAAAAAAAATGTGTTCGATATTTTAAAAAGATAAGTAATTTACGAAACCAAACAAAGCTTGAAAAATTAATTTAAAAAATCATTAAATAAGTTACGAAATTAAATAAAAATTAAAAAATTGTTTAAAAATCTTTAAAATTAATTTTCCTTTTCTAAAACGATTGAATTAAGCTTTATAAAAGTAAATTTTTCTAGATTTTTTGCATTCAGTCTGTTTCTTTCTTCATTTTGAATAAAGCCAGCAACAGAAAAAAGACTTTCTGCAGGAACTGAAGTACCAATTAAACAAAATAGCTCTTTAATAATACTAGTTAGTATTGGTAAATTAATATTGTAATATTTATAAAACAAAAGTGGATCTTTTAGCTCATTGGAATCGGATTCTTTGTTAAATGTCTCGACGTTGCATTCATAAAACTTAAATTCTTCCTCCAAAACAGTTGTTTCAACAAATTTCCAAACCCAAGATATTTTATCACGTTTTCTTTTTCGTGAATTATTTTCAAGTGCCATTTTAATTTGATAAAAATGAAATTTTTTTAAAGTTGTTGCTTTTTTTTTTTTAAATTAAATTCTAACTAAATAAGTTTTATAAATCAAGTCTTTATTATTGAAATATTATTGAAACAAATTTAACATTACTTTCCTTTATAATATTTTGATATCATTGAAGTAATAATTTTTTTCAAAAAAAATGTTTCGAACATGAAGCTTGGGAGATTAAAATCGACTAATATATTCGATATCAATATTCGATCAGTTTATTCAAATAAATAAAATAAAAATGAACTTGATCGACTAAAGAAGAAATCGATCTATAAAATTAGGGAATAATTTAAATGGGCTCATTCTATTACTGAAACGGGCTCATAATTATTTTGGACTCAATAGTTAATTAATTATGGGATATATAATTACTACTTTGGACTCATTTTTTAATTATTTTTGGCCTCTAAAATTACTAGGAGTTACGAAATTTCTTAAACGATAACAATTTTTATTTTAATATTTATTTATTTTAAATGAAATAAAAAAAATAAAATTTCAATAATAATTTTATTAAGCAAGTAAAGAATTATTTGAGTAAAATAAAAAAATTTATATTTTGAATAAAGTAATATAATAAAGAAATTTATAAACAAAGTAAAAATAAATTTTTGAGTAAAATTGAGAAGATAATGAAATAACTATACAGCAGTTTTCTTAGGTCTACCTCTCTGTCTTTTAACTTCTTGTGTAGCTGAATGACTTGAAGACTGTGCAGTTGATTTAATCAAGTTGTTTGCTTTGCTTCTTGTTTGTCTTGTTCCATCTTGTTCTTCCAATATTTCATCAACATTCTCGGTTATTCTATTTCTTTTGTTTACACTTTCAATAGGAGAAGCTAATCTTTTTTGTGAAGTTGTTATTGATAGAACTGTAGTTAATCTATCATCTGGTTGCATTTCTAAAGCCTTTCTCGTTTTTATTGGTTTTCCTCTGTTTCTTGTTTCTGTTCCAATTTTTCCAATTTTTGTTCCAGCTTTTGTTTCGTATGGCCTCTTATATGACCATGTTGTATTTTCTTTTAACCATTCGGTAACTTGGTTTGCATTTTCGAAAGTTTCTGCAATTATCCAGTTTTTCTTTTGTTTGTTTGGAAGACTTTCTTGATCATCTGCTTCAGATTCATCAGATTCATATTGTTGAATTGATCTTAAATTTAACTCACTATCTTGTAATCCTGTCATGTTAAGGTTATATTTTAATTTTGTTTGGAAAATAGAGATATGGAAAAAATAATTTTTTTTTCTTTTAAAAATTATATCGAATTTTTTCGCTATAATTTTATCGTTACAAAAATTTATCGTTTAGTTTAAACAGTTCGATAATGATTTCTTAGGCTTAAATTTTTTTTTTTTTATTTAAACAAAATTAAATAAGAAAATTTATAAAAAATTGATAGACGATCAACAAAAAAAAGTCAATTTTTAATAGTAAAATTAAAATTAAATTTTTATTTAAATTTTAGAGCAAGATATCAGTTTGTCGGCCTAGTTTTTACGCCAGTCGCTTCATAGACTTTATGACCGGGAACGTGTTCAAAAAAGCAAGTAAGTTTGAGCCTTAAAAAAAAGTTTATAAATAACCTTAGATAAAAATTTGGTTACGAAGAAGAGGGCGAGTTTAGGAAATACGGCCGTAAAATAATGGCTGCTCTTGGTAAAAAAAGAGTTAACCCCCTATTTGTGTTGTATGACATGTTGAATAACTGTCCCTTTAAATAAGTGTCAAAAAAATAAATTAGACCCAAAGGTAAATTTTATTTTTTTTAGCTTTGAAAAGCTCGCCAAGCCGTAGGAGACCTACATTCAGGGAGCCCAAAAGAAGCATCATTAACGAGGAGCCAAATATGCCCCTTGTTAGTGATAGCGGCGAGTCAGATTTTAAAAATTTCAAAGACTTCAAGCCCATTGATAGTGTTGACAGTGTATCAGCAATTTTAAATCCTGGTCTAAATTTGCCAACTCAGTCCAAATTCAGCAATCTGAACGAGCACAGTGAAGACGAACAAGCCAAATCAAGTCCAAATCAACGAAATCAGCATTTATCTACCAGCTCTATTTCGATTAAAATTGAGCCACATTCGCCAATTAAAATCAAAACCACTAATGATCTAATCGACTCGAGCTCGAGTCCTCAGGTGCCCAAAAAAAATCCTATACACTCACCGCAAAACCAATACAAGTTTAATGGTATTTATTTTTATTTTTCTATTTTGCTTTAAACAAAATCCCTTTCTCGCTTGATGTTTTAATTCTTTTTGCCGTGTCCTATTCCCTATTTATATCCTGTTTATAATTTTTAAAAAATCAGACAGTGTAATTATTCCAATTGAATTGACATCGCAGCGTAAACGGCACGTTCCGTCGTCACCTGTTGTCTTAGATTTAAATATTAGTTAAGTACGTATCTGATTAATTTTTGGGTGTTTTTTTATTGATGTCTTAAACATTCGCAGCTGCATTTGTCACCATTTAAATTTGTTTTTGTTTTTTAGGACCAAGTATTTCTAAAGAAAGCGCGGGTAAATTTTTTTAACTTATTTGTGTTTTTGGTTGAAGTTTTTGTAATTTTTTTGTTTCTTTATTTTTTACCTGAATTTGCTTGTCTTTTATTTTTTTTTAAAATTTTTAGAAATTAGAAATTAGAAAATAGAACTATGCTTAAGTTCTAGTTAAAATATAATCAATAAATAAAATTTAATTTTTTTTTTGTTCTAAATGTACAAATAAATATTGATAATACGTAAACATCAAATTTAATTGATCGGTATGGGAATCTTAACAAAAATTCATGGAATAAATTTCTTAATTTATTATTTACAAAAAAAAGTTTTTGTCAAATATAACAATGAAATTTTTAAAAAATGTTATATTATAAATATGATTAATTAAATTTAAACAAAAAAAAAATTTTAAAAATAAATTTTCTTGTAATTTTTAATATTGTCTAGTCTTCATCATGAATAGAAACAGTTCAATTATTTAATGTTACAATTAATTCAAATAACTAATTCCAAATAAGTGATAAAATGAAAATAAAACTTTACAAAAAATCAGTTTAACAAATTAAAAATCGATAAAATTGGAAAAACATTTTTTCAATCCATTGATAAAATCGATTTTTAATTTATTAAAATAATTTTTTGTAAAGTTTTATTTTCATTTTATCACTTATTTGGAATTTGTTATTTGAATTTCTTTTTTAAACTTAATGGTGAATGCTTAACACAAATACTTTTGAAACAAAAATTTTCAAATAAACTTAACAAAAAATCAGTTTAATAAATTAAAAATCGATTTTATCAATGGATTGAGAGATTGCTATGTAACAATTATTTAAATTAAACCAAAGACTCATTTTAATATCCAAAGATAATATTTCTGAATTGAAATGATATTTTGAATTGTGCATCAACTTCAAGATGTCGATTAATTATACACAATAATCATATTAAATAATTGATGAAGATTAGACAATATTAAAAATTACAAAAAATATTAAATTTTTTTTTGTTTAAATTTAATTTTTTCTTAAAAATTTAAAAAAATCTCTTCATCACCTTTTAAGTAAAAGTTTCGATCTTTCATTTCTAAGAATTCTTTAGCAATGCAATCAACGTTTATCGCTACTTGCTTGTTCTTAAAAAATTCAAAATAGTTTTGATATGATTTTTATTTCCTATTTCTGAATTCAACTTTTAAATTATAAATTTAAATTTTTTTATTAAAATTGGTTGAGAAGACACAAATTTAAGAAAATTTTATTTATTTAACCATTAAGACCTAAGAAGTCTAAAAAAACTTTTTGATAGCATTAAATGAAAAAAAAACATTTTGTTTTGGTTATTTATTCTTATATTTTATAATTCTATTTTATTATTAAATAAAAATTAATAATAAAACTCAAACAACTATAACGTTGCTGAATATTTAGAAAAAATAAGTAAATATGAAGAAAAAACTTTTTTGTTCATTTAATTATTATTTTATTTAATTAACATTTGTTTTTATTGTAAATAAATATAAGTTTTAAAGTCTTTTGGGGTCTAAATGGTTAAAAAAAAATTAATTTTTTATAAACCATTTAGACTCCATTGATAGTTCAGTAATGAATGCAATAAAAAATTTTTTATTATTTTTCAATCATTTAGAGCCCAAAAGTCTTTAGAACTTGTAATTATTTAAAATAAAAACAAATGGTTATTATGGCTACTTATTATCTTTTATTTTAGAATTCTATGTTGTTATGAATTTATAAATAATTTATTGATTCAAATATTTAAAAAATTAGAGAATCTAAGGACAAAATCATTGAGTACGAAATAAAGAAAATAAAAAATATTTATTTACGCGTTTCGACAAAAAGTGTCCTTAAGGCTTAGGATCTGAGAATAATTGATTATTTAATATTATAAAAAAATTCTAGAAACATTTAAAAAAAAATATAACGAAAAAATAAAATAAATAAATTAAAATTAAAGAGAAAAGAATTCTTACAACAAAGTAAAAAAGTATATTATTATTAATGAGCATTAATTAATTTAATCTAACTTTAAATATTGAAAAAGAGTCTTAAAATCTTATCGGATCTTCTGGTGTTAGATTTTAAATATTTCTTTATTTGTTTTAAATCCTCACCCGTTCTATCCATGTAAACTATCATTGATAGTGCAGTAATATATGGTGAAAATTTTGATTCTTTCACTTTTATATTTGAAAAAATAATATCTTGATTTGTTCAAAAATTTACGCATGTTATTGCAGTTCAAATATCTTTCGTAGTTAAGCAACGAAGAATAAGTCGCTTATAATCGATACTGACGAATTTTCAATAATAAATAAAAAAGCAAATTTTATTTAATTTAATTAAATTTTTTATTTGTTTTACCTTTCTTTTTGATTAAATAAGAAAAGAAAAATTGCTATACAGTATTTTTTTTAGAAGAATAAATTGGGACTAGGAAAATTTGTGACCATTGATCTTTTTGTTTGTAAAATCTTATTAAGAAGTTTTAAAATTTAACAAAGATTAAAAAGATTTAACTTATAAAAAAATTCCCTGTTTTAAAAAATCTAATCAGTTCACTTCTGATTCTGAAACAAGAATTCTCATAACTCTTATTTCGGATAGAAGATCTTCCCATTAAGTTCAAGACTTTTATTTTCAGCTACATAACATGATAAAATTTTTTTTTAATTTTTACAATTTTTTAACTGTTTAGTTTTCTCTGCCAAAATAATCAAAATTCAGATGGAAAAATTTTAAAAATTATATTTACCAAAAATTAATTTCCATTCCGAATTTAATAAAAAACATTAAACTAAAAAAATAAATTTTTTTTGTTTTCCCTTTGTCTTAAACAAAATGCATAAAATAAAGAATTTTTAACATATTTTATTTTATTTTAAAAATGAAATAATTTGTTTGGCACAAAATAATTTATGAATAAAATTAAAAATTTTTAATAATTTCCTATTCTCCATCTTATTGACATTTCCTTCGATAATTTCTTTTTTTAAATGAAATCAAAATTCACAAAGAAATGCTTTAAAACCAATGAGTCACAAAATTGACCAACTCTGATTCATCAATAGAAGACCCGAGAAGTTAATAAGAATTCTTTTGACCTTTGAAAAATTGTATATAAGTAAAACAAAAAATAAATTTTCCAAATTTTTTTGTCTCCTAATTTATTTTCAAAAATGTAACTAAAATTTTTTTAAGAATTAATTTTAGCACTAGTAAAAAAACATTAAAAAAAAGTTTTTTTTTTAGTTTGTCAAAATTTTGTATTCTTTTGCAGATAATTTTTCTTTTGAGTCAGTAGTTTTGGAACAATTTGAACTAATTCTGAATTTTAAGTTAATAAATTCAACATGATTAATGATTAATAAGTCCAAAGGAAAATCTTACCTTTAAAACCTCCTTTTTTCGTTGCAATTTAAAAAAGAAATTTTTAGGTCTTAAAAAAAAATTTAGGACTTCTAGAGCTATGACGAAATTAAAAAATTTTGAAAAAATCAAAATTTAAGTTTTATATTTTTTTTGTTTTAGGATACTTAAGAGCTTAAGTCAATAACAAAACATTTATTATTATTTCAAATCTTTTTCCAAATTATTTTTTTAAGTTAAAAATTTTTATTTTAATATTTTTACATTATTTTTTATAATTTCACATCGCCAGAATTGGCGTTAATTGACTCTAAGAAACAAATAAATAAATAAATTATTTTTAATCGATCAGAAAAACAAAAAACTTTTTTAAATTTAAACAATTTTATTTATTGAGCTTAAATGTGCATGTTTTTTTAATTACATAGCTGAAAAGGATTTTGTTCTGTAAGCATGAACGTTGGCTTACCTCCCCCCCTATTTACCAAGATTAATCTCTAATGTTTGTACTTTAAAATAGTATCATATCGTAGATTGGTTCGACTGCAGCCATCAAATGAATTAGTGGACAATTAAGCCCATGATAGTCTAGTTGTCACGTTTTTAGCTGGAAAGTGCGCACAAATTTGTATTTAAATCTTTCCTGGTGTAATTTTGTGAAAATTTGTTGAAATTAAATAAAAAGTGTTGAATTAAGAAAATTTTTTTCTGACTTAAATCCTCAAGCGAGAAATGAGCTTTGATTAAAAAAATTAAATTTATCACCCAAAAGGTCAAAGAAGCGTTGTGACTGTTGTAAAAACGCCCAAGCGAGCCCGAGCTAAACAACCAGAAGTGGAAATTGTTGTAAGTATATGGACAATGTGGTTCTAATTAATTTACTTTAATGAGAGAAAATTTTTTGCCAGAACTCGGACGCAAGCATTTATTCTATGACTGTCCCTAGGAAAACTAATCACCACAGACCTAAAATTGTTCTAAATGATTCGACTAGAGTCGATTCAAAAGAGCTGGATAAGTTCATTGAATCGGCGAGTGTTTACTCGTCGATTCGTTACCAGAGTTTTGGACAAACATCGCTCACTACTAGTCATTTGCCGCCAAGCTACCTCAATTCTGTCGCTTCGTTTACCATTGATAAAGAGCAAATGAAGCGAAATTTTACTTATCTCTAAGGTTATCTATTAATAGCTCTAGACAAAATTAATACTTTTAGCTGATTACTAACAAATTATTTTTTGTTGAAAAATTTTGTTCTAATCTCTTTTTGTTTTATTTAGACTCGGCTGTGACGTGAATAGACGTGTTTTTGTCAAAAAAGAAGGATCGAGTCCTTTTTTGTTTTTATAAAACCATTAACAGTCATAGGAAATTTTGGATTCTTTTAATTTGACTCAATTTTTTTAGACAATTTTGAGCTTTATTTTTAAAAAAAATCGAATTTTGTTAAAATCAACAAGACGCAAATTTTTGTAAATTTCTCACTTTTTTCCTATTGATAAATTTGATAGCTTTCACAATACGGCCATTTTATTTTGTTCAAAAAAACTCATCAACTCTTGCTCGAAATAGGCCTAATATTAGCACAGTTTGTCTTTTAATTTTCATTATCAAGTTAATATATTTTTATAATCAAACAAATAAAAACTTAAAACAAATACATTTGAATCACTTGAAATTACTTCATTTGGATCGGTTTTCTTTAAAATAATAAATTTTTAAAGAATTTTAATTTTGTGATTTTTGATTATTTCCAAAATACTGATTTAGCTTTAAAATAAAAATTTTTAACTATTTTAGAATAAACAGAATGGCTTATTTATAAAAAATAAATCTAAGTCTCTTTAAAAAAAATCCATATTTTACCTTTAATTTATTTAATTAAATTAACTTTTTAAATAATTTTAAAAACCTAAAAAAATAATTTCAATTTCTACCAACAACTCAAAAGATTCTAGAGAATTTGAGTAAGCGAAGAAACTGTTTACAGGTTTCAGAAATATCTATTCATTTTTTTTATTTTTGTAAAAAGCTAGAACTCCTTGAGAAAAAAAATTAAAAAAAACCTTTAATTAAGAGAATAATGAAATTTATATATTTTTTTATGAAGAGATCTATCAAGTTATTTATG
>QEOQ01000191.1:325440-387116 GCA_010279815.1 Brachionus plicatilis
GACAGAAGAACACGGGGAGTTAATTGAGACATTATAACAGAGTGAACTAAAGATAGAGGAGGCGATTCCATTGAATTTTAGTGTAGTAATAAATGATAATTTTGAGTAAAAATATAGTTGATCAAATTTGAAAATTCTTAGTACTTCCAGGATGCTAGACATGTGGCAATTCCATTTTAAATTTAGCATCTGTCTTAATAAGTTGTTTTGGTTTGTGTTCAAAGATTTAAGGCATCTTGAATCCATAGTAATATTATCTAGACCATAGGTAAATTGTGATAAGCAGAATGTTTTATAAATAAAACTTTTTAGGAATGGTGATAGGATACTGATTTTCCCAAGAAAGGAGGCTGAATAAAAAGATTTTTGGACTTGTTTGAATTTATCGGTCCCTACGGAGTTAAATTCTAAGTTTGAGTTGAGTGTAAAGCCAAGGTATTGAATACTTTCATGTTTATTGAGTATTGATTGGTTTAAGTAAAAGTCATTAGAAAATAAAGGGGAACCAAAAGTAATTATACTTGATTTAGAAGTATTAAATCTGAGTCGCCATTTAAGCCCAAAATCGGCACAAATGTCTAATAGGATTTGAAGGTGTCTATCTACAAGGCTAATAAGTAAAATGTCATCAGCATAAACTATAATAGAAGCATTCATGTTTTTGAATTGAGCACCTATTTTTTTATTTAAACAATTTTCTATTAGGTCGTTGATGAAGATGTTAAAAATGAAGGAGGATAGAATACCACCTTGTTTAACCCCACATTCAATTTTAAATGGAATCGAGGAGATTCCATTCGAAACAAAAATAGCCGATGAGGTATCGTAGTATTTTTTTAAGAGTACCCAAAAGTTTTTGTTCATTCTAGAAGCTAGTTTATAAAAAAGTCCTTCTCGCCAGACTTTGTCGAACGCTTTTTCAGCATCGAGTGTGGCGATTTTGATTGCCGATCCTTTATAAACATATTCATTTATTGTTTCTTTAACCACAAAAAAAGCGTGATTACATGAGATTTTTTTTCTGAAACCAAATTGGTTTTTACTAATTTTATAGAGGTCTGGAGAGCTATATAAGAAATTGAGCTAAACAGCTTGAAATTGAAATAGGTCTTACATTATTGATATCACAGTTGCTTTTGGTATGATCTTTTAGAATAGGATTAATCTTTGAAGTGTTTAAATTTTTAGGTACCGAGATAAAAAAGGCCATTTGGTTAAAGAATTCTAGAAGAACAAAACCCAAGAAAGGAGAGTTTGCAATATTAATATTAAGAAACTAAATTTAAGATTTTTCAACTTCCAAAAGAATCCAAAAAAAATCATTTATTTCAAATTCCTTATTTTCATATTCATTTAAAGTTGAGATAAAATTATTTACTTTAAAATAACCTTAAAACTTTGCATTAAGATTACTTAAAACTTCAAATCCTTTTAAATAAAAACTCAAAATTCAAAATTTATTCGTTCATCAAATTAAAAACAAATCTAAAATTCACCAAATCCTGAATTTATGAAACCAATAAAATTAAAACTAAAAAAAAATAATTTTAATCACTAAATAAACTCAAAATGAAAAATATTTAAATTTATTTTTTTGAATTATGTTACATTTAACAATTCGAAAGTTGTCGCTTTCATCCAAAATCCTTGCATCCGAATTTTTGTTCATTATCTTTTCAAGTTCAGTGTTGAAAAATTTATTCACATCAGGACTCTCTTTCAACGAGTCTCTCGAATAAAAAATATAAACATTTCTGTATTTATTATAAATGATTAAATAAGGATGCAATTGAGACGATATTTTGCTAATGACTGATAAAATTTGCTCATGATGCAACACAGAGTCAAAAGCAATGAATTTAAAGCTAAGCTTTACATTTGGATCAATCGAGGCTATCAGAATTGAGTCCAAAGACTGGCGTGATCCTTCACCAAGCTCGTCTAAGAGGAAATTTTTCAGACTATTTAGCAAAACATTTTTTGATGGTCTATGCCTGTTTGCTTCAGCTTTGACTCTGTGCATTGTCAAGTAAGAGGTCTGATATTTTTTGAAAATAGCCTCGATTTGTATGGACCTGTCGGCAATGTCGTTTAGACAGGCATGAACCTCAGCATTGGACAATGAACCCTCATTTTTATTTTTGTTCAGCTCAATCATTTCCGCCAGCAAATCTAATACTTGCTGATTTGTTTTTTCTATTTGCTCAGCAAACTTGGATGTACAGCCCTCGATTTCATAAGAAGAATCACCCACTACACTGAAGCTAGTGATGCAAAGCTTCTCTAGTCTAGATGTATTGTCTACATGCGAACCACAGCATAGTTCTCCTGAGCCATCTTCATGGCCAACACCAACAGTGACCATTCTTAATTTTCTCGGATACAAAACATCATTTAACTTTCGGACTGGAAAATCAAAATTCCTATCTTCTATTGACAGATTTTCCTCTATTTTGACAGGTATTGACTTGGTAATTAATTTATTAAGCTGTGATTCCAATTTTTCGATATCGTCTACTTTTGGCTTGGGCAAAATTTCATTGAATTTAAACTCAAATTTGAAGTAGTTGTCCTTTACAGTTGAGCTTGTTTGAAGTATCGAGTTTTCGTTTTGGTATAATTTTCTGATTGAATGGTTCAACAGATGGACTCCGGTGTGGTTCAGAGTGGTAAAGTAGCGCAATTTGCCATCTATTTCACAATTAACCTCATCGTTTATTTTAAAAGTTGAATTTGATTTTCCTATATGAAATGATAAGCCTTTTAGATTGAGAACTTTTTTTATGTCTATAAAACAATTGGAATTAGTGCTCAGTTTTCCAATGTCTGATTGCTGGCCTCCGCTTTCGTGGTAAAAATTGGTCCGGTCCAAAACAACCACACAATCTTGGTCAGGTTCAATTTGGTTTCTTAAGTCGAAACTACCATTCTGGTTTGGAACAGCTATTGCCAAAATTTTCGCTTCAAATTTTCCTGCCAAAAAATAAAAAACAAAATTAACAAAAGCTTTATCAATTTTTGTTTAAAGCAAATTTAATAAATAATCTTTATTTAAATTTTCTAAAAACATAAATCAGGATCATAAGACATATAAATTCATTAAAATTGTCTTAATTATCCATAAAATTTTAGATTAATATCATGATTAATTTAGATTACATTTAAATTGAATTTAATTTACTAAAAATATCGATATGGCATCTTAAATTTTTTCTCTCAATTTAATTCAATTTTTTTTTTTGATTAAAAATTGAATCTAAAAATTAAAAAAAAAAACATGATTGAATTCAAAAAGTCATGACTTGACTATGACCCCAGTCATTGAAATACTAAATGGATTATATTGGAATAATTGTTTGACGATTTGATTTTTAAAAAAAAATTAGTTTATTAGCTGGCATGTGAATAAAATTAATTAGAAAAATATTACATTACACAAAGAAAACACCAATTTCATTATCAAATCCAATTCCAATTTCAGGAAATAGATGATTTTTTGTACCATCAACACCCAAAATCAAACTTTTAAAATTGTACAGTATGTAAAAAAAGATCAGAGGATAATATGCGAGTTACTAATGGGTTTTTTAATTACGAAAATTGCTTAAAAATTCGGCCATGTGAATTTAGAAATAAAAAAGTTGTAAAAACTAAAATATAGGTTTTGAGTGCTAATTTTTAGGTTGTAGGAGCATCTAACCCCATTAAACAAAAATTAAATTAAAAATAGAAACATTAAAAATCTTTTAATTTTAACACTTTTTTACTTCTATTTAATTTTTACTGTGAACATATTTGAAGTAATAGAATGCTTATAACTGATTTGCAATTTTTTTTTGAAAAATTTCAATATTTATATCAAATATTGATATTGATTCTATGAGAAAATCAACTGAAGCCGATTTAATTAATTTACTCATTAATTTTCATATTCCAATTTTAAATAAAAAAATCTACAAGTTGGATAAAATTAGAACCATAACTTTTTCTTAAATTCATTGTATAATTGTAAATTAAATTTGGTTAATATTTCAAATAATAAAAAAAAAATTATAATTTGTATTTTTAAAAATGTAATATAAATTTTTTTTTTTAAATTCAAATAATTGTATCTCTCTTTTTTTTCTCTTATTCATAATTAATTAATTAAAAAATTGTATTTCTCGGTCATCTAGATCCTGAAGAAGACCTATCGGTCGAAATGCGTCTTTTTATACAAATTTGTTTCTTATTGTTTTTTTTTTAATTAAAAAATTTAAAAATAAAATTTAAATTGTTTTATTCGACTTATTATTCTATCCTTCCTTCGAGAGGAGGTGAAGAAGAGGAAAGGAAAGAAAACTAACAAGTTTAGGTTCAATTTGTTCTGTAAAAATTATCATATACAAAATCAAAAAGCTTTTCTATTTTTTTAAAAGAAATTAAAATTTTAAGAAAACAATTATAAAAAACATAAACTCTTTTGCATAATTTTCTATTTTATTTCTATTTTTTTACAATATTTAAAATTTTAAAAATCTAAAGATAATATGACTTGTAATCAGAGTTGTTTAAAAGTCACAAGTCTCAAGTCAAGTCCAAGTCAAGACTTTTTTTTTTTTTTTAATTTCATTCAAAAGTCCAAGTCCAGGTTTTAAAATTTTGAATACTGAAGAAGAAATTTATGCTAAAATTGCAAAAAATTCTGATATATGGCAAATCTATTGCATTAGACAACCCAAGAGTATATAAATTTTTTGATATGAAGCCTGATCTAGCAAATTTTTAAAAAAAATTCTGGACTTGGACTGTTTTTTAAAAAAAATTTTTTAGTCTTGACTTGGACAATGAAAAAAAAAATAAAAAAAAAAGTCTGGACTTGGACTTTTTTTTGGGACTTTTAAACAACTCTGCTTGTAATGATTTTACAAATCAAATAAATTGAAATTAAAAGGCTAAATTATTCTCCTATAATCAGATTAAAACTTTTCAAATTAAATACATTTAAGAAGCAAGCAATATTTATGGAAAAAAGCAAGACAATTTTATGATTAAAAAATATAACAATTAAATTATTTCAATAAATTCTTACCATTGAAAAAAGCTTCTTTTTTATTTTCGTCCAAAATGTAATTGTATCGATGATAATTGTCAGTTTTTTCCAAATGACTTAACTTTTTGGCTAAATCTATGTAAGAACTTTTATCATCTCGCGTATTTTTGAGATTCCTCATGGCTTTTTCATTTTCAGATAGTAAAATTTTTTCAAATGAATCAATGTCTAGTCTTATATTTTTTTGAGCACAAAAGTCCTGAATAAAGTCTATGGACACTTCCTCACCAGTTCCATCTCCTTTAAACAATTTCCAAATTTGGTCGCCGGACAGTTCCGACGGAACACCGATTTTTTTGATGAAACGCTCTGCGATTTGATTAGAATTTTTAACTTTTACCTTATGCTTTTGATGCGTGTCAACCACTACCTGCTTTATATAGTCACTACGCATGGCCAATTCTGGATATGCTGTCTTCAATGAATTTACCACTGTCATTACCAACTCGGACAAAAATTGAGCTTCATTTTCAATATTGAAAACTTCCTTGGAAATCTTGAGACTTTTTAGGATTAAAAATTTCAAAAATCCGCCCAGTCCATTCCGACTGGGAACCAGTCCGTCATTTATTGACACAGTTATTGATCTGGCAAAGTCACTCAATGTTCTGTATGAGCATAACATTGGATCATTTGCACCCAATTGAGCATAATGTGGTACATTCTGGCTCCGGGTGTAAATATTCTCAAATAAAGGTATGAACAAATCACTATCATAATTACTATGTAAATTATTGAGCACTGTAGTCAACCGTTCTAGGCCCATGCCGGTGTCAACTACTTGAAAGGGAAGTGGGGAAAAATTTTTTGGTCCAGTTCTGTTATAATTCATAAAAACCAAATTCCACAGTTCAATGACCCTCTCTTGTCCTGCATTCACTAGTTGTCTAGCCTGGGCGAACTGCTCGGGTCTTGACAGCTGATCGACCATTCGGTCGTAGTGAATTTCGGTGCATGGTCCGCATGGGCCCACAATATCCATTTCCCAAAAGTTTGCTCTTGAATCAAATGGCAAAATTTGCCTCTCTGGTATTCCCAGTTTCAGCCAGACATTTTTTGATTTCAAGTCGGGTGCAAGACCAAGGTTGGCATCACCTGAAAAATAGGTGAAATACAGCCCGTTTATATTCAGTTTGTATTTGTTGACCAAAAGATCTAGGGCTAGTTGACAAGCTTGTTCGTTGTCATACGAACCGAATGACCAGTTGCCGAGCATTTCAAAAAAGGTATGGTGATATGTGTCTTTACCAATGTCTTCCAAATCGTTGTGTTTGCCTCCAATGCGGATGCATCTTTGGGAATTGGCTACACCAATGTATTTATCTGTCTCGATTATATCAGCTGGATCGGTCTCGCCCAGGATAATGGATTTAAATTGGTTCATGCCGGCATTTGTGAAGTATATGCCTGAACCTTTTTTGGGCAGTACCGAACTTGATTTTATGAATTTATGTCTGTTTTCTTGGCAAAAGAAGTCTATGAATGTTTGGCGTACTTTTTCGCTTGGCCATTCAAAACCATCTGCTGACACATATCTTCTGGTATTGACCGATTGTTCACTCTTTAGAATTATGACTTTTTTTAATATATTCAGTCCGAATTTTTGTCGTAACATTTTAAAAATAAAGCAAATTTTTTTTTTTATTTTTAATAATAATTTAATGTAAAAAAGCTGATCACGTGACTTTTGTAAACTTAATTAAGTTGAAATTGTTTTTTAAAATAATACCAGGACAGATTCTTAATATTTTTTTCAAAGTTAAAGATAAATCAATAGACTAGTGATCAGTTCTTAAGAGACCGACTAACTCCTCCTTATTAAATTCGTTAAAAAAAATTTTTTATGAAAAATATAAAGAACTTTAAACATACAAAAATTAAGTTTTTTATTCAATTAGTTATTTGAAAAGTTTTAGCTTTGGAAAAAAAATTTATATTGAAACCTTAAATGATGAAGTCCTAACATTGATCTAACAATCACAAAGTAACTGTTTTTGGTTATAAGATTCGGCAACTCAAAGCTTACTGACCATTAAGACTTTTCAATTTCGATATCAGACTCGTAATTTGAATAAAAAAAAACGCGAATTCATTTTTGATACCACAATTTTATTAAAAAACCACAAATAATAAAAATATCCATTAAAATTAAGAAAAACCTATTTTTTTTATATTTTAACACAAATTTATTAAAAAAAACTTTTTTATTTTTTTAATTCACAAAATTGTTTTTTATCTCCACAAAAAATTAATATAAAAATTTTTTTTTTAATAAACAAAATATCTATTATTTAGTCAACTTTTTTTGATTTGATTGAATTAGGATATGATCAGATAAATCAGATGTTTTTTTTTTTTTTTAAATGCTACTTTACAATTTCTACTTATTAGTTTAACTAAAAGTTTCTGAAATTAAATAAAATGGGTTTTTTTAATAATTTTGTTTTCTTCCTAATCAAATAAGTGTCATTTTTATATAATAATACCGAAATTTCGTGACCATTACTCTTGGAACTATGTAAAATTTGGGTTTATTCCATACAGAACTAATACCATCGAAACCATATTATAAAATTTTTTAATTTTTTTTTAGAATAAAACTTGACGTCTGAGGCAATGTGAAATTTTAGTACAAAAATTACAGTACAAATAGTAAAAACTTTATAATTTTTTTTCTAATTGTGCAAAAATGGTTCTGCAAAAAGTACAATATTGTACAAATTTTGTACAAAAGAATTCCAAGCTCTGCAAAAACTCTGCAATTTTCTGTAAAATGCACACCATCAAAAAATCCTTGATTAAACTATGCAATAAATTGCAGAGTTTTTGCAGAGCTTAGAATTCTTTTGTACAAATTTGTACAATATTGTACTTTTTGCAGAACCATTTTTGCACAATTAGAAAAAAAATTATAAAGTTTTTACTATTTGTACTGTAATTTTTGTACTAAAATTTCACATTGCCACGTCTGACTTTAAACTAAGAGTAAGCGCAAAAGTTTGATTTTATTCTTAGAATAATTTCGAATTTATCATGTAAAAAACTCAAAAAATTGTAGTGTTAAATTTGAAATTAAAAAAAATTAAAAATTAAACTTTATTCTAATTTTTGTATTTATTCTAAGAGCAAAAGTTAAATTCGATTAGAAATTAAAAACTTAAATTAAATTTAAAATTAAAAAATTCTATTTAAAAGCCAACAAAAACTGTATAAAAACATTTATTTTTTATTTTTCCTAATAATTTTACCATTTTCGTCACGAGGTAGCCTTTTTCTATCACATTTCTTTTGTGCTAATTGATTTGAATAAGTATTTACAAAATAAATTCGAAATTATTCTAAGAATAAAATCAAACTTTTGCGCTTACTCTTAGTTTAAAGTCAGACGCCAAGGTTTATTCTAAAAAAAAATAAAAAAAATTTATAATATGGTTTCGATGGTATTAGTTCCGTATGGAATAAACCCAAATTTTGACATTGTTCCAAGAGTAATGGTCACGAGTTAACGGTTTATTTTTTGTATAATTAAGTTTTAATCTTTTTAATTGGCCTAAAAAAACCCAAAAAATTTATATTTTAAAAAAGTTTGTTTTATAAATTTGGAAAATAAATTTGAATGATGGATACATATTCTGAAAGCTCATATTTTAATCTGTAAAATGGTATATTTTTATATCGTCGTCTAAGATTATTTGGTATCATTTAAAAGATAAAATGACAAAAATTTTAATGTTTGTCATTTTTTTTAATTTTAGACACTCTAACGAGTGTTGAAAAAATTCGAGAATAAAGGAGAAATTGTTAAGTAACATTTAAAAAAAAAACATCTGATTTTAACTTGAAGGAAGTCTCCATTGCTGCGGTCTGCTCGTCCCGATTCCCAGCACGATTTGAGTAGATCGAAAGCGAGAAAAAAATATATAGAAAAAAATGTAATATAAAAAGCAAAGAAAAAATAATAGTAATTTTACATTTTACTTTTTTTAATTTTAATACATCGCCAGAATTGGCGCAAAATGAAATAAATAAATAAATAGATAAAAATTGTAATTTTATTTTCAATCAACATTTTTCAATTCACAATTCAAATTAAACCAAGAGTTAGTTCAAACAAGCCCAAGATTCGAATTTGAAAAAATATTAGAAAAAATTTCGATGATTTTGTAAATAATGAAAGTGTACCTTACAGATATCACCTAAATTAAAAAAAAAATTGGTTATAATTATTATTTTTATTTAATATTATTATTTTTATTATTTATTTCAAAAAACACCACTTGGGTGATGAAAGTAAAAAAAAAATCAAGTAAGAAAAAAAAACAAAAAAAAATTTGAAAAGTTAAATAGTAAAAAGTTAATTTCATTTTGTTATTTTTTTTAATTTTTTTTGTTTTTGTTAGTTTCTAAATAAATTATATATTGACATATAGAATAATCCGAATTTTTTTTTCAATAATCTTAAATTATGCAAAAAAATTAAAATAAAATGGGTGAGATGGGTAGTTGCTTCAGAAGGCTTTGGTAAGTAACTCTAATATTTTTCTCCTTATTTCTTCCGGGTACTCTTTGTTTAGGCAAAATTTTATAGATTCGGCTATTCCATTTCTTTCTCATTAATTTTTTTCTTTGTTATCAGCATTTCAAGTGCAGCATTTTCATTGATCTCTTCTATACTTCTTTGTTCATCGTCGAGTAATTCATTGTATTCCACGATCAGAAAATTATTGTTTAGCTCTTTTCTACTTATATGTAATTGGCTTTAATATAGGAGAATTGTATGTGATTGTCGAAGATATTCAAAAAGTTATGCATACAAACATTGTATATATATTGCTGTTCAGAATAATTTACTGGGTACTGGTAAATTCCTGATAATGCTAGGACACTTGATGTTGGTATAAATAAAAGCTCGTGATTGACCTTAACTAGTCAAAAAAGCTTAATTAAGATAGTTTTTTTTATATTTTATATTTTAATTTATTTTGGTTATAATAATTTTCTATTTGATGATAAAAAAAAATTTGATGAATAATTTTTACTTAATTAATCTAAATTTTGGTGTATTTTGATAATGATTTTTTTTAATTGATATAAATTTTAATAATTTGGTGATAAATTTAATTTTTTTGATGTTGAAATTTTGATGTTATTTACTCAATATTTTGATGATAAATTTTCGATATTTGATGGTATAATAAATACCACCCATAAAATTTCTTAATTGATGATACATTTTTAAATTAGACTTTTATTTTTATTGAAGAATAAATCTATATCGATTTAATATTCTTTAATTGACGCATCATTAAAATAATTAGCTCTTTAATAGAATCTCTTTGAATAATTTCAGTAAAATCGAATCTTGTCATGGGTCTTTTTGATGCAGATTGTAAAAATTGAAAAATTTTGATAGTCTTGAAACTTTAATAACTAGAAGATAATTTGAAAAATCAAATTTTAAAGCTTGAAATTTTGAATTTCAAAAACAAAATTATAAATTTTTCGTAGTAAAATTGAGTAAAAATTGAAAAAAAATTTTTCCTTATTTGAAATATCAAAATAGAATTTAAAAAAATGAACAGGTAAAGGGACAGACTAAGCTTGGGACTTGTCCACCTTCAACATCTCTATTATATTTTTAATCTGTGAGAATCCTGAGATATATGACTATTTTTGGAATTTGAAGACATTAATTTAAAATATTTTAAATATTTATTTCAAGGATAGAAAAAATACAAGTAAATTTTAAAAAATCAGATAATCATTAATTGATTGCTATTTTTATTTTTATTCATAGAAATGTATTTACATTCGAAGACTTCAGAAGAATCTTGAAACTTTTGGCGTTTATTTTGTAATTTTTTAACAAATTTCAATTGAAAAAAACTTGATTTGAGCAGTGCACCAACTTCAGCATTCAAAAAGCAGTAAATTACAGACACCACAAAACCCTGATCAAAAAAAATATATTTTTTATTTTTTAAATTAGTAATTACCTGTAAACTTTCTACTAATCGGTTTATAAAATTATGAACCTGGGATCCAGGAGCTGACTCGCACATGACAAATGGGCTTAGAATTAAATGCAGGCCGAACAACGGCACAAGAATCAAAGTTGCCCGGACCGCTTTTTTGTACTGATGCGGCTCGTTTGTGTTAGAAGCAGTTAATTTTTTGTACAGCTCTCTAATTATTCTAATCAAGAAGATAAAGTTGAGCTTTAAATTTTTATTTAAAATTTTAAAAACTAAAATTTTTCTTAGTTACTAAAATTGTCAAAACATTGGGAATATTTATGACATAAGTCAAAGCTGTGTTCTTAGTCCAACAGCTGTTGTTATTTAGCATGAAAGTTAAAAAAGCGTATATTGAGCATAAAATCAATGGAATGCCTTTTATTTTAAAATAAAATAAATTAGTTATTTTTAATTAAATTCACCCCATCCGATAAAATAATAAGTGTAAATAGTCGACTCTTCTTTGAATACAGAAATAAGTAGCTTGAACAAGTAGAGACTCTCACTAAACATCCAAAAATAATTAGTGCTTCGAGTATACTGCAAAAGTAGGTTGATAAAAATGCAACCAGACTGTGATTAAAAATTTATTTAATTAAAAGAAAATAAAAAATTGTTCGAAATTTACATGGTTTGTTTCTATAAATTTTTCTACATTGTGTAAATTTTGTTTCATTACAATCGATTCCCATAGTATTTGAGTAATTGAGTGAAATATTAAAGAAACAAAAAAATTCTTATGCAGCAGGATTCGATTGACTTTTAGCTGTCTAAATTTGAAATTATTAATTTTTAAAATTTTAAAAAGCAATTACTTGTAGGATAAAAATATGCACAAGCCGATTAAAAGAAATATCAGGCTAATTGTTTGACAGATTATGTTCACGTTTATTAGACGCTCCTTTAGCTATAGAAAAATTCAGGCTCAATCGCTATAAAGGTAAATGACTTACATCTAAAAATGATTGCACGCATCCGGTATAATTTGCCCACTTGCCATAACTATTTTCAAACCAACTACCATTTGATTCACATTTAAAATAAGCACTTTCTAATTTTTAAAATAAAATTACATTTTTTCTTTGATAAAGGTTTTAAGTTTTTTGAAGGTGTCCAAATTACTATCTTAGTTGTATAGAATCATATAATATAAAAACTCATATTTGAAAGTGAATTTAAAAAAAAAAAACTCATTGATAGTTAAAAAAATTAAATTTTTTGGAATGAAAATTAAAAATAAAATTTGCTAGATTTTACGCAAAAAAATATCTAATTCAGTTTTATTTCCAAATATGTGATCAGTGGTAAAAAAAAATTTCAATATTCAAAAATTCATTTGCACGCTATTCTTTTTTTTGAGTATTGTACCAAAGGTCTATTGTGCTTGCTTAATTTTAGCCTTAAACCATTTGGTTAAAAAGGCGTCAAAAAAATATCTTATGCATTTAATGGTTTTAGAGTTGATGATAAACTTATGGTTTCGAAACCAAAATTCTGCATGATACCAATGGTTTTACTACTTTTGACAACATTTAGGACATGAGGCAAACATTTAAAAAAATCTTGTCTTAATACGGTTTTTTTATTCTCAATAAATTAGAGACTAGAGCGATAGCGAGTCTTTGATTTTTATTGAAAATTTTCAATCTTTTAGACTCATTCTAAATAAAAAAAAATCCATTTAATATTTAGCTTTTTTTTAAATTTTTTAATACTAAAGAACCATTTAATAATCTAAATTAATTGTATTAAAATTTTAATTTTACCAAATACAGTATTGCATGTGTCTCCCAAAACATAATATGGACATTTTACTTTGCTAATTTGGCCAGCTAGAGTGTCTTTGTGGCAAGACCATCCGTCCCAGATAGAGGTGCAGTGGCCTGAACTATTTGTAGGGCTTTTTACCATTACTTTAGAACAACACCGCTCTGCACTGTCACAGCAAGCTCTCCATCTGTCAAATTCACTTAGTTGCATTGATGATTTGATACCTAAAATATCATTTGGATCAGTGGGGTCGAAACCAAGATCATCTGAAACCAAATAGCCTCCATAAGTCACATTAAACTGAAGCTTTGTGTCTGGAGAAACATAGACAAGAAGATTATAGCAGTTTGCACAGCTTAACCGATTGAAAACTTTGGGCGAAAATGAACCAAAGCGACTTAAACGACACTGGCCCAACATTTGGTTAATTTAATGACTAAATATTTAGCGAAAAAATAAGAGAGAAAAATCAAGATTTTGATCTAAAGTCTTTTTTGTTTTAAAATCAATTAAATAAATTTTAGTTTTATTTAAATTCCGAAAATCGATTAAAAACATTAGTAATAAAAATAAAATATATTTTGGAAATCTTCCTAATATGTTTTAAAATAAATAAATATTTTTTTATTAGTAATAAGAAGCAATTAAAAATTAATAAAAATAAAATGTTTTTATTTCCCTTTTTTTAATTTTGAATTAAAACTAAAACTAAAAGTAAAATAAAAATAAAAACAAATCATACAAAAATCTAAAGAATTTAACAAATGGTTCACGTTTCCAAATAAGTAGAGCACAATTTTGCATAATCTTGAATTTAGGTGCCTAAGTTCTTAAAAAAAACTTAAGAATTATTCTAATCAATTAATAACTGACAATATTTTTTAATTTGATTAAAAGAAATCTTAATAAAAGAAAAAATTTAACCATTATATTTAACTAACCATTTTTTTAAAAAGTTTTTAATGCCGTTTCTTTTTTAAATTTGTTTCTTAAAGAAGGTTTAATCCAATTAAAAAAATAAAGAAAAATTTTTTTTTGTTCTCAGACCTAATTTCAAAATTTTTTTTTATTTTAAAAAACTAAAATATACGCTTTTTACTGAATGTATTAATAAGAAATTGAAAAATTTAATTATTTAAAAAAACCAATTCTCTGTATTTAAAATCATATTTAAAAAGAAAAAATACCAAAAATCCAAAATACTACTAATTCTAATAGTTTAAGTATTTTTTGTCTTTATTATTTTTTAAAACTCTCATATCTCTAATCTCCTAATTGAAACTTTAAATTTCTTTATTAGTAATTGCTTCAAAAATAAATGGATCCTACTAGAATAGATAATTTTTTTTCAAGATTGTTTCAAGTGCTCTTCTCAAATAAGGATTTAATAATTTTCTCGTTTTATAAATAAATGAAGTATTTTTAAAAAACGCGATTAATTTGATTAGTTATTTAATAAAAATTTATAAAAAAAAAAAGTTAACCAGTTAACCGATACAAAAATTAAATTTAAAAAACACTTTTCTACAAAAAGTACCACGCAGTTCACAAATGACAATCTTTAATTTTGAATTTTATAAAATTAAATCAAATTTAATTTTGATACAAGTCATTTATAAATTATAATAAAAATGAAAATCCAGCAATAATTCATTTTTTTGTTTTTCACTTTTTTTATGATTTTTAATATTTTACATAATTTTAACTGTTTTTAGTGTAAATTGATTTAATGTGTTTTTTGAGAAACCCATTAAATTTCTTTTTTAATAAAATTCCTTAAAAATATTCCATAAAATTACACTTTTAAATCAGAAATTTCTGAAACAAATTACGCCAAAAATCTTAACATTACTTAAAATAACCCAGTATAGGGTCTGAATTCTCATTTTTACGTAAATTACCAAGAATAGTCAGATTATGGAACCTGTGTATAATTAGAGAGGAAATTTAAATTGAAAAAAATCAATGTCTCTTTAAATAATTGTTATTTCGTGATTAAAGTTAATTAAGAAATCATTGTTTAATTTTAACATTTTTAATAACTCTAAACTTGCGAACTATTGCTCCTGATTTTAATTCTGGTGGTAAGGCAAGCTATTAAATAACCTAAAGTTCCTCAAGTATACCTAGTTTTATCTGCAAATTGAAGTTTGAGATCAAGATCAAAAGATCAAAATATAAATTGTAATATTTTTTTTTAATGGTAGAGAAAAAATAAATTTTTTCAAAAGCAATTACTTGACATGTCATAACAAGTTTATTTTCATATTTAAAATTTTAAATGTCCCTTTTTATTGAACTTTAATAGATTTAAATATTTTAATTGATTTTAATGAAAACTTACTTTTAAAGAGAAAAAAATTAACTGTTTTAAAATTTAAAATTTATTAAAGTAGAAAAATAAAATATTTCAGTTTGAATGAATGGATATAAAAGTTATAAATTTGAATTTGTGAATTAACTTGGCCTGAATTATTTAAATTATTGATTGTTTTTGTTAAATAAATTCGAGATCAATCATTTTGATGTTAATTTGATAATTATTATACATAACATGTCTAGTAATGTTTAGTATTTATTTCTTAAAAATTATTAAAATCATTAGATTAATTAAGTTTTAAAATTTTAAATGATCGTTTTGATCTTAAAATTTGATCTGAAACTTCAATTTGCCGTTTTATCTAATATTTCTAGTCATTCGTGCATTGCAAAGTGCCATGGGAACTTGTTTTGATCGACTGATATAAAAAAATCAAACATATCTCGAAATAAGACAAAAATCAGCCTCACATTACATATACAAATAAATAAAATATTAAAAATCAAAATTTATTGAAAATTTTTGAATTATATTGATTTAGCAAAGTAAAATTTTTGATCAAATTTGATCAAAATTTAAAATTTTTTTATTTGTTAATTTGATTAAGATTTTTATAATTTATATTCAAATAAAAATTATTTTTGAGTGTACGTAATATAAAATGAATGAAGTTATTATTTTATACTAAATTAAAAGAAAAAGAGTGGCATCACTTTGGACTCAGATGTAACGATAATTGAATAACATTTAATCCTTCTATCATTAAAAAATCATATATTATTAAAAAATTAATTTTCTGTAGTCTATTTATAAAACACTTGAAAATTTATTTCTGATCATTCTAATTAACTAAATATATTTATTATTTTTAACCAAAAAACTCCTAATTTTAAAAATACGAGGTCAATGATAAAAATGACCGTAAATTGTGTCACATTTTTAAAATTTAACATTTAAGTTAAAATGCACCAGTAAATAAAATTAATAACAATTTTTAATAATAATAAAAGCATGATCAGTTAATTTTGATCACATACTTATATTTTCCTTAATTTTTGTGAACACTTGATAACAAACTAGCCTTGCACAATCTGGATTTTTATTTTTGCATTGTTTTCAAGTTCAACTACATAGATGTGCAACGAGAGTGGAATCTTTAGCAATTGAGGAAATTACTTGATTTGAAGATTGTGAAATATAAGCTAATTAATTTAAAAATAAGAAAAAATAAACTCATTTAAACAAGCTTCTTTAATGAAGTAACTTCATATTTCATCAAAAGATTTTAAATTAAATGAAAAGAACAATGAATCTTTTTTATATTAATTCTCATTTTTGTTGAATCGAAATTAATAACCGATTTAACAATAACCATCCAAATAAAATTAAACTTAATTAAAATTGAAAAATAATTAAAATTTTATTCTTGTTCTTAATTATTATTCAATATTTTTTTATTTGAATTTTAAAACATTATATTTTCATCATTTTTAAAATCATCAGATTGATTTGAAAATAAAGTCATTTTTTGTTTAGTCGTGGAGAAATGAAAATTTCATAAAAGAAATTAGATTGTCTGGTGAATTAATTGAAAAGTTAATACCCATGAAAATAAAAAAATTTAAATCAAATAAAGAAAGAAAATAGTTAATCCCTCGAAAAATAAAATAATATTAAAGTTGAAAAATCCACTTTCATTAGTGCCAATTAAACTCTTACATCCTTAATCTTCCTTTTAAATTTTCTATCTAAAAATAAGATTGTATGAAAATAGATAAATAAAATTAAATCATAAAAGCATTTCAATTAGTTTAAAGGAAAGATTAAATCCAACTGAAAATTAATTTAAAATTTAATGCTAATTTTAACTAAGAATAAATTATAATGTACTTTAATTTTCATTGGGAATATTTTTTTTTTCAATTAATATAAATTTGATTATTAAATCTATTGACACAAATTTAAGTCAAATTTAATCAAAGGTTAATT
This sequence comes from Brachionus plicatilis, assembly GCA_010279815.1. Taxonomy (NCBI): domain Eukaryota; kingdom Metazoa; phylum Rotifera; class Eurotatoria; order Ploima; family Brachionidae; genus Brachionus; species Brachionus plicatilis. Next base: position 342,629 of record QEOQ01000191.1, read on the forward strand.
AAAAGGCTTAGTTTTTTTCGGTAACAACTAATTTTATTTTAAAGCTTATAGTTTTTAATAGAAAACAATAAAGTAGATAATTATTTTTTTTAGTAGCAAAATTAATTTATTAGCAGATCGATTTAAATAAATGCTGTCAATTACGGCAAAATGTTATTTATTATACATTTTTACATTTTTGAGAGAAAAAAAAAATCTCAAAATCCAAAAAAGTTCTAAAAAACCTAATGCAAAAGAAAATCTATAGATCATCGTTGCTAGTGCGAAAATAAAAAATTATTTTCTTCAAAATCGATTTTGAGCCAAGGGTTTTTCGAATTCAATCCAAAAGCTTGGAATTTCAGGTAAAACCGTAAATAAGCAACGCTGTATATTTGTTTTCTGACTTCCAGGGTTTTGGATTGAACTCAAAAAATCTTTAGCTCAAAATTCATTTTGAAGAAAATAATTCAATTATAAAAAATCTAAACATTTTCATTATTTATTTTTTAATTAGTGTTTCTTTTGGTTTAAATAGTTTATCAAGTGCATGATGCATTTACGCAATAGCAAATGCAAATGCCTGACTTCATTTGATTTTGAGATCATTAAAAAATAATCCAAAACTAATTTTATTGAGAATATAAACAGAGTTTTTTGAGTCACAATTTTAAGCTTTTTTAAATTCTTCCAGGGATTTAATGTGTTTTTTGTACTAAAAATTAATTTTAAGAAAAATGATCCTTTTAAAAATAATAAGCAGAAATAATTAAATTTTTTTACGAAACAAATGACAAAAAGGCATTACGAATTTCCATACAAAGATTCCAATACATAATTTAAATTCGTAATAAAAATACGGATTTTGTACTACAAATTTTTCAGTAAGTTTTAAAAGGTTAAAAAAATCTTTGTTCCAGCTAAAAAAAATTAAAGAAATATTTGCTAAAAAACTGATCATTTTTAATCAAATTGTATGTTGATTTAGAATTGAAAAATAAAATTTTTACAATTTTTACTAAGCTCAATTTTTGTCAATTTAAGCTAATTGTAAAGATGTAATTTCAAAACTAAAAAAGGAAAAAATAAAATTTTAATAAATTTTACCTTGAAGTTTTTTTTATAAAAGTTAATGAGAAAAACTCTTATTACTTAGTAATTTTCGTATAAATATTGATTGTATTTTTGAATAATAAAATAACTAAAAAACTTAAATAAAATCTTAAAAAGAAAATTATATCTTAATTTACTTTCCGGAATAAGATATTGAAAAGTATCTTTTAGTTCAATTTTATAGGTGATTGAAAAGTCATCTATCAGGTTACTGAAAAGTATCCTATCATTAAAAAATCCTATTGCTTCGTTCTTTGAGGCCCTAGGGACTAGGCGAAAGACTTGGTCATGTGTATGAAAATTCACAATAACTAGCAAAAATGTACTAAAGCAAATTTGGCTCATTTTTTGGTCAAAAAAATTAACCAAAATGAAAGAAAAATTGAAATGAAAGCTCAAATAATTATATTTTTTTTATGTTTTTTGTCAGAAAAATATATATATATATATAAAAAATACTTTTCATGTTTAGTTTTTAAATGGTTGTATTGGAGCAAAAATCTTTGCCGTATTATAAGATTTGAATATGAGGTTGTGAGGAGTTTCTGTGATTTTTAGTCGAATTATTCAAAATTAATCTTTTGCTTAATAGTAGTTAATCAATTAAAATAAGTGCGAATTTAATTTGATTAATTTTTTATTAAAAAGCGCACAATGTTAAGGGTGATATAAATTAAATTGATATCAAAGCTATTGAGTAAACTAAAAGAAACACTCTTAGAACAAACTCAATAATTTCTTTCCACCTCTCAAATAGTCAATTGCTAACCAAATATAGTCTAGATACTATTCAGTAAAGAAAAAAAAAACTTGCCTACTCCAAATGGTACTCTTTATAGTTATCCTATCAAATAATTGTCCTTATTCTATTAACCATTAATAAATGGCTAAATTATTCCATTCTCTTGTTACCTCAAATTTATTCGCATTTTAATTTAATTAACTTTTTTTTAATTTATTACTAAAAAAAGAAAAAAAATTAAATAATCAAAGGTTTATATGGGAAAAACCTTGGAAGTACATCTCTTAAAAAAGTAATTATTGTGGTATACTTAAATAAAGAAAGAAATAGCAAACAAGAAAGTTGAAGAAATATTCTTACATTAAAAAATATTAACAATCAATATTAAATTCTAAACCACTTTAGAAAGCTTATTATTTATACTGATAGTCTAAAAAAATTTGAAATTAAAATTGACTAAAATTTTTTTAATAAGATGGGAAAAATCCACTCTCAAGCAGGATTTTTTGATTGGAATAAAAAAAATAATTTACGACTAAAAATTTGAGATCAATTTCAACTTAGATTAAAAATATTAAATTTTAATTAAAAATCTTTTTTTTAAATACAGTACTGCTACGATATAGTGATTTTACTAAAAATTACGTGTTTTTACTAGATTTTACGTAAAAATCGGAAAAAATCTGTGAAATTACGTAAAAATACTAAAGTAAAATAATGTAAATTTACCAAATTTTACGTAATTTTACGTAATTTTACCGGATTTTTCGTCAATTTTGGTAATCTTCAAAAGGGCCAAAAAAAGTCCAATTTTTGGTGAATTTTTGAATTTTTTGATTTTTTTTATAAATTTTATGAAAAAAAAAACAAAAAAAAAAAACGTTTTTTTACGTAATTTTACGTAATTTTTTATTATAAAATGGTAATTTTAAGTAAAAAAAAGTAAATTTTAGTAAAAAACACTAGTAAAAAATAAAGTTTTTTAAATTAACGCTAATAGCTAAAGTTTTAATGGTCAGACCAATCACCATTTTTATCTATAACAATTTTTATTACCTAAAATATATAAGATTTAAACTTCATAAATAAAATAAAAATTGAATAAAATTCAAACTTTTTTTAAATGGTTAATATAACTTTGACATTTAACTGGTGTTAAGGTTTTCTCGAATTCTTTTACCGCAATTGTTGCATCTGATTCTGATAAAATCATTTTTTTTCTTACGTAATTTTTTAAGTCGTTCCATAGCAACTCTATTGGGTTCAGATCAGGAGATTTAGGAGGGGATTTAATCTTTTATTAGAGAATATTAAATATATAGAATTTTAAATATATAACATTAAAAAATTATAAATTTTAAGTACCCATTTTACATTATTTAAGTCCAAAAAAGAAGAGCACATCATCTAACCCAGATTTTTTTTAAATTACTAAAATTTACTTTTTTTACTTAAAATTACCATTTTATAATAAAAAATTACGTAAAATTACGCAAAAAAACGTTTTTTTTTTTTTGTTTTTTTTTTCATAAAATTTATAAAAAAAATCAAAAAATTCAAAAATTCACCAAAAATTGGCCCTTTTGAAGATTACCAAAATTGACGAAAAATCCGGTAAAATTACGTAAAATTACGTAAAATCTGGTAAATTTACATTATTTTACTTTAGTATTTTTACGTAATTTCACAGATTTTTTCCGATTTTTACGTAAAATCTAGTAAAAACACGTAATTTTTAGTAAAATCACTATATCGTAGCAGTACTGTAAATAAAGTACAATAAAACCCAAAATAAAAAACATAAATTTTTGATTAATTTATTTCATAAAATTAAATACATTTTAGTCACATAGCTTTTGACTGTAAAATAAGAAATGGTTTGTATGAACGAAGTTCCAAACGAGTCCATATCGTCCTCACAGCCGAAACAGTAAAAATTATCAATTGAAGTATTGCGCGGTTCAGTAGGTCTGTGCCAGAACCCTGCCGAATACTTGATCGCTTGGAATCGTTGATTACCGAAATCAAAAGTCGAAAAATCAGCATAGTCATGGTACTCAAAAAAAGCATTCACACCCGACTTCAAATTTCCAATCGAAAGTCTAAAATTGTTCTCGCCAGAGCCCACTTTGAACAAACCATATTCTTCAGCAATAAACTTTCCACCAAAGAAAACCTCAACCCTCAATGTGTAACTAAATTTCTGGGTTGCTTTGTGCAATGTGTCCAGTCCGATCCAAAAATTTTCGCCACCATCCGAAAAACCAGACACATACTCCCTGATAGAGCGGTCAAAAAATCCTCTCTTGGCAAACGCTCTAGACGCTATCAAAAGCCTAGTTTCTGTGCGCACCAAAAAATTCAGACTAAAGCCCGGCGTTGCCCTGAATTGCAGCAATTTATCCACTTGGTAGTCCATGGGCAAAAATAGGTTAGTAAATGGACTAACAGTGTTTATGTTGTCCAAATACATGCTGACCAATTTTGAGGGTACATAGCTTGATCTGGGGGCAAACTCTTCGAGAAATTTTGTGAAACAAAACTTCTCCAGCAAACTTGGTAGCAGAACACTGCTGCTCTTGAATTTAAGGGAAGTTTCTATTTGAGTTTTGCGGTTGAAAAATTTAGTGTGCCATTGCAGCGCTGGCTCTCTTTTGGACGGACATGTGGTGTAAATTTCAACATTGTTCAAATTGAACAGCAAATAAATACCATTTGGAGCGAGAACATAGACAGGCTCGTTGGTAATAGTAATAGCCATGCCATTTCCTGCCAACAGCTTAAAGTATCCATTGAAGTAAATGAGGGAGTATTCCATGCCATTGTTGCTGAATGAGAATAAAAGCACGCTGCTTTGCTCATCAAGACTGGTCTCCAAATGGAGCACCATTGACGGCTGCACACTGGTCGGTATTTTGCAGTAGTTGTCGCGCATGGCACTCTCCATTTTGTCATATAAAATAGCTCCATTGAATATTTGAACATCCTGCATCAGATTAAACACATAGAAATCATACTGAATTTTTTGATTAGTCAAGCTTGGACAGTCCAAATAGATTCCCAAGGCACCATAGTTGTTGAAAGTAAAAAATAAATAATCAAAGCGCAATGTGCCAAGTCTTAAAATTTCAAAACTAGAAGACATGTTGTACTTAATGATTTCGAATACTATTGAATTGATGGTCAAGTAGTACCAGACAATTAGGCTTTCGCCATTTGACAATTTGGAGCTGAATATGCTTATTCTGTAGTTGGGGTAATCGGTTTTTTTCCAAGCTATGGTCAACGATTTGTTGAAGTAGTAGGACTTGGCTTCATCATGCTGGTCATCGTATGGATGGTAAAATTTAACTGGAGTGCTGTATCCGTTGGTAAAGTAGTTGCTACTGATTTCTTCGTAGTAAGGTCTGGATGATTTTTGTTCATAGTGGGGGGCTTTTGTGCCCGGATAGGTTGAGACTAGCTGTTTTTTTTCCTGGGACAAACTTGGACTCGGACTAGTCAGCATGGTTTTGGTTGTTTTTTTGGTCGGATTTTCTGTCTCGTCTTTGGTAGCCTTTATGATCTTAATTAAGTCGCTAGTGGATAGTTCATTTTTAGAAATAGAATCTTTTGGCGTTGACTTGGCACCACAGCAAATGCTCACAATGACACCACAAAAAATTAATCTAATAAACCTGTAATTCATTTTTAATGGAATTTTCAGAACAAAGAATCTAAGAGCGCTTTTATACATGCTTTTAGGTTATTGTATACCGGTTTTCACAAGAAACACTTGATATTATACCAAGTCATTATGAGCGATTTCTGTGATATGTCAACGTAAAAGTTCGATTTATCAAAATTAAAGGTATAGACAACCTGGGCAATAAAAAATAAAGATTTTTTTTTGATTTTGTTTTTTTAAAATCGCACTGAGTATTTCAATTTGATTGATATTATTATTTTTTTTATTATTTATTTAAATAAAAAAATTAATTTTTGCTCTTTTAGTTCTCTTCTTAGTTTAATTTAATATAAATTCTTTTGTTGAAGAAAATTAAATTCAATAGATTAAATGTGCTGAATTGATCATTTTGAAAAAGATTTTCGAAATTTTTTTTCCTAAAATAAAAATAATTTAAAATTTTTTTTCATGAATTTTGCGTAAAAATGGCAATTATTGGTTAGAAAATGAAAAATAAACAAAATGAACAAAATGGAATTTTATTAGAAAAAATATGGATTTTACCTTGACTTTTTAGAATTTTCTACTCTCTGTTTTGTTGTTGAAAAGCGAAAATATACATTAGTTGACATATTAATCTGGTGTTTTGACCATCCCTTGGAAAAATAATTTTTAATAACTTTTTTTAAAAAAATTGTTAGTTTCAATTGAATTTGTTTCATTTTTATTATTATTTTTTTATCTCAGTAAATGTGACTAATTTGGAACAAAATTATTTACATAGCTTTATTTTGAAGGCACATTTTAAATGTGAAGAAAGTTTTTAGACTTAATAAAAGTGTAAAATTGAGTTTTTTTTTTGTTTTGAAAAAAAAATTTTTTATCTATTAAAGAGTTAAATTACTGAACAAATTATTATTTGTGTAAATGTTTCGTTTAACTAATAAGTTGATTTAGATGAAAATATGATCAAATGGTAAAAAAATTGAGAAGCCCCGAATTTTTTGCAGAAATGAAAACTTTTTTTTTTAATTAACATAACATTTTTTTTAAAAAATTAAAAACTTATTATCGAAAAATTGTAAAAATAACTACCGTATTCCCTCGTTCGATTATGCTGCATTAAAAATTAAGCTACCATCTTTTGGGCCATGCACCAAAGTACATCTCACCCATGCTAAAATATTATTAATTTGATGTTTTAATCTGCATGTCTTGGCTTGTAGTGCACCATAATCGAACGAGGGAATCCGGTAAAATTTTTTTATTTTTTAATTCTTTTAAATATGTACATCCAAATGCAATTTAAAAAAAAATTATTTCAATTCCAATTTGTGAAAATGCTAAATTAAGTTTTATTTTTGTACAAAGTTTTCACATTGCCAAATTTTTATTTCCATTTTTTTTTCTTTAACTTCTACTGAAAAAAAAAATTAAAGTTAATTGAATTCACTTTGATTCTTTTCTTTTTCACATAAAATTGAAGTAATCTTTTACTTAAATTTACGTAATAACAAGTAAATAAAATTGGAACATTAATTTATTTATTAAAACAAAAAAAGAGAAAAAAATCAATTAAAAAAAAATCGGAAAATATTTTTTTCGTCGAATCTTAATAATTCACCATTTATTACGCAAATTTACGTAAAAATCCAATGATCCAAATTAACAATAAAAAAAATTCAAGTTTTCAAATTGAGCCATTGATATTAAACCAAGTCATTATGAGCGATTTCTGTGACATATCAATGTAAGAGTTCGATTAATCAAAATTTAAGGAAAAGACAACCTGGATAATAAAAAATTAAACATTTAAAAAATTTATTTTAAAATTGGACTGAGTTAAATTAAACATTTATTTCGTTTTGATTAACTGGCGAGTAATCTGCTTTGATTTTTGTTGATTTTTCTCGTTTGGAGACATTAGACATCTGGTTGCTTTTGACCACAATGACTATTAGACTAATTAGAGTGCCAGTGCCGAAGAAAGCAATTAATGAAACCACGCTCCAGAATGAATGGTCTATGGTTGACGCTTTGTATCGGGACCTCAATTTCTCTTTTTGATCTTTTTTGAATTTTTTTAAATATTCGTCAAATTTTTCTTTCATAAATTTGTTCAATGGGTCATCGGAATTTTGGTTTTGGAACCATTCGGGAACTTTTTCGGTCGTTGTGCTCACTTTTTTGCGCTGTTCCTCTTCCAGACGAGTTTTGTTCAGCTGCATTTCTTTGATCTGTTCTGGATTGAGGCTCTCATCGTAAAAATAGTCCTGACCATTGATTAACACTAACAAATTAAGCAAAAAAAAAACTTCAAATTTCATTATTACTAAGCATTAAGACAAATTTAGTTTGAAATTTGTGGTGAATAATTTATTTTGGTACCAAAATTTTTCATGAAATTTTTCAATCGATATACTTATGTGAGTTTATTGAAAGAAAATTTTATTATGAAAAAATAAAGATATTTTTATTATAATAAATTTTAAAAAAACTTGAATAATACGAATGCAATTGTTTTAGTTTAGTTGTATTTACCTTGTAAACTAATAGTATCGTTTTGTCTTATTTATTCAACATCAAGATGCTTTTCATTAAGAGACTTCGTGGCGCAATTGGTAGCGCGTCTGACTCCAGATCAGAAGGTTGCGTGTTCGAGTCACGTCGGGGTCAAAATTTTTTAAAATTAAATGATTAAAAAATTTTATTTTAATTGCCTCAATCATTCATTAAAAAATCGTCCCGTTTTCTTTCTATGCAGTAAAAAAATAAGAATTTTTAAAACTAGAATTAAGAAAATTGATTAAATCTTAAAAATATAAGAAAATAGGTAATTAAATTTTAATTTTTAGGCAAAATACTTTCGACCTATAATATACATCTAAAAATATAAGTTTAGTATAAAATCTAAATGATCATGCTCATTTAAATATATTTTTTAAATTAAACAGCAATCTTCAAATCTCTGCAAAAATTTTATGCATGCAGAATTATGCACAATACTTCAATTTGGTAAAACATGGTATGCTAAATATGAAAATGGTTTTGTGAAATTCAGTACAAACCAGGTAAATTGTACTTCAGGAGTTTTTAAATCTGAAAATCATATTATTTATTTTTATCCAGAGTCCCAAATTAAAGTCCAAGTCAGGACCTTTAAATTTTTTTATAAAATCCGGCCACAATGAATTTTTTGCCGTTCTAGGTAGTTATTGTGGCGGCCTACGTCACTAAAATTAAAACCTAAGTTCGGACTTCGTGATAAAGTGATCGAGCCAAGAGTCTTTGATTCTGCATCTAAGTATTCCAAATCAAATAATCAAGTAAGTAGTGAAGAATTTTTTAGAGATGATTTAATGTATGACAAACAGGAAAGAAAGAAAACAAATTTGAGAGCCTGCCTTTGGACGTGAAAACCAGAGTCAAGCAAAGTCAATAAACACCAACAAGTCGGCAAGCAAAACAACATCTGACTCGAAGTCAAATGTCAAAGGACGGGACTTTTCGAGTCAATCAAAGAGCAATTCCTTGAGTAAGAAAGCTGTTTTTTGTGACACTGAAAATAATTTAATTTCACAAAATAATAAAAGGGGGTTTCTAAGTCTGTTTAGAAAAATTCTAAAACGGACTTTCGTTTGCTATTTTTTCCAGTTATATTGAATATAACTCATTGGGTCTTAATTGTATTTGATACGTATCAAAAAACAATAACGTATTATGATTCAATTTATAATACCAATCCCGAGATAATTGAAAAAATTGGAGGAGTCCTCAAAAAGTACTTCTTTGGCTGACTCAGATTCATGGATGATACTTAATGACCCTTTATCCCCAAAACAATACGGAAACGAAAAAGATTGTGGTGTTTTTATCTGTGCATATTCAAAGTACTTATAATAAGATACACTATTTTTATTCAATCAAAATGATATTCCGAAAATACGTGAATCTATCGGATCTGAAATATTGAAAGTTAAGATACAAGTTATTGATCCTTTGGTGCAGTGATTAGATTAGAAAAAGCTCAAGTTTTATTGAAAATTTCATTAATTTAATTTTTGTAAAATTTTGTTTAATATTTTTAAATTTTGATATTTTTATAAGTAAATTTGTAATTGAAAACTCTTTTATTATTATTTAATAAATGAGCTCATTAATCTTAATAATTTCTGGGTTTGACTTGAAAAAGTCTCTTTGAATGAGTTGAAATATAATTATACTCAAATCTGACAGATGGCATCAGCAGTTGATCATCACAATCATCAATATCAACATGTTCTCCATTCTCTTCACTACTTATTTGAAATTTTAATTAAAATGTTTGGTTAATAATTAAATATTTTTTTAAATAAAAATTAATGAATTTTATTTATTTTTTTGTTTAATTGTAAAAAATTTTTGAAAAAAAGCGATAATAAATATCACAAAATTTTTAGTCATAAATTTATGCTTTTTTTTCGAAAATTTTGTCCATCTTCAACGAAAATTTTTCACCAAATTTATGTAATTTTTTTCCAAGTTGGAAATGATTAAAAGAACAGAAAAAGTAATAAAAAATAAAATTACTTTTTCCCTATAAGTTTAAAATTAGTCCCGTAGATTCAACATGATGCAACATATAAATTGGATATAATATCAAGGTCTGCAAAACTCTGCAAATTTAGCAGAAATTACATTTCAATGTAATCGAGCGTAGCGCATTTTGAAGGGATTTTGCACATCCTTACCAGACTTTGACAGCTGATGCGACTTTGAATGTTACATCATGTCACATTCACAGAACTAATTTTAAACTTTAAGAAAAAACATGCTCAATTTTCTATCATTTTAATATGTTCTTTAGCACTGAACTTCACAAAACATATTAAAATGCCTCAGTATTTAATATAAGAATAAAAAATTAATCAATAAAAATTCCAAGTCTTTTATTTAAATTTCTACTAATTTTTGCAATAGTGGTAAGTTTTCTGGAAAAATTGATTAATTTTTAATTAGTGAAAAGCCATTTATTTCATCGTGGTCTAAATAAAATTTAAACTTAGAAACAAAAAAATTTTATTAAAGAAAATTAGTAAAAATGGACTAAATTTAAATATTGAATACTTATTAGTTCATATTATCAGTAGTATTTGATTCATTATTGGGAATATTTTCTTGCTGAATTGGACCACTGGAATTCACTTAGTTATTTAAAGCTAAATTTACAACGATTAAAAAAGTAATCAATAAAACTAAAGAAATAAACGCCAACACTATCATAGCTATATTTACGTGTTTCATATTCTGGTTTACTTCTCCATCATTAGCAAATAACCATTTTTCACTATAAAAAGTTAGAGAAACTGAATTTTATATGATAGTAACAACAGAAGAAAATATTGCAAAAAAATTAAAAAAAAATTTAACAATGATTAGAGATGGCCATTTGATAGTGCCTGCAGCCAAAGCACCAGCTACCACATAAATAAAGCCTGCCCAAATACCAGAAGCGTAATTTTGATTGACACCATTTGATGCATAATAAATAATCTGTAAAACTATTAAACTAACACCAATTGATATTATTAGACTTGTATAAGCAATTACAAATTTAGTTGGATAATTTTCCCTTAGTAATTTTTCAGAATATTTTTTATGTTGTCTATCTAATTCTTGTGTAACACCCCCTCTACCCCAGCCCCCTACTCCGGCCTCTGCTTCTTTGTGTTTCCCATATATATATTAGTTTTATTTTATTTTGAGTTTTTTAGTTTTAGTTTTTTCAATAAAGTTGTGAAGAAATTAAAATTCTTTTATTTAGTAGCGCCACGCTATTAAATTGGTGATAGCGGTAAAAATTTTGTCTTATACGAGATAAGCCAAAATTTTTTAAAAACTACCACGTGCTGTGTGCTGTGTGCTTAGTGCTGTTTTTTTTAAATAAAATTTGGAAAATGCCAATTTTCGAATGGTTCCGCCCCGTATTTTTAATACACAGTGGCGTGTTATATTTAGGATTATGGATGTTGGTTGATAAGTATGGTATGGATGTAGTGGCGAAGAGTGCTGGAGGCTTAGGTTTTCTGATAATGGGCGCTTTTGCGATGTCTTACCTAACAAAAGTGTTGGAAAAGAAGGAGAAAACGGATGGCGAGGCTGAACCTGTGTGTAGCGGACCGAAACCAACTCCGAATGATGCAAAGTTTGGTAAGCTTGCATTGGGTAGTAGAATGGTGACACCAGAATGTGTTGGAGAATTGAAGCAGCCCTGTTTTGGAACCCTTGGGGGTGATGAAAAGGGATATAGATCCGGAAACAGGGAATCAACGCGAGCATGTGAGAGGGGTTTTGATGATTTTAACGACACTCCACAATTATTAGATTTTGGTATCCCTAGGAGAAAAGAGCTAAATGGCCCAGAAGTAGCACAATCGAAAAGGTTAGTTGATAATGAAGAGCCAGCTATGTATGATAAAATACCATCTACAACACATGGGTTACGCAGAACCGAATTCAGACACGAAGGCATCCATGATCACGCTGTTGGAAAACACATAGACCTTTTCGATACTCTTCATCGTTCAGAATGTTCTGGCCTTCCTTATTTAAGCTCCATCAATACTGCACCTGCCCCAGAAATGTACATCAAAGACTCGGTCTTCAAACCATCCCAGTTTAATCGAAGAACGGATTTGGAAACCTGGTGGAAGCGTTTTGAATTATATATTAGCTCTACGAAGGTTTCGTCGGCTAACTTACGCAATACCCTTCTTGTTTTCCTTGACGATGATTGTATGGCTATGTTTGACTATTGCACCCCGATAACACCGATGGGTATGACAGATTTGTTCCAACACATGAAAAGGATTTTTGGTAAGACAGAACCAGTGAACATCGACGCAAAAGGTATTTTTTATACACGAGTGCAGAAACCCAATGAAGATGTGAGAGCCTTTTTCACGAGTCTGTGGAAATTAGCAAAGAGCGCATTCAAAACGGATGCTACAGTGTTCAATGTGGATGGTATGGTTAAAGAAAGATTCATAAATGGTTTGAACGACCCGTATCTCATCATGCAGCTCACTTCGAACAAGATGTTCACGAAGACCAGTTTCGAAGCGCTGGAAGCCACTTTGGAGCTCGTTAACAGGTTGGAGTCTTGGAAAACAAACAGTCAGGTCGTAATGTCACCAATGACTCAGCGAAAACAAGTTGGATTTCACGACGAGCTTTAAAACAAAGCCCACGAAACGCTAGTTAGTGAAGACATGAGAGTGTGCTTCATATGTAGAAAACCCGGCCACAAAGCTGCTTACTGTAGAGAGAATAGAAACCCTTCTGCCCCAACTTCACAGCCACGCACGATTACAAATGCTGTAATTAACAACGTAATGATGAATGATAGCATTATTGGAAAGTGTTTTGTGAATGGTAATCCAGTACACTTTTTATTCGATACTGGTACAGTGAAAACTATTATCGCGGATCGGATCTGGAGGAAGTGCAAGAAGGTCGATAGCAAATTGATCCCAAACAAAAGTACAATTGAAACTTGTAGTGGTGGTCCGATTGAGGTAATCGGCACTGGAAAATGTGAATTACAGTTACACAACTTCAAAGGTGAAGTTGAGGTGATTGTGGTTAAGAAACTAATCTACGACTGCTTGTTGGGTTTAGACATGGCGTTTAAACTATCAGATATTAAGGAATATCTGGATAAGATCAAGGCGGCCCTAGGGGGAAAAACATTAGAAGTAAAAAAGAAGGCTAAAACCCCGTTAAAAGCCACACTGCCGGAGATTTACAGAAGCCAAGCGTCAGTTAACGCAACAAATTTCAAAGAGTTACCTTTGGCAAACGGGGATCCTGAAGAGCCAGCCCAAGATGAAGATGAAAAGAAGAAAGTCGAAGCCTACTCCATGATTTTACATGATGAATTTGAAGAGATAGTCGCACAAGGGTTGCAAAGTTTGACTCAAACAAATGTTTGTGAACATGTCGTAAACACATTGAGCGAGACGCCAATTAAGCAGCCGGTGAGGAGAATACCTTATACAATGCGTGAAGAAGTCAAGAGGCAAATTGACGAGATGCTTAAGGCTGAACTAATCAGAGACAGTGATTCACCTTGGGCATCGCCTATTGTGTTGGTGAGAAAGTCAAACGGAGCGTTGCGAATCTGTGTCGATTATCGGCGTCTAAACGAAGTGACTATAAAGGATTGCTATCCTTTACCAAAAATCGAAGATATTTTGGTAATGTTAGGAAAAGCTAAATATTTTACGACACTGGATCTGGCATCGGGTTATCATCAAATCCGAATTCAAGAAAAAGATAAAGAAAAAACCGCATTTGTAACTGAATTCGGTCTTTTCGAATATAATGTGATGCCGTTTGGTTTGACAAACGCCCCAGCCACGTTCCAGCGTATGATGGAGCAAGTTTTGAAAGGCCTTATTGGCGAGATCTGTTTCGTGTACCTAGACGATACAATCATTTTCTCTACAACAATTGAAGAACATTACGTTAATGTTAGAACCGTCTTAGTTCGAATTGAAATGGCGCTCCTTAAGATTGAATGGAGAAAATGTAAGTGGTTTCAGTTGTCAATTGAATATCTTGGTCACATGGTCTGTAACGGTGAAGTCCGACCGGCCCCTAGTAAAGTTGAAGTGCTTTTCCGCTATACGCGACCGCGAACAATACGTCAGCTCCAAAGCTTTTTAGGACTAGCAAACTATTATAGAAAGTTCATCAAAGCGTTCGCGCAAATTGCTGGTCCACTACACAAAGTCACAGAAAAAGGTAAGAAGTTTGAGTGGAACGAGGAATGCCAATCTAGTTTTGAAAAGTTAAGAACTTATCTAACAACACCAACAAATAAAAAAACGGGAGTACTGATCTTGCCTGATTTTAGTCAATCATTCAGGTTGGAAGTCGATGCCAGTGATCACAGCGCCGGGGCAGTTTTGAGCCAAAAATATAGAGGAGAATACCGACCAGTTCTGTATTTTAGTAAACGTTTTACGAAGGCCCAAAGAGGATACTCAACCGCTGAAAGAGAACTGCTAGCGTTTGTTTTGGCTGTACTTAACCTGAAACGTTTTCTGATTGCGAAAAAATTTGTAGCAGTGACTGATGACAAGCCACTTATTTGGTTAAAAAAACATCCTGATCCTTCCCCGAGGCTCGCTAGATGGTTATGTATTTTAAGGGAGTATGATTTCGATCTCGAATATCGTGAAGGTCCTAGAAATGGTAATGCGGATGCGCTCACCCGACGGTTACTAAAACCAGGCGAAGAAGATAAGGGAATCATCGAAATTGAAGAGGGAGAGAAGTCGATTGATCCTGGTATGGTGATTTATAATGTCGTGTTACAGGAGGTTGAAGTAAACGAGGCACAATTAGAAGATAAAAGTGTTAGGACCCTGTTTAAGTGGCTGAAAAGCGGTGAAAAGCCGGTAAAGTGCAGTAAAGACGGTTCGGATCTGTACATTTATGGGTGCAATTTTAAAGATTTCCGGGTTTCTGGCAAAAATGTGTATCGCTGTTATGATAAATCCGGATATGGTGTTCATTTTCAATACGTTGTACCGACCTCAGACGACCTGTTCCAGCCCCAGTTCAAACGCCAGCCCCTGCCCCGGATGCAGAAAAACAAGACCCAGAGAACGTGGAAGTTGCTGACGAACTTTAAAAAGAAGAAAGATTTTTTTTATTTTTGGTTTTGTTTTTTTGTTTTTTTTGGAAAAGTTTCCAGGAGGAAACTTAATTTTAAGGGGGGACTAATGTAACAATTTTTCTCTGTAAGAATACATGTTTTCTTTAATTATTTGCTGAACAAACGGATGAATTGTTTCTTAAGAGCTTGTTTAAAAAAAAATTTTTAAATGGCTCTTTATAGAATAAAAATAATTTCACAATAAATATTTAATTAAAAAAGCATGAAATAAGAAATAACTAATTCAAAAAGAATTTCGTTTAAAATCAAAATTTAATGAAGTATGATTAGCTATATGTGAAATTTTTTTGTTTTTTGAATTTGCTTTAGAATTTAAAGAGAGTTGGAATTTAATTTGATTCAGTTTGATTGAGGCTAATTTTGATTGAAAAATAAATTTTAAGAAAAATTGGTCAAATAAAATTTTTTTAAGTCATCAAAAAAATGTCGCGAAAATTTATAATCTATTTTCAAAATATGGTGCAAGCACGAATGTGAATTATTTTGGCTCTTGGATGAACTTGAAAATTTTGATTTTAATTTCAATTGGATTTGATTTTTTAATTTTTAAAAATTTCAAATAAAATATTTTAGTTTTCAAAAACAAGTAACAGTATAAATGATATCAATGTTATCGGATATTTTAAAAACAACTAAATTTTTATATTTATTATATTTATGATATTTAACGAAAAATAAAAGACTAATTTTCTTTTAAAACAAATCATTTAAGAAATCTACATTTATTAAATAAATAAGATAAATTTTACATTTAACGGATAACAATTTTTATCCAATTTTGATTTTAAAAGCAATTTGTGGAAAATTCTAAATTCATAACTTAGGTACACTTAACATACTTTACTCGGGTGTGGCGAATTCTTTTCCTGATTAAATGGATGGTGTTTCTGACATACTGGAGGATTGGCCAACTGTTCTCCACACTGCTTCTGAAACTTCTAAAAAAATGCACAGATACGTCATGGCACTGGTGAAGATTGTCAAGTAACAGTCCGTTAAAATCAAAGAGCTGGAGACTAAGCTAGCTTCCACAGAGGGTCGTTTACAGGTTCCTTCGAGAGGCACGGGAACATTGTGGAAGTAACATTGTGGAGGCACCGCTACGGTGTTCAACCAGTCGGTCATCCAAAAGCTGGTCAGAAATTTTACTGGGGCATTCGGTGGAATGAGCTCGAGCTCCTTCTAAACTTAACTGATAAATTCAAATTGACAAGTTTTATTTTTACAAGTTAAATTTGCCGAGTCTTATTATGACAAAAATTAATTAGACATGTATTTTGTAGCCACACTTTTAATTTGCCACACATTTTTATAACTAGTCAAAATTAAAAAAAAAAAATTTATTTTCATATTGCTAATGGACCAATTGATTCAAGACATTTGAAAAAATTAGTATTTTTCAGTCCTAAAAGAAAAAAAAGGATGTCAGTATTAGTTTTTTATTGAGGGATGACAACGACTTTGAATAAAATAGAGATCTTTCAGATTATAAGCTCGTAACGGTCCGTTATACTTCTAATTTATGTTAATTTTTTTATTATATATATTTTTGATTATTAAAATTATAAGTAAAATTATTTTTGAAAAAAATATAAATAAAATATAAATTTATTTTTAGAAAATTTATTTATATAAATTTAAATTTTTTTTCATTTAACGCCACACCATAACATAATTTAAGCTATTTATACTTACATTCAATTTATTTATTTTTTATATTTTATTTTCATTTTGAATAAATTTATATTTTAATTTAGTTTGTTTGCTTAAATTATTCAACCTTTTTTCTTCTCTAATTCTTGAAGGAAGTGAATCACTTTTAGCAATTATTTGCAATCGAGAATAAGGAAATGGTTTTATTAAAAAATCCGTCAATTTTTTAAATCTCGAGAGTTGTACAAATGTGGTTCCTAAATGTCTTTCTGATTTCCATAAATCAACTATTCTTTTGTCTAAAGTAGAGCCCTGTACCTTAAAATTATTTTTTTTATATTATGTGTAAAATTATTTTTTGATTTTAGCATTAATTTACTTTATGGGTTGTTATGGCGTATGCCAATCGAATTGGAAATTGTTTTCGTGTAGCACATGCTGTTTTAGAATATTGAGTTGTAGAAGGTATAGTTATACAGTTTTTATTTTGGAATTCACTAAAAAACTGTGGCCCAGAATATTGTTCGATATAGATAATAATAACTTCTGGCATATTTCCTGTTGTTTTTGTTTTGTCAGCATAAATAATGTCCTTAATAGTTCCAATAGCACCGTTCACAACACCTTTAAGTTTTTTTTATATTATTATTTTTTATTTTATTTTTATGACTTAATTTTAATTAAATAATTAAATTATAAACCTTTTTTTTTCCAAAGATTTGAAATTATGCTAATTACACAACCTTTAGCAACAATTATCGAATTTTCTAAATTATTAAAATGAGAAGATGCAATGCATTGGGCTTTGTTTGATGAATTAATAGCTCTAATTTCAGTAATTGGCTCTTTTTTTTTTAATTGCTCTAAATTTATTTTATCAACAGAATCATTATCATTGAATATTGATATTGCATTTTCAAAACCAATTAATTTCTCAGCGGTCGGATTTCGAGTTTTTAATAACTTCCAGTCATCTATAGTTGATCATTTTTTTTAGTTTGACGTAATCTTCTAACAATTTTACCAAACATTATTTGACCAAGTAGAGAAAATTCGTCTATTATTAATAAATCAATTTTTTCAAAATCAGATTGTAATTGAGCTAATGGTTCATTCTCAAGATCGATAAATGTTTCTTTTTCACTTTTTACAACAGGTATTTTCAATAAACTGTGCAATATGTCGCCTTTTAATTTAGAGTTATAATAATATATTATTTAATTTAAAACAAATAAATTTTTGAACCTTTGATGATAAATGCTGCTTTTGCAGTAGGACATGCTCTTTTAATTTGACCAATTTTTAGTTTGGATATACCAGAAACCGTGAAAGATTTGCCTTTACCAGCTGTACCAAGTAAAATCATAAGCATTTGTTTTTTTTCTTTATTAAACTTATCTATCAAATCATATGTAAATCGTTGACAAATATTTAGTTGATCAGGATTAACATCGCCAATTATCGCTTCTTCGTTAAGATCTTGATCTTTTTCTTTTTCAAAATTAAGCCAATTAGGCGTTTGTTTTAGTTGTTCATCTGTATATTTTTCTCTAACAATTTGCCAATTGTAATTAAGATTAATTAAACTTTCTATTTCGTTTTGTATTTTAGTTTTTGGCATGGTGTTTGCACAAGACATCCATGGTGTTTGGATATAATCTTCTTTTTTTTCAAATTCATCTTCATTATTAATATCATAATTTCGTTTAATTTTATTATCAGCAATTCCGTGAGAAAACCTTAATTTTTTATATTTTAATTTAATAGTAATTTAAATAATTAACGTAATTATCCGAATTTACTGACATGTCATTAAATTTTTTAGTGACATTTCACTATAGAATCTTTTACATGTTATAACAGCGTGTCACTAAAATAGAGTACTCTATTTTAAAGACATGTCAATCAATTCGGATGATTACATTATATTTTATAAATTATTACTTCATTGTTTCTATTATTTCAGGTGTTGTTTTTATTATAAATTCTTCAAAACGTTTAATAGCAGTTTCTTCGTTATTAATAATTGAGATATCATTAATAGTCCAATTGCTATATTTTATTATTTGGTAAAAACAGTATTCTTTGTAATTTTCTGTTATTTTCGGATTATATTTAACTTTAGGATATGTGACTTTAGTTACTTTATCACTATTAATTCTAATTTTGAGTTCTCCTTTAACGCATTTATATAGAGTCACAAATTGATTGAATGATGTTTCTAAATTTTCTTTCTCATTTAAGCTCTGTCGATTTAATTTAGAATCTTCATTCTGTCTGATTTTTTTAATTTATTCGAAGTATTTAGCTCTATAAGCATATAAATCCATTAGAGTTTCATTGGTTGCTTCTAATTGAGGTGCATTTTTAATTAAACTTTTAATTTCTTTCGATTGATTTAGATCTAAAGACTGGATGACATATTCAAATGAACTACTATATAAAGGCTCAGACATTAGTAATCTGCAAACCTATTATTTTAGGAAAAAATTTATAATAATTTATAAAGTACTATGAATTTAGTTTTTTTATTTACTTCGCATTGTCCCAGATCTCTTTTGCCTGTTACTTTTTTTAGCATTAATGATCTAAGCTTAGTAAGAGTGTTATCATCCTCTTTGTCATTTAAAATAACTGTTTTTTATAAATCGGTTAATGATGATCCTGCTTATTCAGCTTTCGTTGCATATTTTACCATATATGCTATTGCCGCTTCTTGGTCAAGTATAATTTGCATATCGACATTGGCACACCAGTTTTGACAGATTATTCTGTTATGCACATTCATCTGAGTATCGTTTCTTTTTAAAAAATTTTGAGCTCTAACTGAATTACCAATTTCTATAAATTCAATGTGTGTAGCTTCACATATTTCCATAGGGTAATTAAAGCGACATGTTTTTTTATTAGTTGATTTACAATAATTTTCTAATCTACATTGATGTCTTTGACAGCAATTAACTATATTTTCATAAAACTCGTTTTTATCTTCTTGTTTAATTAGGTTTTGATCAAGACTACATGGATAAGGATTTGGCACACATGCTTCTTGTACATTAGTTCGTGGATTCATAGCTGTTAGTAATGTATTTGTATAATCGATTAATATTTTTTCGGATTTTTTATTAATATAAATTAACTCATTTACTCCATTTTTAGATGCTAGAGATATATCATCTGTAATTATTTGTTTTTCCGCCATTCTACCTTGGTAAACTTTAGTAGTTAAATCACGCAGACCTGGATCGTTTTTAAAATTTAGCTGCACCGTGAGCATGTATAGTAGATCTTTTAAGTAAATTTTTCAGTTTTATTATTAATTATACTTAATCAGTTTATTATTAAATAATTATACCTTGATTGCCACTCATATCGATGCCAGCGCCATTCACAATCTAGAATTCCGTCAAAAACAACCTTAAGAAACTCATTGAGACGAAAAGTGAAATACCAGTCGACTAAATGTGGATTATTTAGCACATTTTGATAACGTTTGTTTTTGTCTAAAGTAAATTGTCCAGGCATTAAACGATGAAGATCATGCCAATGATTGTCAGCATATGAAAAGGTAAAGAAAACAGTAGCACAATCTTTCTGTTCAAATGTTGCTTCCAGTTCTGTTCTTCTTTTATACCTTTTAATTAATTAATTTTAGATTATTAAACTTTGTCAATTTTAATGTTGATTTTTACCAATACGAATCAGAGCCGGTAAAATTGGAAGAGTACGCTGTCATACGTTTCATTATTTGATCTGCATTTCCGTCTTTCAAGTGATCTTTTAACTGCTGAATAGTTAGGTTAGCATCACCTTAATATTAGTTTTAATTTAAAATTTTAATTTTATAAATTTTTGTATAATTTTAAGGTTTTACCTATATTTTGTTTAAGGTAAACTTTGCTTTGCTCTAATGCTCTATGTCTCCTCACGCAATCGTATGCCCAGAATTTAAACCGTGGATGTTTTACAAACGGGTAATACATTTCTTGATTAAATGTATGTTCTGTTGCAAATTTAAGGAGATGTTTAAATCCATCAGTTTCAGATACTTCAACTAATCTAGCTTTTTTAATTGGGTCAGCTAAAACCAGTGGAAATAGTGACGGAAATGTTAAAGAACAAATTCCATCGAAGTCAAATTCATTGATTGGTGTATTATCAGCTTCAGGCCAATCACATTTAATGAAATTTTCTACACGTTGGATTTGGAATGGTTGATCCAGATTGGATTCGACAGTGATTTGAAAAAAATCATCAGTTACCAAATCATCTTGAACAATTGATGGGCCAGTTTCAATGATAACTTGGTCAAAGGTTGATGCTGCAAGGTCTCCATCTTCAATTTCATTTAAATCAGTGGGAATACTATCGACAGGTAATTCTTTTAAATTATTTTTATCAATAGTGATTCCTTTATTGATCCAATCAGGATTATGTTTGCATAAAAATCTTAGCACATTTTCAACTCTATATTTATTAACTTTAAATTCTTTGGATTCATTGTTTTGATTAGTTTTTTTTATAATCAAAATCGGAATTTCACTTGTTTTTCTTGGTAAAGCTTTACATAATGATGTGATATCTTGTGAAAAATTTGCTACATAACCTCTTGAAATGAGTTGTCCACCTGGTAGACGGTATATTTGCATTATAGCTAAAATAGGTGCAATTAACATTTCTTCGATCATTGTGAGTTCTTCAAACAACTTTTTTATTTCAATCGGAATATTGTCAAAACTAGGTAACATATCATTCTTTTTAGAATATTTAATGAATTTCTTATGATCATTAATGTTGCATTGTGAACATTTAGGTATTAGCGGAGGCCATAATTCTTTGCAGTTAGGGCAATGATAATTGCTAAGTTGCCTCATTTTCTTATGAAATTTGTCCATTTCTGGTCCAACCCAATCTTGTTCATTTAGTTTGCCGTTTAGTCTAGAGTTAAATTCNCTGGTCCAACCCAATCTTGTTCATTTAGTTCGCCGTTTAGTCTAGAGTTAAATTCTTCTAAATATTTTTTTTTTTGCATATTTCGATTTATATTAAAAGATAACTTATTTTTATTTAATTCAGCTAATCTATTTTTTTCAATTTCAGCTAATTCAGAAGTCATATTTTTCCTATATCGTTGTTGTGATTCTTGCGATTGAATGATTTGTGTTGGTGTTTCATTAGTGGCTCTATTTTTAGATCTATTTGTTTCTTTTTCTTTTTGTTCTGGTGTCATGTTTTCACGATATGATCGAAGTCTAATACTATCAGAAATCTTATTATTAATTACTTCAACTTGATTAGATACATCCAGGAACTTTTTTGTTGAATTTTTTTTTAATATTAATTTCTTCTTGATAAATATAAATAATTAGTTACCTTTTTTAACATATCAATCAAGCCTCTTTTGTTAAGATTAGATATATTTTTAACATTTTTATTCTTTAGAATTTGTTTTAAGTCGCATAAATTAAGTTCATATATATTTTTCATTTCATTGTTAATTTCAATATAAATCGGCTCATGTTCGCTTTGTGGTTTATTTGCTAATTTATCAGTTCTTCTTTTTTGACTACGTTCTTTCTCTTCAATTCTTCTAATATCTAAAGACGTTGGACTTAAATCTGGTTGTTTACGTTTTTGAGGTTTAATAAGAATTATTTGGGGCTCAAATAAAGCAGATACTTGTTTGGGACTAATTCTTGTCACTAAAAATTTAAGTATTTTAGTAACTTGATAATAATTTATATTATATTTTATATATTTTATTATAAAGTATTTTTTTACTTTTTATTTTATTTAATTTTAAGATTTTTTTTAATTTATTTTATTTTATTACAATTTTTATATTAGTTTATTTTATTTTATTACAATTTTAATATTAGTTTATTTTAATTTTTATTTAAGTTTATTACAATTTTAATAAAACATATTTTTCTTTAGTTTAGTTTAATTTTTTTCTATTTGTTGGTTTTTTAGTTGTTTTTGTATTTTTGGTAGCTTTTGAAACTCTGGATTTAATTTCTGTTGATTTAACTTCGTATGGTAACCTGAATTCCTCACTTCTTGGTTCATTCACTTCTTTTGATTTACATTCATTCACTTCTTTAGACATATTTTCTACTTTAGCAAAATATGAATCAACCGAATCATTCAGAAGCTGATCATCAAGTCTTTCATCCTCATCGATTTCATTTAATATTGTGTTTTGTGCATTCAACTATAATGTTTTTATTTTAAAAGCATTAAATTTTAAAATAGAACAAAAGATAAAAAAACAAAATTAAATATTACCAAATCACATTTGCTTAATCGTTCAGCTTTATTACTATCTCTTTTATTTTTTAAATTTGCTAATTTAATTTCAATTGCTTTTTCTTCTGATTTTAGCTTCACAAATGCTCTGGTGTAATTTTTTTCATTATTTATTAGTCTTTGTATTTGTATAAGCAAGCATCTTTGCATTTAGCAGCAATAATCTTTTTGATAGGAGCCATTAAAGTAGAGATCTTTCAATTATTAATTATTGTGAATCAATTAATTATTTGAAGTGAAGCAAATTAAATCATATTAAAACAAAATTAAACGAAAAACTATATTGAAAAAAATACATTTTTATTATTTTAATTTAATTTTACATATAAGACTTTTTAATTTGTCTCAATCAAAGGTTTAAATAAAACAAAATATTCAGGCTTTAATAAACTTACAATTTTCAAGAGTAGGGAATACAAAACAAAGCTATTTATTCTTCTAACACCTAAGATAATTAGCAAAGTTAAATATTTTTAAGTTTTTTTATTTGGACCAATTAATCAATTAGTTGGTCGTTTTTTTCTGTTTTTTTGAACGGCATAACGGTATTCGAATAATTTTTCATATGCATAGATGTTTTTTTTTATGAATCAACCGAATAATATAAGATATTATAAGTCAAAATTAAAATGTTATAAGTCAATAAAATTAAAACTGTTCGAAATTCAAATTTCTTATTACTGATTAAATCAGAAAAAAATCGTTAACGTTAATTAACGGGAGTTAACGAGGTTAACGCCATTAAAATTTTAAATTTTTTAAATAAATTATTAAATAAAATTTTAAATTTTTAAATGTTGGTCAAAAAAAACATCAAAAAAAAAACGTTAATAACGTTAACGATGATAACTGTTTTATAATTGTGGTTTTTCAGGTATAAAATTGTACAAAATGATCTAAAATTATATTTTTTAAAAAAATATATTGTTTTTTAAAATCGTTAAATTTTTCCGTTAAATAATGTTTTTTCAAAAAACGGAAGCATGCCCGGTTTAAACAATAATTTTATTTAAATAAAAAAAAATGCAAAATATTTATTTAATTTTTAAACGAAGTCAAATTTAATGCCTGGAATGCCACCTTTCAGCCAATTTGTTCCTTCCTCTTTTTGGTTTGTTAGCAAACTCATCATTATCAAGCAATTCTTTTAATGCCATTAAATGAGAACAATAGGCATATTTCACAAAATATTTGCAATTACATGTATTTTGTTTTGTATTCAAAGTGTAATAACCATTAAAGATACAACTTCTTTTTCCCATAAGTTTGAAATTATCATTAACGTAAGTATTAACAATATTTTGTATCTTTTTTAACACGTATGGTTATAATTATTTTATAATGCAAAGAGTAATTTATTATTGCGAGGAACGAGCATCGTGACAAGCTAATAACCAGATGTGTACATAGGAAAATCTAGGATACTGAACGATTTTTCAATTCAAGAATTGAAACCCTGCATTCTGATTCGACGAATACTTCAGCGAAACTATTGGCTATCGGTTTTATTTAATAATAAAATCTAACACTTTAAAATAAAACGAAATAAAAGAAAAAAACAAACAATTATTGTTCTTTTTCTATTTTATCTGCCATGAAATTTACAATTAATTAATTAATCTTCGACAAATAAAACCATTTATCCATCAAAAGAAATAGACACCAGACCAATTTCTAAATCAAATTAAGAATCCCCTGCCGTTTCTAAATCAAAAAAAGAGCAAGAACAACGGCAGCTAACAAATGTCAACAACCTATGTGACCACCTATAATTTATATTCAAAACATATATCTCTGATTAAAATTTTACATTTCAAATACAATTTTCTGTAATTTTTTATACTTATCTTAAATGATTAATGATTAATAAAAATATTAATAATATATATTTAGGTTTTTTAAAATACTAATTTAGCCTTAAATTCAATGCTTAATCAAAAACAATTTGAAAAATCTTTTGTGCACCAATTAAGACATTTTATTTTTACTTTTATGTGATATTTTATAATCTTATTTCATTTACAATTTGAAAAATAAATTTATTTAAATTAAACCTCCTCTACCCTTTTTTAGGTTGTGAAGTTCGTTTCAATTCGATCTTTTCAATTCAGAAAAACTTGAATAACTTTTTTACTAAAAGAGATAATTAAGTTCTATAAAATGCTCAATTGTAAGCAAATTTGCTTAATTCAGTAAAATAAGTCTGCAAAATACTCTGCAATTTTCTGCATTTTGCACGCCATTTAAATGTATTCAAATAAATTTTGCACTTACTTTGCAGAGTTTTCGTAGACATTAATTTTCGGAATAAGCAAAAATGCTTAAACATTAATCATCTGACAGAACTAAATTATTCTTATAGTAAAAAAGTTATTCAATTTTTTCTGAATTGAAACGATCGAATTGAAATGAACTTCACAACCACACTTTTTTTGAACAAAGCCTATCAATGTTTCAACACATTTGTTATAAAACAACGGCTCGTTACTCGCATATATAAAGCTCTGCTTCCTGTATCTTATAATTTACCTGTTTTAAATTTGGTCTAGTGATCGCATTTAACTCTAGGCTAATTAAACGAATGTGTATTTGTTTTGGTGTTATATTTGTATCATTTTTAAATTCATGCAAAATAAAATTATTGTTTAAACACAAAATTTTTGTGATAAAAAGCTTTTTTAGATGATTTAAATTTTTGGTGCTGATCAGATTTTTTTTGTACTAAAAAGATTTTTGTGCGGAAAAGGGAGACCCTAAAAAAATTCAAAAAAATTTTTTTAGTGTAAATGGGTTTTGTGATGTTCAGTACTAAAGAACAGAACAAAATGAAAAAAAATTAAATAGCTTTTTTTGCTAAAAGTTTAAAATTAGTTTAAAATAACATTGTGCACCTTTCAAAGTTTCATCAACTGCCAGTCTGCTAATGATATGCAAAATCTCGTCAAAATGAAGTTCATATTGAATTGTAATTTCTGGTAGATTTATAATCTGATACCTAATTTTAAACTTTTAGAACAATTTTTTATCATTTTTTTCGGTTCTTTTGCCCTGAAATTTTCAAATATTTAATTTATTACTAAAAATTTTAACTAAAAATAAAAATAAAATCAAAATATATGTTTTTAGGAAAAAAAATATTTAAAATTTTTTTTTTTTGATATATGACCCAGCTGGTCCTTTCCTTTTTTCTTAATAATTCTTTAATAATTAAATTTTAACTTTTTAACTATCTACCATAATTGCAAGTAATCAGTAATCAGCTTATTCTTCTTGGTTAATTTTATTTCCTTATTTGCTTCTTGGGGAACATAAGGTCATTCTTTGTGGATATAAATAGCATGAAATCAATTCTCCTTAATCGTTCTTGGGCGGGAGGCTGGTTTATTATTTATTTATTTCTTAATCTGTACCGAGCTAATGCTCATTTAGAATAAGTTTAGAAAATTTTATATTTTTTGTATGGCTTGCTTTGACGGATTGCAGAAATTACTTGTTCATTTCGTCAATTTTGCTTAATTTGATACTAAATTCTGAATTGGATCATTTAACATCTTACAAAATAATAAAATATTCGCTTTTTTATAATTGAGTTTCTTCGGTTGATTAAGAAGTCAAAAAATGTTAATGCTTTTCTTATTTGTTGTCTGTACCAAGCTAATGCTACTGCAGAATAAAATAAAATATAAAATTAAAATAAAAAATTAAAATAAAAAATAGAAAAAAAAAATCAATATAAAGTTAAATAGGTTAGAATAAAATGAAATTAAAATGAGATATATTGAAATATAAAGTTGCATATGACACATGTTTAGTCGAAGTTTCAGGAAAAAAATTAGTTTTTTATGCTACTAATTTAATATTTTAGTTTTATAATTTCATTTTACAGTTATTTAAAAATAATATTCGCGTTTGAAGATATCACATTGATTAAAAAAATAAATATTTTAGTCTAAAAATAAAAACAAAGCAATTTGGTCAGAATAAGAATTTGTAAAATTGCATTAGCAAGTGTGAAAAATATTTTAAGTGTAAACAAAATAGAGTAATTTGTAATTCAAGATTTGATAGAGAGTTTTATTTTATTTTAATTGTTTTTTATGAAAATATATTAATTTTTCATTAAATATCTTTAAATTCAAAAAGGCTAGTATTGTTTTTTTTTTCAAGGAACTTTGTCTTGACTTTCAAAGCCTAAAGATGAAAATTCTTTAGATCAACATTTTGAAAAAATACAAATTTTTACATAAATATTACAGAATAGGTTTGCTTCTTAAATTTCATATGAGAGCAAGATTTTTAAAAAAAAATATTTGATGAAATTTTTTGAATGTAAATTTAAATTAAAAAACTTTCAGTAAAAATATCTAGATACCAGTAAAACTTTACTAGAAAGAATCTAGTAAAGTATCGAAATTAAGCAATTTAAATAATAATAAAAAGCCAAAATAGTATTAATCATCATAGAAAAAAAAATGTTTAAATAAAAATTAATAAAGCAAGATCTTTAAGATAACACTATCTGCGTTTAATAAATAGGATGTTTTTATCATATTTTTTGGAGCTAGAAAATTTGTTTTATCTTTTAATGAAAACAATTAAAAAAATTTGGAGAATCATTTTTGTATCCTAATTCAAATTAGCAGATTTTTTAACTGACGCTATCGAGGAGACTGTAGGGTTAAGAACACTTTCAATTTTTTAATTTAATAAGATAAAATTTTCAGACAAAATTTCAAAATACTCTCCGTTTTTACCACATAAAATTAAATTCAATCTCCAATTTTTACAACAAGTTGAGATAAACTCAGTACAATTAAACTGAGATAATTAAAAATTTTAGAAAAATCAAAAAATTCGAAAATGTTCTGATACTGCCACGTCATTTTTTAAACTAAAATCTTACATTCAAAAAATTTTATAAGCAAGCAAATAATTATCAAATATTTACAAAAAAAATTTCCTCAACAAAAGGATTTTTTTGTTCACTCAAACTCTAATTTAAGACCAGTATTATTTAATTAAAAGGATATGGGGCAATATGCCAAAAAAATGAAATTTAGGATATTTTCTTAAATATCTTAAGCTCAAAGTTATAATTGATATTATACTACAAATGGTCATTTCTAGATCAATTTTTAAGATTTTTTTTAAAAAGTCAAAATAAGAATAGCAATTAAAAAAAATGTAAGTTTGATCATTTAATTATGAAATTAATTTTATAGCCCTTAGAATTTTAACTAAATAATTTAAGCTCTAAAGCTTAAATAAATATTTTTAGAAAGTTCCGATTATCGAATTTTTGATATTTTTGAGTTGAGCTCGTCAACATTTTTAAGAAAATATCCTAAATTTCAAATTTTTTTTGCATATTGCCCCATATCCTTTGGTAATGATATTTTAAATGCATTTAAATATTAGAGATTTTTAATGCGTGGGCTGAAATTGAAGCTTTGCCTGTCGTAAATGCGTTTGAAAATATCCCAAATTATTTATCATACAAATAAATAAATTAGTTTTTTGATCAAATGCAATGAAAATTTTCTTAATAAAAACGCGATGATGCAGGTTATTTTATGATTCAGTTCCCTTTTTCCTTAGTCAGTTTAATATTGCTTTTTAAAAATTAAAGATAATTGAAATATGATATGTTAAATTCTGATAATTATATTTATTCTTTTTTTGACGCAATTATTCCAAAAAAAAAATCAAATTTTGTTTATTTGAACAAATTGTTTATTAAAAATAAAAAATAAATATTTTATTTAGCTAATTAGTGTTATAAAAGATTTTCTACTCAATTATTCATCGAATTCTATACTCTAAAACAAAAGTCGAATAAATAACATCCTTAAATGCCTAGAATC
Source organism: Brachionus plicatilis (assembly GCA_010279815.1). Lineage (NCBI taxonomy): Eukaryota > Metazoa > Rotifera > Eurotatoria > Ploima > Brachionidae > Brachionus > Brachionus plicatilis. Next base: position 371,683 of record QEOQ01000191.1, read on the forward strand.
TGTTATCTCTTTCGAACCACAAAATTAAAAAGTTTACTATGTAAACAATTTTAAAGTCTCATTTCATTTGAATTTCGGGAAAAAAAAATAATTCTCACTCATTCTATTTCCATTCTTTAAAACAATCTCCTATCTAGATTTGAAAAAAATTCAATCTGAGTCAAAAATAAAGATAATCGTATCAAAATCAAATTTGAGCTTCTAGCCTACATGATTACTTTTTTTTTTTCAATTCAATCGCCTCTCAAACCATCAAGAACAATATCAAATTTTTAATTATAAATAAATGTAAATATTTCTTCATATTAACTGATTAAAATAAATTTTTATTCATTTTATCTAAACGCAATATTGTTATATCATCACCCTTGAAATGTTCATTTTTTTCATCTAAAAACCGATAAAATTTTTCCATTATTTTTCAATCCAAAATGCTTTTCACCATCATCCTTCTTTGCTTGTTCAGCTTCACTAGGCCCGAATGCAACGACCTGTGTTCAGACAAAGCCCAATACTACCCCAGAAATTGCTTCTGTACCCAGTGCAGCACATTTTCGGACTGCTGTCGCGACCAACAAAAGCCGATCACTGAAAAAATTTCCACCAAATACTCATGCAATGCCAGAACAGGCGATTTTTACATCTACACCATTGGTCAGTGCCAACAAACGTTCACAGATGAACAAACAATTAAAAATTGTGAAACGCCTGACTCGGACTTTATCTATCAAGTTCCAGTTTATACAAATAAAAATGTCTACAAAAACATCTACTGCGCCAAATGCAATTTGGACTCCATTGACACCAATGACTTGACCATGTTCGAGGTAACATACAATCTGACCAAATTTCCCTTCGAAGTAGATGAGGCTCTTTTGAAAAAAATTTTGTCCGGTCAAGAAAAACATGTTAACTTGAATATAAAGGCACCAGATCACATACCAAGTCCGCGCAACTGCTTGCCAACAGTTCACACATGTCCAAGTAACTACACCAACCAGTCAGTTGTCAATCAATGCCATTCATTTACAGCCGTACGCTACGACATGGATGGAATAGCTTACAAAAATGAACACTGTGCTGCCTGTCATGGCGTCTTCAAATTGGATTGCTACATAGGGTCCATTCGAAAATTGTATCTGACCAGTCTTCAGCTTTTGTTTGACTTGACAGACTTGAGCAATGAAGTGGTCATCAAATATGATGTTCAGGTCAACCGACAGTCCGCTTTGAACCAGTCGATTCGTGTCAACAAAATATCGGAGTTTAATGACGACTGCAACACTGAACTCACCCAGGACAAAATAAAAAAATACTTGACCATATCCGGAAATTCTATTTCAATAGCCAGTCTTATTTGCCTGCTTTTTTTCTACTTCAGAAACAAAGTATTGAGAAATTTTGCCGGAAAAATTCTCATCAATCTAAGTCTTTCATTGCTTTTTTCGCAGCTTTTTTTCATGATATCGGTCTACTTTACCGAATCGTATGTGGAAAAAAAAATGACCCACAAATCATGTGCCTTGCCGGACATGGTGAACAAATTCGAGAATGCATCAAGTTTACTAGGAGCAATAGGCCACATTTTTCCATGCTACCTGATGAGCTTTTTGACCCACTATTTCTATCTAACCTTTTTTGTCTGGTCTAACATCATGGCATTTGATTTGTTCAAAATGTTCTCCAATTCGTCGAGGCTGTCGACCAGCGACGCCAACAGCTTGTTCCTCAAGTACTCGCTGTTCTCGTGGCTCTTGCCGCTAGTCTTTATCCTGGCCCTGAATTTGAAAAACCAAAAAAGTCTGACCTATGGCTTCAAGCTTTGCTTTATTTCGTCAAGCTTGGATTTGCTGGTATTTTTTGTCTTGCCAATTTGTGTAATCCTGGTACTCAACACCATTTTCATGATAATTAGTGTACGCTCTATCAAAAAAATAGATAAGATAAGCAAAAAATATTTGAAGAGTGAGGCGTCAAGTGTGTGCAATAGTGGCAAGCAAGAAAACAAGGCGAACGGCGCTCAGAACGAGAACGCTAACCAAAGACTGGTTTTGTTTGTGAAAATATTTGTCCTTACTGGCTTGACTTGGACCATTGGCATTGTGAGCTCGCTGATGAATGACAAATACTCGTTTATATGGTACGTCTACATTGTGTTCAATTCTTTCCAAGGTCTTTTCATTTTTTGTTCGTATGCATTCAATCGAAATCCAAGATCCAATCTTAGATCGAGTATGCTTCGCACTGTCACCAGTATGTTGTCGAAAAGAAGCTCGACAAAAAATTCATCGTCAACTCAACAGACAGAGGGCTAATTTTTTTTTTTTTTTTTTTGATATCTATTGTGTTTATTAAATGTTTTTTAAATAAATTTTAGATTTTTTGAGAATTTTGTTTTCGTATCTTTGGTCAATTGTCAGGAATGAAATTAATGACCATTAAGAAGAAAATTTAGAAGAATTAGGCTGGAAAAATATACAATTTATAATTTATTTATTATCCTGGTTTTTTTTTGTTATCTCGAAATTGATTTTCTAACTATTCCAAAAATTTTATAAGAATTTTGTAAATTTTTTTCGATTTTTAAGTAAATTAATATGAAAAAAAAAATATTTAAAGTTTGGATTACTCGAATTTTTCTCCAAAAATTCCAATTTTTGTCTTTGATTCTATTAAATTCTAATTTTACTGATCAGACTTGCTCTTGTTACTCTAGACCAGTTTTAGTTAGGGAATAATTTTCTTAAGTAAGAAAACGATCTTTTTTTTACTTATCAAAAGGATTTAATTTTCAACGGGATAATTTTTTCGGAATGAAAAAAAACGGGATGATTGTACTATTTGCCGAATCCCTTAAAATTGTAAAATAAATTTTCAGTTTTCAAGGATCTTTTGGAAATTTCAAAAAATTAACGATTTTCATTTTTTATTTTCATTAAGTATTTTGAATTTGTAAGAATTAGAAGATAAATTAAGTATGTGATTTAAATTAAACTTAAATTCGAGTTAGATTAATTTAATTTTTTTTCAAATTCAAAATAAATTTGAAAACATGTCAAAGTTTTATCATGTATTAAAAATTTATTTAATAATAAAATATTTAGCAATAAATAGGAAAATAGGCAAAGAATTTTTGAGATCAATTTTGAAAATCATGATCAAAAATGTAAATAGTAATGGCCATAAGAATGGAAAGATAAAAATTTTTAATCATGAAAGAATAAAATTTTATTAGTGACATTTTTATGTCCAAATTTGACAGCATAAGTCGTAAATAATACATAAAAAAAAATTTACATTCAAAAATTAATTCAAAAATGATTGAATTTTTTATTAATCTCTGTTGATACGTTCAACGATATGTGATAAAAATGAAATATTAGTCAATGAGTGTTTTATTTAATTAAAAAATTTGAAATAAAGGGCTATTAAATTTCGTTAAAAATCAATTTTATTTTTTAAATCAAGTCTGATTTTAAAGCCAAGGAGTGTATTGTTAGAATTCTTCCCAAAAATAATTTAACTTCCTGTTTCAGCGATTTTTTTGCTTTTAAAATTGCGAAATTATTGCCCCGATAATTTAAAACAATTCAAGACATTTCACAAAAATTTTGAAAAGTAGTAAAACTATAAATCTCATTACTCAAATACTTAATGAAATCTTTTTGAAAAAAATCTGATATTATCGATAAAATCATCAATTCGAACTTTGAATTAGAATTATTTTCGAAATCAGCATCATTCTTTCTTTGCCTCTCAATTTCAATTTATATCTCTTATTTTTTTTCTTACATAAAATCAAGCATGAATTGTCTTTTAAAAATTATTTTTAAATCATTCAGATCAATATTTATTTTGATACATAAAAAAAATGAATTTTATCTAAAAAATTTTTACCTATTATTTACATGCTTTGTTTAATAAAAAATTTAAAAAACCTTTAGAAATTTTCAATCTGACATTTTGTCATAACCTCTTTGTTCTGAAAAAAAATAATTAATTATTTTTTTGATCTTTGGTCGCTCTTTTTTCTAGAGGCTGATATTCAATTCAAAAAACACCTTTAAGCTTAAACAACCAGACATTGAAAGAATATAAAAATTTGAAATTTAAAAAAAATTCTTTTTGATGCATCAATTGATAATACTTCTTCAATTAAAAGAATATAATACTTCTACTTCTTCTTTAATATTGATAATACTTCTTCAATTTTCTGTCTAAAAATAATTTTTAGTCAGAAAAATATTCTAATACATGTTATGTTCTATTGTGTTTTATAAAAATTTTAAATACAATTTTGCAAATGTATTGAAAATGTGCGATGGTTGAGATGTATTTTATTTTAGAAATATTTGGAGAAATTTTTGCTATGTCGCTCTATTGAAATTAAATTTAGTGTTTCAAACATAGATTATTTAGTTTTAGATAATTTTTTAAGATTTTTTTTTTTTAGAAATTTTAATGAGAGATTAATTAATCATTAATTTATTCAAATTAAGTAAAAATTAAGCTCTTATTGTTAAACAACTCAGATTAAAAATTATACAATAAAATTTTTAGATTTTTCTTAAATTTCAAAAAAAAAATGGCTAATGGCTAAAATTTAAAAAACTTCAATTTTCCCTTGATCACATTGCTTTTAAGAAATCTCGAGGAGCACTACGTTTTAACATTTGAATAATAATTTTTTTTAATATCTTTTTCAGTTCAATTCATTATGAAGTTTAAAACTTAAAATCGGGTCAATTTGACCGCCAGGCTTTCAAGTGTTGGATTAGTGATCAAATTTTCCCAATCTGAACTCATTTTTTAACTTTAAATCAATTTCTTTTCTAATTTTTAATATTTTCCCCACAATTTTCCTTATTAACTATTATGTTTTTTTAATTTATCAATTTTAAATGTAATTGATTAACGGCCTAATGAAAACTTAAATTTTTCAAATTCAAGACAATTTGTAAAGTTAATTTTTTGTTTTAAATTTAAAAAAAAATTGAAGAAGAGTGCAAACCTCGTATCCAAATCCTTTAACATAGCGATTCGTAAATTTTTTTCCCTATCTTTTTAGCACGGAAAAAAAAAAGAAGTTTTATTTATAGTATGTTAATAATAATAATTAATAATTAATAATTATTTTTAAAAAATCAAATTTTGAAAATTTTCACAAAGAAGTCTTTTTGAAAATAAAAATTTTTACAAATTAAAACTTAACTGGTGATGTCGGTTTTTTAAAATCCTAGAAGTTTTTATCGATTTTGATAACCGAATTTATTTTTAAACCGGTTTTGATAACAGGTTACAGTTTCAAACCGGTATTGATAACCGGTTTCATTTATTGACTGATTTTTAAAAACCGGTCAGGTTTCTAACCGGTCGACCAACCCTATGGTATCCAAACCAATTTTAGTTAAAAAGTAGGGAAAAAAGTGAAGACTGGTAAACACTAGAAAAATGACGGCGGATGGGGCGTCTACGTGCGCCACTACTTGGAGACTCAAGTCTCCCACAGCATTTATACTACTACTACTACTACTACATGTCACTAAAAAATTTAATGACATGTCAGTAAATTCGGATAATTACGTTAATATAAATTGGCTTTTGAATATATATTTGCTTATGGCATTGTGAATAATAACGTAATTGCTCGATTTTAACGACATGTCGTTATATATGGGTATCCAAATTTAACGACAGGGTCTTATAGCATTAAAAAAATTATTTAACGACATGTCGCTAAATTGGAGCAAATACGTTAGTACAAAAAAACATAAACAAAATATAAAAAATGCCAAAGCCTAAGTTCTGATGGGCCAAAACTTGTTGTGTACATTGTAGCAACTGATAAATCTTGTGTACCACCACTTCAAGTTGAGTTTGATATTTAATGTAATATCCTAATATCACAATTTTCCGAGTTTTTGCAGATTTATGCAGATTTTTTCAGAATCAGTTTAATGGTGGTACAGAGGATATATCAGTTGCTACAATTTACAGAACATTTTTGGTCCTTAAGATCATATTAAGCTTTGGCTTTTTTTGTATTTTTGTTTTTAATTTTTGTAACTAAATTCACAATGCTTTTGTTGTCTATTTTAAGTTAATGCTCTTTAGAATTAAAAAAAATTAAAATAAAATTTAAATTTAATATAGTAAGACGGCCTAACCGGGTAAACTATTTTTTTGATAATTTTCCTAGACTCAGTAACGATAGAAAACGCGAAATTTTTGGATCACCCGGTTAGTTGCTGGGGTTAATGGGATGAGAGGTAATTCGATTAATCTTGTTAACCCATTTGGCCAATTTTTTCAGCCGGTTAGCCCTGAGAATCACACAGATGGGGTGGTCATGTATTTTTACAAGGGTTAATATGAGTTAAATGAGTTATTTTCAAGGTTTATTTTGTGAATTTTGGCAGTGATTGGGTGAATTGTGGTCCTATAGGGGTGATACTTCATTACCGAATTGGCCCAAAAATTCACCCCTTTAAAAAATCAAGAAAAAAAAAAGAAGAAAAAGTGAGTTAAAAACAGACTTGTTTTTGAGTCACAAGTCTTAAGTCATGTCAAGTCAATGATTTAATAAATCCATATTTGATACCAATAAAGTAGTTGCTTTCAAATTCTTGGCTGTTAATCTTGACCTATTTGGTCTGTTAATGTAATCAGATTTAGAAAAAAATTATTTCAACTGGTCCTGATGAAGCAGGTATTGATAAAAAATTTTTTGCAAGTCATAACTTTTACTTAAATTTTTGTGACTTAGACTTAAAACTGTGACTTATAAACAAGTCTGGTTAAAAATTATACAGTGGCATCAGGTAATCGATAAATCTTGACCGGGTTTTTATTCTGTACCACTAGTTTGACAACTAATAGGACATAATTATTCAGTGCCAATTATTTATTGAATACATAGAATTAGATATTAGATATAACAGAAAAATATTCAGTGTTTTACTTTAAACAACAGATAGGGTAGTATGACATCAATTTACGTAATTTTACATCATTTAATGTAAGATTACTTAAAATTACATCAAATGTAGGATGTAATAAAATGTAAACCAACGTAAAAGTATGTGAAATTAAGTTATTTCAAGTCAAACTTAACAAAAATGCAGACGGCAAAAAAAATCCAATTTTTCGTACATAAATTTGATTTTTATTAGAGTGCCGATTTGACAAGTGGATTTCTTTCGTAAATTTACTCATGTATTTATTACATTTATTAATTGTAAAATTTTTTTGAAATTCGAAAATTAAACATGTTAATTCTTCATCATTTTGAGGATCATTTGATCTAATAAATCTTTTTAATTCATTCCAAACCATTTCTATCGGGTTTGGGTCTGGATTATTAAAAAATTTTACAATTAATAAATGTAATAATTACATAAGTCGATTAAAAAAAGTTAATAATTCTTAAAATTTAAAAAATTAAATATGTGTTATTTTTTGTTTTATATGTAATTAATATAGTGTTAGACAAAAATGGCGGATGGTGGGACTGCTAGTTTATTAGAAAAATTAAAAAATTCTCAATTTTCTTTCAAAAGTTACTTTTTTTTACCTAAATTTACGTAAAAATTAGTAAAAAAAAGTTACATTAACTTTTGGTAAAATATAATCAAATAAATAGAAACTACTTTTTTAAAAATTTATTAGAAAATAGCAAAAAATTCAATAAACTGAGCTTTTTTTTGGCTATTTCATTTTTACCAATTTTTACGTAAAATTACCAGAAATCCACTTGTCAAATCGGCATTGTAAATTATTTTTGTTTTTTTACATTTTTTTTAAATTTAATTGTATAATTTTACACAAAATAATGTAATAAACTATAAAAAGAGCTATTTTTTTGTAATGAAACTAAACTTTCTGAATATTCTATTTTTTATGAATAAAATTCGGCATTTTGAAATTAGACTGGAAGAAACGCCTCTTCACCATTAGATATTCAGGAGATTACAAGCTTCATATTCAATAAAAATAATTAAGAATTTTATGACATCTTGAAGTTTAGGATCCAAAAAAATATTATTAAATATCAAAATATCAAAATATAATTTGATCTTATAATCAAATAATATTCAGAGCCTCATTTATTAATTAGCATGTTTGCTTCATTATTTAGCATTCTACAGAGATTTAATCAAATAACATTCAAAAATTATAAATAAAATATTATTTGATCTGATTTTTTGGATCCTAAGCTTCAAGATATCATAAAATTCTTAATCATTTTTTTTTGATTTTAAGCTATAAATGAAGCTCTGAAAAAATCTTGATTTTGCAGTAAAATGCACGTCACTAAAAAGTATTTAATTCAACTGCGCAATTTAATTGCAGAGTTTTTTCTGGTCTATTATTTAGCATGTTTTTTTTAAAGATATAAATCACATCAAAATATCATTTGATCTTTGACCTTTGAAGACCATTAAATAAATTTTTGACTTTTGACCAACTCTGTCCCAAACTAATCTGGGTTTTTGGGTACCGAATTAGCCATTAAAAGCCAGGACGAAAAATCTAAATTAAATTTTTTATTAACTTATTTATTTAAATAGTTAAATTTCTGATCATCTAATGGAAAATGCCAATTATTTGGATAAAAATACATGAGCAAGTTGAACGGATCAATTGGCAAATAGACAAAATCTTGAGTAATGTTCACTTTGTAAATCATTTCATCCACCATGTAGCTTGGAATGTTGTTTAGGAAGCTGACCTTGGGTCTCGCATTTAAATCTTGCATTGGCAAAAAATGACTCTTAACTATTTGATTAAATTGAGTGTATAAAATACCAAAACGGCTTATTGACTCAAATTCTAGATAAGTAGCCGAAGCCTTAATGAACAAAAAAAGAAAAATACTGGCACTTCGATAAGAAACTTTATAAAAGCCATAAAAAATATTGAATTCATAGGTCAAGTCGGCATTTTGCTGAGTAAGATTTGACAACAAAATATCTAATTGTGAGTAACCCAATACGTAATGAATATTTGAGATAGCATGATGAGTTGTCGCTTTTGGGTCATAAAAACACAAATCCAAAAAATTTTTGTCATAATTATTCAAATTAAATTTGAGCAAGTATAGCAAAGATCTGTAGCATAGAAAATATTTTCCCTTGGACTCGGGCAGATTTTTGAGTATTAGATCCTTTAATATTTTGAAATCATTGAGTTCGACTGAATGGTCAGTTGAATACAATATTTGTATTTCCTGTGATGGATCGGATAATAAATTGAAATTAATAAAAATAGATATTAAACAATGGCATATAAGATATAAAAATATGGTAAGATATGAGCTTGTTAGACCGTTTTGGATAAAAAAATCAAAATATTTGCTAAATTTGGATGATATTTGGAGACTTGATTTTGTGACTATTTCGAATATTTTGGCTCTTTTGATTTTGATACCCAAAATACAATATCCAATATCTTTAAAATAAAATAAAAATCCAAATAGATATTTAAAAAAAAATCTCAATTTATTCATTTTTAAAGTAGTTTTTAAAAAGTGAGATTTATCTAAAGGTAAATCAAAATCATTCGAATTAGATTAAAAGAAAAAAATTCAAACAAAACTTAATTATTCATTTTTTATTTCAAAAAGGTGAATTTATTCCATTTAAAAGTATTAGTAGAATTCGCGCATCAATACCATATCTATATCAGTTCTTGAGTTCTATAAAAGCCTTTAAAAATGTGTTTTTATATTCAAAATAATTTGCTTCATGCTTGCTGCATTAAAATGGAAATAAAACATTTAAATTTAAGAAAAGAAATTCATATTTAAAATCAATGTTTAAAAAATTGCTGTCCTTTTGGTTCATGCCTTATAAAAGCATCATTATAAAGCTTAAGTCTATATTGTTTTTTTAAGAATCCTTAAAAAAGTCTCCTTTGATTTCTCTGACAACAGTCTTATCGTTCTCTCTCTCTCTCTCTGAGATCAAATAAAAGCTTTGTTCATAATATATCCCGTATATTAAATAAACAAATTAAAGTCCATATTTGTATTTGAATATTTTTGTTAGATTTTTATTTCGAATATACAAAAATAACAAAAATTGCTTTTTGAGAAACAAAAATACTTAAGTAAGGATTTTTTTTTAATTATCAATTACAAAAAGTGTCAATTTTTTTAAAACATATTAATTTTTTATTTATCGACAGCAAACTAACTAAATTGAAAGAATTGTACTGAAAAATAAAATAAAAAATTGCTGATTAGAATAAAAATGAATATTACGTTTTTTCCATTCTTTTCTTTCTTATTGTTACAAAAAACATAAAATGATGAAGTTGGATCTTCGTTTATGTTGAAGATCTTAATTTCTTCTTTAAGCGTATAATTTAAATTTTTCCAAACATACAAAATATACAATTTAAAAAAAAAATTCTAGTTTAAGAAAAATTCCTATCAAAATCTCATTAGAGACATTAGAAGTGAACTATCATAATAGAGAAAAAATAAAATAAACAAAAAAAGTAGAGAAGACAAAAAATAGAGAATAATTATACAGTCGACTCTCTTTAATCCGTAACAGAAAATAACCATTTCGGATTAAGTTTTACTGATTATCTTTAATCCGTAAACGAACAAAAATCTTAGAATTTTCGGATTAATGAATTTTATTGATAAAAATTTATAGAAATATAGTTTAATTAATAATAAAAAAAAAAATAGGATTGTCTAAAAGATAGAATGTGCTATAAAAAAGAATAATGAATCTAGTTGATTAATTGATAACCGATATCAACTTAGTAATTGATCCATCCTATATTTTGTCTAAATTCCCATAAAATGATTCCATCTTTTTTTCACGGTAACTTGGTTCTGGAGAGTTGATTAACATAATTTCGCATTATCAAAGTTTCATCAAAATCTCCATATGTGTCTGGTTTAGACTTGACAACCTCAAATCAGACATCCGCTCTTTTATTTTCGATAACAATTCTAAATCACACTCGTTAAAATCGAAAGAAATTTAAATTTGAAGTTTCAAAAAAAATTTGAACTTGATCTTTTGCCTGCTTTGCTTGTTTATAACTTACAGTTACAGGTTCTTGATCTATTACCTCAACTTCGTCATCACAGTTTTGATTGTTTTTTTGAACAATTTCAATTATATCTTGATCTGTTAGGGCCTCGCCCTCGCAGATTTAGAATTTTAATTTTTTTTTGTTACGAATGGAAAAATAAACCGAACTAAAATTACGAATAAAAGTGATGAAATTTGTATTGAAAGTATTGGAAAGGGGGTAGGGACCGGAGAAAAACGTCCAAATGACGAATTTTACGAATAAAGGAGTTTCGGATTAAAGCGAGTCGACTGTAATTGAGAAAAATCAACATTGAGAATAAAAGAAAGAGAGAAAAATCATCATATTTATTTACGGCTCTACCTAGTCCCTGCAAACAAAAAACTTTCACCCACAAATCAAAAATTTTCAGCACAAAAATAACTTGACTAAGACAAAAACTGCTCTCCAAAAATAAAAAAACTTTTATTGTAAATTTCTTTATTTATTTATTGTTATTTATTTATTAAAAATATAGTTTGGGAGAATCGAATTTGTTAATTAACCTAAAAAAGGTCTCCAAAATTAGCTGGAAATCGGTTTTCCTTAAAATAGATTTTAATTTAATTATTTTATTGATTTAATATTTAATTTTTTAATATACAATTTTATTTGAAAAAATTATATAACAAATTTATTATATTTTTTTTTTCACTACAAAAAATTTGTGTTTTGTACACTATTTTATAATTTTTGTTTTGCCTGCCAAACTTGTTGTCTACTACAATAAGTTTGACAGGCAAAACACGTCATTTTCTAAACAATTTTACTTTGTAAATAAAAAGATTCCTATAGATTGCTTAGACTATAGTAAAAATATTGCTCTAGAATTGATTGACTACATGTTTAAATGTGATAATCAAGGGCCAATAGACTCGATTAAATTCATAATGACTTTAATAAAAGTGTACATGGGCCAGGATAGGAATTTTTTTAACTTATATGATCAATTAAATGGTTTGCTTTATGAAAAAATATAATTTAGTTTAATTTAATTTTATGATTTTTTTATTTTTTGTATTAATTTAATAGTTTTTTTTGTGTCTATGGGGCGTTAAATTTAAATTTAAATAAATAATAATAATGTTTAATTAATTTTTTTTTCAGGTAAACAATTTGCTAATTCAAACTTTCCAAAATGATACTAAAATTTATTATGCTTAATTGATTTATTTTTCTTTACTAAATTAACTTTGCTGAAAATAGCTTTTAAACATTTGCTGAATTAATTATGCCGAATTGGTTCCTGCGATATTATGAGGTATCAATGTGTAACATTTTTAATTAGAGTCTTTATTAGACTCCAATTCAAGACTATAATTTAAAACATTTGAAATGGTTCCAAATATTGAATAAACCACTTGGTTATGATCTATCTGAGCAACTAGATTCATGATCATTCAAGCTGGGAGGCACGTAATACACATTTTCTTATTAGAGTACCAGAAAAAACTATAATAATTGAATATGAAAAAACAAGTAGGAGTAGAAAAGACCAGTGAGTCGATAGTAAAAAAGAAGACGCGGTAGACCAGCTGGATCTAAAAATAAAAATAGATAAATATTAATTATTTTTTCTTAAAAATAGAAATTTGGCTTTTTTTGTTTAATTTTAGCATCAATTAAAACAATTTTTCTCTTTTTTTGAATAATAAATATCAATAAATAAAAATAAGCCTAACTTGAACATTTTTGTTTTTAAATTGCATAAAACTAACATAAGTGATAATTATATGCCTTTTTATTTTTATTAAAAAATAATCAAATTTTGATTTAGAAAATTAACACTGACTTTAATGAAATTTTGTCAGCAGAACATTTCGAAAAAACCTAAATTAAAGATATTAAAATAAATGATAAGATCTTACTTAATTTTTGTTTTAATTTAGAAAAATTCTCGCTTTTTTTCTGATTGTGTAATTTTTAAATATCAGCATGAAATATAAATTCTCGCTTTTTATTCAAATTCTAAAAGTAAATTTATGAATGGTGACATAGTCACATATAGTTGAAGAACAATAAATAAAAAAGCTTAAATAATGTTATTTTTCAAACCTTCAGAACAGTAAATCCGTTCAGCAAAATTTATTAGTCAGATTTGGCTTTAAGTCACAACTCTTAAGTCAAGCCATTCACTTGAATAATTTTTTAAAGTTAATTCTCAATTTTATTTTTTCTCTTACCATGGAAGAAAAATTCATGTAAATATGTGGCCGCGGTCATGACTGCATGGAACAGTAAAAAATCAATTTCATGAGTACTTCTGCGTCCCAGAACTACAATATTAATTTGACTTCAAACAGACTTATCAAAGTCAAGTCATGCATTTGCCTTAAACTTGTGACTTACTATACTCAGTTTACAATATTTTTTGAATTTTTAATGGTTCTTTAAAGATTTTTTTGAAGTTTTGGACCAATCTTCTCTAAATAATTAATTATTCAAAGATTATTATTCTTAAATCTTTTTTTCTTATTTCTGGTCTTTCAGAATTTATTTGCTAATAAAATTCTAGTTTGTCAATAATTAGTGTTGGGATCCGTACAAGCGGACACTTAACCGGTCAAAATTTTCAGAAACCGTGACCCTGTCCACATTAGCCAGACAACCTTTAAACGGGCGGTCATTTGGCCGGTCAGCCAGGCGGTCTAATTTTTAGACCGCCAAAATAAACGAGTGGCCAAAAAACCGGCCAACTTTTTGGCGGGCGGTCACTAAATTTTTTGTAAAATTTTGAAAAATAAAAAAATTAAAAAAAACTTTTCAATCTAAATTTAGAAAATTTTTTCTCCTTTTTTTGTCTTTTTAATAAGTTATTTTTTAAAAATTAAAAATATTTTTTCGAAAAACATATTAATTTAAGTGAATAACCGCCAAAAATTTGACCGTATTTTTGACCGTCCGTATTTTTTAGGCCGTTTTTCAGACCGCCGGTATATTTTAGACCGTTTATTTTGGCGGTCCAAAAATTAAACCGCCTGGCTGACCGGCCAAATGATCGCAAAAAACCGTCCGTGTAATGTACCGGTTATATTCTTTGTATAAATTTTTAATTTATTCGTCTCTTTTTTCTCTCTTTGATCTCTTTTGAATTCAACTCCAACTTTTATTTGTTCTAAACAACATTCTGTTAAATATTGTTCTTTTATAAAATGATATACCAATTTATTTATGCCTGGATGACTATTGATGTGGTTTTTGACAGCCTGATGCCATGTTTCCAAACTGTTATTAGAACTTAGTAAAGCATTTTGTATTCTATAGTGTAAGTTCCAATATTTTATTGGAAACAATGGAATTGAACGAGATCTTTCAGTTTTCGGAAGGCCAATATTTTTTTTTTCAAAATAATCAATAAATGACTTACCCTCTTAACGACATATTTCTTTAATGTAGTTAAATGCCTTAATAGAGTCCTTAATAGGAATTAATGGTAACACTTTTAACTAAAAAAAAATTTTGTTTAACTCAACATCTTTTGAATAAAGTTGATTTAAATTATTTTTCTGAACAAATTTCCACAATTTGGAAGTTAAATGAAAATGCCAACCATTGATTAAGATATCTGGGAAAGATTTGACCACTGAGTTGATTAAAGCTTTTTCAAAATCATTAATTACATGTGTTGGTTTTTTTTTAGGTCTTTGCGTATCACATTAAAAAAGCGAGTATAGATTCTCTCTTGTTTATTTACAAGAAAGGCATAAAATAATGGAATATTTCGATTGTTTTTTGTAATGTTAATAGTAAAAATTGTGTGAAAACCTCAGGACTGATCTCAAAAGTTCTATCAATGAACCAGCATGGCTCATAGCTGAGCAAATCAATATATTAATCAGTTGAGAGAATAATCAGTCTTTCATTATCTTCATTCCCAGAATCAAAGAATAAAAATTTCTTACCTGATTTTGCTTATATAAAGTTGTCCACTTTTACCAAATCTATTAATGACTTCTCATTTTTCCCAAAAGATTTAATTTTTTTTCCTTTTCTATTTATTTCTTGTGTTAGATTTTGAATTGTAGGCAATGAAGAAGCAGCATTTGGAGGTATTTTAACTAGGATCGTCTTATTTTCGACAAATCAAATTGGACAAAAATAATTTCGACATAATATTAACTCGACATAATTTCGACATGAATAAACTCGACATAAGTTTTGCTTAGTATAAACTCGACACATTTAGACAAATTTTTATATATATTAATAATGGTAGAATTAATAAATATTTTTGAAAATATTGAATTAAGTTTTAAATTTAATTTAATATTTAACTCTCACAAACTTTTTTCATATTTTCATTTTTATTTCTTGATTTTATTTTACTTAACTTTTTA
>QEOQ01000191.1:387234-452067 GCA_010279815.1 Brachionus plicatilis
ACATTTTTTTTTTTGTCGAAATTTTTTTTGTCTAATTAAGACACGTCGAAATTATATAAGATTTTATTTGGTCGAGATTGTCGAGTTTGATTCGTCGAAAATTAACTTGTCGAAATTAATTTGTCGAGTTTATGAGATACCTTTAACTAAAGTGTCGGTAATAATTTCTCTCGGTTTTCCGAAGTTTTTACTGCTTTGTCTTTGAGATCGTTACATAAAATTAAAGATAATAATTTTTACGGTTTTGCTGGACGATGATAATGATCATTTTTGAATGTAATTATCTCAAATTGTTCATTTGTATAGATACGAGCCTTACATTGGACAGGTTCATAAACTAAACATTTCCAATAGAGCTTATTTTTATTTTTTATCATAAATTAACTCGTTTATTCGAAGATTAGTTTTGTATTGTTACGGTTTGTTTTGGTTAAGACCAAATCTACACTTTTTTCTTTTCTTTCATCTAAATTTTCCTCGTCAATTAAAAGGTCGCTTTCATTAAAAAATTCTTCTTAACTATTACGGAAGTCTTCTACAATAGAAACAATTGATACTGAATCACTATAATCAAATAGCTAATGTTCCGGAGTTTACTAAGTTATTTACTAAGACTTTACTAAGAGCCTCTTAAATAACTAATCTAAAACCCCTATTTTTAGTTTTTGAAATAACGTAATTGTTCGATTTTAGTAACATGTCTCTAAAGTTGGGTATTCGGCTAAAGTGACATGTCACTATGTATCGAACACTGGTTTTCATTTTGGCCTTTTTCGACTAAAGTGACATGTTCCATTAGTCGAAAAAGGCAAAAAAATTACGATTTTTATTCAGACAATAGCTTTTATTAATTTTATAGGTCAATTTCTGATTTTATATTCTTGCGTACAATTCGTTAAATAAGACAAAAATGTCATGTCGTATGTCGTATTGGTCGAAAAAGGTCAAAATGAAATCCAGTGTTCAATACAAAGTGACATGTCACTATAATAAAATGACATATCACTAAAATCGAGGAATTACGTTTGTTTTTAAATATTTAATTATTCATTTCACTAAATAAATAACTATTCAGTAAAAAATTTATTTCCTCCAAAAGATGGGAAAAACTAAGAATTTTTATCTCTCAGTAATTTAGACTAAATTCAATTTTACAATAAAACACCAAAATTTTTAGAAAATACCAATTTCTCATTGTTTTACTATTGTTTTGGAGTATTGGAATCAAAATTTACTTACTCCTCATCAATAAATACATAACATATCAAAAATTACAGTCTGTTCGAATTTGAGAATTAAAAATTAGGTACGAAAAACTAAAAAATCATGTTAATTCTTAGAAGTTTACTTTTTTAATAATATTTATTCATAATTATTTAACACAATATTAAGTTTTTTTTCTTTAAAAAATTAATTTTTTTACTATCAATCATTTATTTCTTAATCGCCTGTAATTCATTGGCTCTTCTGATAATCTTTGCAATGCATCATAGCAATTATCAAAAAACTAGTCTGACATTAAGCCTCTGTATTTACACTGCTTAAAATAACTTTTTGAATTTGCTATCTGTTAAACTCCAATTGTTTATTCTTTTAAATATTCAAAGCAAAGACTCGGAAAATCTAAATTGTAAGGGTCGATCAAGTTTCCTTTTTTCGTTCTTTTTGAAAATTGAATTGCCTTTTGCTGAACTCCATGTTTTCTATACAGTATCTTTGTCACCAATTCGGCAATATTTTCATCGTTTTCTTTGGAAACAGTTCTAGGGGGTTAATATTTATTCAAATTTTTGAAATATTGGCAAGTTTTGACTATACCATTAACCGCCTCAATAATTCATCTTGTTTTACTAACTTATCTGGATCGATTAGCTTTTAAGGTGGTATTTAGAAAAGAAGGGATTTGAGTGTTTATATCTAATTTTTGTAACAATCCAAGTCAGTCTCTAAAACCTCTATCTAATATAAATAAATCCTCAGGCTTAAAAAATGAATTGAAAATTATTTTGCCATTTTCATAAACATCTTCTTCATTTTTTGCATCATTATTCAAGCCATTAGCAAGATATGGCCCAAAAACAATAAATACAAAAATCATACAAATACTAAGCTGTTTAAAATTTTGATAATTTTTTAAACATTTTTCAATTTTTAATTTAATGCCAAGCGTAAAACCAAATCCTTATTCATATGTCTAATGTTCGATTTTCACAAATAATACTTAGTATATAAAAAACCGTCGAAAAATATTAACTGAATGGCTTGATGATTACTTTAAAGCTAAATTTATTTGCATAAAATATTCAAATGGTTATGTCTTTGTTGAAAGTTCAAAAATACATGACTTTAGATCTCCCTTGTCTATTGTCTCAGAGAATTTGCAGCAGTGGATAGTTCAAAGCTTGTAATTTTTCTAAAATGTATTTGTCATTTGCTCTTTTTGAAATTATTTAAGCTCTAAAATATATAAAATAAACTTTCAAAAAAAAAATGTTAAAACTGTTATAAAAAATTGCTTGGGAAGTATAGAAAGTTAGAAACTCAAAACAAAATCGAAAGACTCAAGCGCTTAAGAAATATGCAACTTTCTTCATTAAACATCTGTACGAAAACCTTTTTAAGATCAATTATACTGATAGTCTAGCAACTGACAAATTTAATTCGTAAATTGGAATTAAAAAAGAAGAGTTTGATTCTTTATTAAATGACTTGCAGTCATCAATTTCGAATTTGAAATTATCTATGAGTTTGACTGATACAATTTTCATCTACAAAGCAAGATAACGTCTTGGGGTTTCATTTAAAAAAGTTGTTGATCTTACAAAAAAGTAAAATTTTTTTCTATCAAAACATTTTGGGGGAACATATCGATCCAAAGAAAAAATGTTAATAGAAAAAAATCCATAAAAAATTAATTCAGAAAATTTACATTCAAAAAATTTCATAGAAAATATAATTATTTATTGATTATTTATTTATGTTTGTAAAAAAATAAAAAAAAATTGAAAACTAACATTTCATAATTTTATTAATACTTTCTAAACAAGCAAATATATTTATTTTAGAAAAATCTTTTGCAAAACTAATAAGTGATTGGTCTTTTTTGATTTCTCTTTGATCAGGAAGAAAAAATCACTAGGATTTATTTTCCCCAAACAGATCTCCATAAGATGTTGCTTTTTAATTAATTAGCTATTTAATTTGTTGGTCTCAGGATCACTGTGAATATCTTATGAAATAGCCTTATGCCATGCTTCAATACTATAGTTTGAAAGAGCAGGTTCTCAGTCAATCTTTTTAAAGCATGCCAAGTAAATATTGGAATCTATTGTACTAATCTTGTTCTGGATCAGGGATACTTAGGAAGACCAATATAGCTTTTTAAAATATTCTTTTATCGGTCTATGGACTCTGGAAACTTTGACTTAAGCTCATTGAAGACTATAATTGTATGCTTCAATGGTACCAATGGTATAAATTTTAAATATTTGAAATAAATTTTGCAAAATTGTGATTTTTATGATCTTTCCATAAATTTGATGTAAAATGTAACTAGCATCCTCCGATATGAGCACAGAAAAAGCATTCTCTAATTGAATTAATAATTGTTAGTTCAAAATCAGGAAAAAATTTAAACAGGAATTACTGAAATCTCTTTTGATTTTAAGTTATTAAATAATTTTATATATTTTTCTGCTGTTAATTAGGCATAAACAATAAACTAATTAGGAATAAACATTAAACTATTATTTTTTATTTCATTAAATAATAAAAAGTTATTTAAATATATCTGGACTTATTTCAAAAGTCCCACGACATACCAAACTGCCTCAGAATTTAAAAAATTCTATATTTTCCCTAGTCGAAACAATTAAAAAACGTTCCTTTTCTTCACATCCACTATCGAATAGAATAAAATCTTTCCCCGATTTCTGTATTAGTAAGCTTGTTCTTTTCTTGATAGAAAAGCACTCTTAGCGTTTTGGCCTCTTTACAAAAATCAGTTTCTTTTTTTTCTTTTCCTATCTATTTGTTATTTTTAATTATGCATTAGAAGCAGTAAACAAGAATCTTTAATTTTTACGTTAGCAATAATATCTTTAATAATTGTCCTTGGCTTCTCATTAGTAAATACAGCCTTGCTTTTATCTATCAACCGATTTTTTATTTACTTATTCTGTCTTCATAATTTACCATTTCATCCCCGTGAAAATGAAAATCATTTTTAAATCATAACAATTTTTATTATTTTCATCAGTGTGTACCCTTGCTTTACATTGAACTGGAATGTATACCGAACACTTCCAATAAACTAAATTTTTAAAATCATTTTTGGCTTTACTTGTTGCGTTAAAACAAAAAGGGCGCTTCAGTGGTCAATTTAGACTCTTTAGGCTCAGATTTGTTTGACTAATGTGATGCATCAAATTAATCTTCTTCATTTTATTTTTTTTCAAAGAATTAATCATTATTTGATTGACTGCATGAAGATTCAGTGTCACTTTGATCGACAAGTAAAGCGCTTCTCATTTAAGTTTTGCACGCACTGGATAAGATTGGATAATTTGTATGGTCTCTTTCAGTATATTTTAAATCTTGAATAGATTCAAGTTTTTTTTAGGTTTTGAATTTTCTAGAAAACAATCACGGTGAATATTTTGGTTTCGTAGTCTAATAGGCGATGTTTCAGCAAAACACCTAAATTTTTCTTCCATTTATTGATTTTAAAGTGTCCTTATAAAAAAAGTCAACATTTTTATAACAGCTAAACAAAATTTAAACAAAACTAGATTAAAATCAACTTCACTGTTCTTAACATGCAATCAGGAGAATAGGCCAACTCAAGTGAAAGAATATTACTCAATCTTGAACACGAATCTCTTAATGATTCGTATTCTTTTCATTATCAAAAAGTATTGAAAGAGTCTAACAAGAGGATAAGAGGGAAGAATATTGAATTTAAACTCCCTTTTTTTTTAAAATTTTTGTGGAAGTGGAATCAAAAGTACAAAACGGTGAGATAAACATGAATTTTTGGGAGCTAAAGATCGAACAAGAAAGATGGTATTAGTCGATATTATTGTCGGTTCATGGGACATGGCCGTAGTGCAGCTTTGGTTTTAGAATTAATCGATGAAAATAGATGCAAATTCAAAGAATCAGAAGAGACACATTCGAAACATCCGGATCAACACAGAAACATTTTCAATGACATATACTTGATTTAAGAATTATTTTGTGACTATTTTTTTACAATCGCGTGTGAATTATTCGAAAAAAAATGGAAAGGAAAGGATACAGATGTAGCGGTGGACGCACCACATCGACAGCAACAACAACAAGACAAACAAAACATTTTAAATAAAAGAAATTTTTAATTTTTAAATTGAAATTATTTTATAATTTATTTTTAATTTTTAAAGATGCCTAATTTTCTCGATCTTATTAATTATGCAAATTTATGACAAATCAAAATGTTGATTAAAATAACTTTGTATGATTCATACGATTTCACATTTAAATATTTGTTAAATTTTAAATCTAAAATTAATTATACTTTGAAGAAGAAGATTTATTTGTCTAAATAAAAGAAATAAACAAATTCTTCTCTCATTTGATTCCCTTACTCAAATTCTCGTTGAGGATTCCCTGGAAGAGTTGCTGTTCCTAGCGACTGCGCTGCTGTTCCTAGCGACTGCGCTGCTGTTCCTAGCGACTGCGCTGCTGTTCCTAGCGGTATTAGGTGTCTCCCCAGGCAATCTCATTAAATCTTAATCACACCCCTCAGTATACTCAAGGTCAGTTTGAACCCTCGAAGGTCAAACATTACATATTGATGACAGCAGTGCTGGCCATATGTAACCAAGATAAAAATGAAGAATTTGAAAAGGAGGAAACATTAAGCCTAAACGAGGCACTTCTTACAGCAGTTTTAAATTTTGAAAACTGTCTTAAAAAAGCAAGAAAAAATTTCAAAACCTCCTCTATTGAAAATTTTAGAAAAAATAACACTACTTCTTACACCATACTCAGTAAGAAATTTGGAAAGGAAATATTTGACCCATTAGATTGGATCCAAAACCTGAGTTCTATTTCCCTCGCAATTGATGACCCAGAGATTAATAAGGTTTTCAAAAACGCTCTAACATTAGCTATTAAAAGTAATTTTGAAGTCCCTTATTCCCTACTTTTGGACTGGGAAATAAAAACCAAAGAAGATACTTCTTCAAGGGATAATACTTCTGAAGAGGAATTTAGTGATGCTTTTGAGGACTTTAAAGACATACCGAAGGGTCAGAAATGTTTTTTTAAAATCTTAACAAGTTCTTTGACCCAAAACAAAACACTTAAAATTGAGAACCTTAAATTTCCAAGTCAGAACGTAGTTGATTGGTTTGAGAGTACTAAGATTTGAATTACTAACCACGCGTTGGTCACAAAGGGGTAGAGGTTACGAAGTAGTCAGTTTTTTCGAAGAAATAGCTTTAAAGAAATATCAGCTCGTGAAAAAGGATACATTTGATTATGGAAAAATCAAATCCCATATGATAAAAGAATTAAGGCCCAAATTTTCTACAAGGAGCCTAATGGCTGATTTTTTTAGTGCTAAGCAAAAACCTGAAGAAAGTATCGACTCTTACCCTCATCGTCTTCTTAATTATATCAAGGAAGCTAGAGATGATCAAAAAGAGTTATTCGAAGAGGAATTAGGGGAAGTCTTTAAAAATGGTTGTAATAAGCCAACGCAAAATTTCTTAATTGTAGAAAAATCCAACGATTTTAACAGGTTATGGAGTCTTGCTAAGAAAATCGAGAAGAACATTGAAGAAAATGAGGAAACAACCATTAATGAAATTAAAATAAGTAAAGAACATAATAATACTAAGAATTATTTAGAAGAGCAACAGTTTAAAACGAAATTCTGTCATTTTTGCGGGAGGAGCAATCACTTTAGTGTAGAATGTCGCGAGATGAAACAAATCTGTAATATTCAAAAATCATCAAACTTTTTTCAAGGATTTCAAAGGAATAAGCCTCCTTCACAACCTAACCAAAGCTTTCAAATCGATAAAACTAAATATTCCAAACCTAATTTTTACTACAAAAATACTTTACGAAATAGCCAACCAAAACAAGTAAGTTGGTATTCTGAGTCAAAGACCGTCAACAAGAATTTAAACCATTAAAAGCCGGTCCAACAGAGGGAACGGATTCGGTATATAAAGTTAACTCCCTCAAAAATAAAAAACACAACAGATTATCTCATTTACTAGAAAATAAATTAAAAAAAGAAATTATAAATGATATTTATTCCTTAAATAAAGCAGCTACTACAATAAACCTTTTTATTAATAATAAGGAGAAGACATGTCTAGTTGACAGTGGGGCAAAAACTTCCTTTCTAAGTGAAAATTATGCCTTAAGAGAAAATTTAATATTAAGTCCCATAAAAAACCGAAAAAATTGGATAACTGCGAACGGGTCGACTTTAAAAACCATTGGACAAACAACACTGTCTCTTACAATTGGCTCCAAACAATTAAAAGCGGTGTTCATTATTGCCAGAAACTTAAATAATGAAGTAATCTTAGGCGTTGACTTTCTGAAACCTAATAAATGTATTATTGATTTCAGTAAAGATATTTTAGTTACTAATAGACAAAAAATTAAACTAATGTCAGATAACTCCTTCCCGGTGTCAACGCTGTCAGAGATTCCTATAGAGCCTTTTAGCCAGATACCTTATAGGGTAAGAATTCCTTCTGATTTAACTAATGATACCATCCTTTTTGAATCTAGTCGGAAAGTCAGATCTATTGAGGGCATATCAAAGGGAAACGATTAAACAGATCTCGTTTTAATTAATGACTCGCCTATTACAAAAAAAATAAGGAAACATACCATTCTCGGTAGGTACAATAAAGTAGAAATACTTGATTTAATAAAAAACGAGAAGGAACTCTCAGAATTTTTACATAAAAACATTGATTCAGAAACTGTTAATAGCGTAACACAAAGCACTATCTCCTCCCCGTGGAGCCCTAGTGAAGTCATAAATTTCGATCAATCAAATCTTAATAAAGATCAATTGAACAGGGTAAAAACGTTGATCGATAATCACTGGATGGTATTTTCAAGAAATGAAGAAGATATTGGGATGCTGGCAAACAAATATGGACAACACGACATTGAGC
Source organism: Brachionus plicatilis (assembly GCA_010279815.1). Lineage (NCBI taxonomy): Eukaryota > Metazoa > Rotifera > Eurotatoria > Ploima > Brachionidae > Brachionus > Brachionus plicatilis. Next base: position 395,430 of record QEOQ01000191.1, read on the forward strand.
TAAATGATCCAAAACCAATTAAACAAAGGCCATATTTAATTCCCTTTGCCAAAAAACAAGTAGTAAAGGAATCTATCCAAAAGATGTTAGGCATGAATATCATCGAGCCATCAAATAGTAACTGGGCATCTCCAATTGTTCTAGTAAGAAAATCGGATAGGTCGGAGCGTTTCTGTGTAGATTATCGTAAAGTAAATGCCTCTCCTATTAAGGATAGTTTTCCTATGCCAAATGTTGAGAGCAGATTAAACAAACTTCATGGGTCAAATTTTTTTACATCTCTGGATTGCATTTCGGGATATTGGCAAATTAAACTCACTGAAAAAGCAAAACAGATATCCTCTTTCATTTGTAGTTTAGGTCTGTTCTCATTCAAAGTAATGCCTTTTGGTCTTTGTAATGCAGGAGCAACATTCCAACGAACGATAGAATTGATTTTAAACAAACTAACAAATTCTTTGGCTTATATTGATGACATTTTAACATTTTCTAAAACTTTCGATGACCACTTGATACACCTTGAAGATCTTTTTAAGCGTCTCCTCGAGGCCAACATCAAGGTAAAAACCTCTAAATGTAGAATCGCTGGGAAAAATACTATGTTTTTGGGCTACAAAGTATCAGAAAAGGGCGTAGAAATAGATCAAAGTAGAATAGAGCCAAAAAAAAATCATCATAAGACAAAAAACGCAAAACAAATCAAACAATTTTTAGGCTTGGTCGGTTATTACAGACAATTCATTCCACGTTTTTCCCAGATTGTTGATCCATTAAAAAAGTTAACAAAGAAAAACACTACAGTGAATTCTCGATTATCGAGATTCGTTTGGGAAACAAAAATATTAGTCTTGATAATTTTGTCTCTTTATTCGATATTCGAGACTTTTTCAATTTTAAATAAAAGTCTCGAAAATTTTTATATAAAAATATTATTTAAAAAAAAATAAAAAATTTAAAGTATATTATACAAATTAATATCATTTAGATTCAAAATCAAAAAATGAAGTTATCAATTTTATGAAATTTTGTTTAGATCATCGATTTAATTGTATTTTTCATTATTTATTCAATAAAAATTTTTAATTAATATTATCTCAATTATTTCAAATATTATTCTCCAAATTAAAATATCTAAACGTCCATTTATCCCTTCAATAAAGCTCGAAAATTATCTGAAAATTTAAGTTTTGAAGCGAAGAAAAAACTATTAAATACTTATAAGAAAATCTATTTTTTGAGTCAAAAGTCTACAATTCTTTTGCAATATTATATTTTGGTTTTGAAGATTTATTTTATCTATTTAAGCTAATTTCATTTTACGTTTTTTTCGAATATGAAGCTTTTTTCCGAATGATATTTAATGATATGTCAAATGATGAAACATTCGAAGTATTTGTTCAAAAAATGACAAAAAGAGGAGAATGGGCAAATCATTTTAACATCAAAAAATTTAAAAATTTATATAAATTTACTATTACTTATTTATGTTCGTAAAAAAAATTGTTTTTTAAATACATTTCATTTATCATATTATTTTAACCATCATTTATTGTTTTTTCATTTTAATTTTTATACATAGTTTATGAAATTTTGTTTAGATCATCGTGTTAGCGGCTTATCACAGTGGTGAAAAGCTGGAATGCTAGACAGTCTCTCTGGAGAAAATAATAATTAAAAGTCCTTAGTTTAAGTGTTAGTAACTTAATTGTTGCTAGTAGTTGTTACTTCATTAATAAAATAAAATAGAATAAAATACAAAATGTTGCTAAGCCTAGTTTGTAACTTATAAGAAATACTCTTCGTATAAATGGAACAAGACTTTTGGATAAATGTGGATGTGTATTCTTAAACTTAAATTTGGCATAAGAGACATTAATAAATTGTTCAAACAACATTTTTTATTTGATCACCAACAAGTCGTTGACCGCACGTCAACAATCGATTTAATTATATTGATTTATTCAATAAAAATTTTTAATTAATATTATCTCAATTATTTCAAATATTATTCTCCAAATTAAAATATCTAAACGTCCATTTATCCCTACAATAAAGCTCGAAAATTATCTGAAAATTTAAGCTTTGAAGCGTAGAAAAAAATATTAAATACTTATAAGAAAATCTATTTTTTGAGTCAAAAGATATGTCAGAAAAACAAGAACCCAGTTCTAAAAAAGGATGTTGTAAGTTAATGGAGCCTTTTAGTTAAACAAACTATAAATCAAAATTATTTATTTGAATAAAAATTATAAAATGTAATATTATCTTACTTTATTTAATTGAAAAATACATGCCATTTCATTTATTTATACATACCAATATATTGTACAAGATAAAAATTTTGATATGATCTTTTATTTAAAAATCAAATAAAAAACTAAACTGATTTTAGCTTACAGAAATCTCAAATTCAAAACTAAAAAGTTGCTTTTTGCTTACAAAAATTTCTCAATTACTTTTTAATTGCAAAAAAACTGTTAAAATTGAATCATCAAACAAATAAATAATAATAATTATTATTATTATTACGCATTAAAAAAATTATTTAATAGTTTCTGAATTTTATTTTTAAAAAAATTAGCTTAAATTTTTCATGTCGCAAAGACATTAAGATCAATAATTGATCATCCAGCTATGGATATTAAATATATATACAAATTCAATTTAATTTAAATATAAAAATAAAATAAAATAAATTTAAATATAACGTAAAGAAGCAAAGCTTTTTAATAGCGAGTAACGAAACGTTACATTTACTTAAATGTTAAATACTCTTAGTTTTTATTCTTTGCATTTACAAAAATTACAGCAAACTAGATAAGACTAAAAATATAACATCGAATTTAATTAATGTCAATGTCAAATTTTATTTAGATTCAAAAAAATATTTTCTTTTGTTTAACCAATCAAATCGCTTAGAGTTAGCAATACCCTCCAGCAAAATCAACCCGCTATATCGAATTTTCAATACACATGTGTCTGGTGATTAGCATCGTCACTTCGTTCCTCGCAATAAAGGATATTTAGGAAAATTGTCAAAAAAAATAAAAACAATAATAAAAAAATTTTTAAAAAAGAAATTATTGAATTTTTACTGTAGGAATTGTAGTCAAAATAGGTGATTTGTTTGTCCTGTTTGGTCATGGACACCCGATCTGCACCATTTTATGGCGCAGCCATACTAAATTTAGGTCCTTGGGCTCACGGAACTCGGCAACTAGACAATTGAGACTGTTCAGCTCGCCAATTTTGGCCAGGAACACTTGAAAATGTTTGATTACTTTGGTCTAGGTAAGTGAAATTGTTTAGGAAGAGGAAAATGTGATGTATCGGACCGGTCGAACAAAGATCAGTGCCACAATGCCTCTTTTGTAGTCTGTCGAGCCCAGGCTAAAGAGCGACTGTTCAAATACGACTCCAGTTCGAATATTTTGAAATTGTAGGCCACCTTGAACCAAATTGAGCACGGAGAAGTCGAATGAGCAAAAATTTTGGGCGTCGATTATGCATACATCTAATAAGTTGGGCAAAAAAAGAACTACTTTGGACTGTTGAGTTTTTAGTACCAATTTTCTGTGCTGGCTAATTTTTTGACCATTGCTACGCCTCGCTCCACTATTTCTTGTCGTTCGTTGTCGGAGTCAAAAAATTCATTTTTACTTCTACTAAGTCGACTACTTTTTATTCTATTGGTGTCAAAAAAAATATTTTTTCTAAATTGTCAAAAATTTTAATGATTTATTTAATAATTTTTGTTTAAAGTAAACAAAAAAAAAAGAATTCGGGGTCTTATTTAAAAAATTAGGTAGAAAATAGAAATAAATCAGGGCTGTTTAAAAGTTTTTTTAATTATTAAATTAAATTTATTTTTTTTTTAGTCCGGAGTTGGACTTCAGGATCAAGTAAATTTGTTTGCATACAAATCTAAAGTAGATTTAATTCGGCACAGATAAAACAAATAAATAAAAAATAATAATCGACTAACGAAAGAAGATTTTTTATTGATCTTTTTCCTTAAAAACATCTTAAATAAAATCTTTAAATTAAAATAAAATTTAGTATAATAGTATTTTTTAAATTAAATATTTAAAATTCAAAAAGAAATTGATTATAATAAACGTTTTATTACAATGGAAAAAATGTTCAAAAAAAAAAAATTTTTTTATTATAATTCAAATTCTTATGTTCAAAAATTTCTAAAATCTTACTATTAGTTTTGCACAAAATTAATTTTTAATTCTCAAAAATGTAAAAATGTAAAAATCCCCAAAAAATGACATTTTGCCACCTATGTGGTCTGTTAATGTAATCAGATTTAGAAAAAAATTTAGAAAAAAATCAGATTTAGAAAAATAACTGGTCCTGATAAAAAATTTTTTGCAAGTCATAACTTTGACTTAAATTTTTGTGACTTAAACTTAAACTGTGACTTATAAACAAGTCTGGTTAAAAATTTTACAGTGGCATCAGGTAATCGATAAATCTTGACCCGGTTTTTATTCTGTACCACTAGTTTGACAACCAATAGAACATAATTATTCAGTGCCAATTATTTATTGTATACATAGAATTAGATATATCAGATATCAATTTCCAATTTTTTTCAAAAAAAATGTTTACATTTAGTATTTTAAAACGTGCCACGGTCGGGGATTTTGTACGTCAGGCTAACATAAATAAAAATTAAAGAATTCTTTTATTGTAACAAGAAAAGATTCAGAAAAATATTCAGTGTTTTACCTTAAACAACAGATAGGGTAATATGACATCAATTTACGTAATTTTACATCATTAAATGTAAGATTACTTAAAATTACATCAAATGTAGGATGTAATAAAATGTAAACCAACGTAAAAGTATATGAAATTAAGTTATTTCAAGTTAATGTTACGTAAATTTACGTAAAATTACCAGAAATTCACTTGTCAAATCAGCATTGTAAATTATTTTTGTTTTTTTTTTTATTTTTTTAAATTTTATTGTATAATTGTACACAAAATAATGTAATAAACTATAAAAAGAGCTATCATGTTGAAGAAAAAAGGAAATTTTTCTTGTTTGAAATATCTTTTTGATTGGTTAAACAAAATTGCAATATTTTACAAAAAAAAACGAAATAAAATTAACATAAAAATTTTTGAGTTATATAAGAAAGACTTATAATTTTCAAAAGGGTATAGCGACGCAACAGATTTTCTTTTTGATTATAGGATAATTAAGGTTAGGTTAATCAATAAAAGCGATTTTTTTGAAATTGATGAAAAATCATTTCAAATTAAGGTAAAAAACTCACAGGATTTTAAAAATCCTTGGAAAGGATTTACAAGTAAAAACTTTTTTTATCGAACGAGACTATTTATGTAAAAAAAGGCAAACAAAATTAAAATTGTATTATGTTAATTTTTTTTCATTATTTTTTTGTAAAATGTTGTAATTTTGTTTAACCAATAAAAATAAAAGTTTCACAAAAAAACGGCTTTTATTTTAACCAATCAAAAGAAAAATTAAACCCAAAAAATTTTCCTATTTTTCATTGAATTCCTTCATTATTTTTTTTTTAAAGGAAACTAAACTTTCTGAATATTCAATTTTTTATGAATAAAAATCGGCATTTTGAAATTAGACTGAAAGAAACGCCTCTTCACCATTAGATATTCAGGAGATTACAAGCTTCATATCCAATAAAAATAATTAAGAATTTTATGACATCTTGAAGTTTAGGATCCAAAAAAATATTATTAAATATCAAAATATCAAAATATCAAAATATAATTTGATCTAATAATCAAATAATACTCAGAGTCTCATTTATTAATTAGGATGTTTGTTTTATTATTTAACATTCTACAGAGATTTAATCAAATAACATTCAAAAATTATAAATAAAATATTATTTGATCTGATTTTTTGGATCCTAAGCTTCAAGATATCATAAAATTCTTAATCATTTTTTTTTTTGATTTTAAGCTATAAATGAAGCTCTGAAAAAATCTTGATTTTGCAGTAAAATGCACGTCACTAAAAAGTATTTAATTCAACTGCGCAATTTAATTGCAGAGTTTTTTCTGGTCTATTATTTAGCATGTTTTTTTTTCAAAGATATAAATCAGATAAAAATATCATTTGATATTTGACTTTTGCAGACCTTTTAATAAATTTTTTACTTTTGACCAACTCTGGCCCAAACTAATCTGGGTTTTTGGGAACCGAATTAGCCATTAAAAGCCAGGACGAAAAATCTATTTTATATCTTTTATTAACTTTTTTAATTAAATAGTTAAATTTTTGTGCAAGTCATAACTTTGAATTAAATTTTTGTAACTGAGACTTAAAACTGTGACTTATAAACAAGTCTGGATACAACATTTATAACTTTTTCATAAAGAATACTTGTATAAACAAACTTTTTAACAATAATTAAGAAATTTTGTTAAAATATCATATTATAATCTGAATTTTAACAATTTTAAATTAATTGTTCTGTCCCTGATAAAAATTGCTATCAACTTCATTCTCTCTTTTTTTAAAATAAATTTAATTTTCAAACAAGTACCTCCCCAGCTTTGAAATTTTAAAATATATTTTACAGACACTTGATTTTACAATTTAGGTTTTTTGACATGTCATTAAGATGTTGTCTGCTTTTGAAAGTTATTTTTATAAAAAATATATATATATATATATATACGAACGTTTAGTTTAAAATATATAATAATTATTCACGAGTTTAAATTCTAGGCTTTTAAAGTGGTGGGGAATAACGCAGTGTAGTATTAATTTTCTTTGTAGAACCAATTTCAAAAGAGACTGTGAATTTGTATATTTAGAGATGTACAATAGCGCTAACCTATTATATTGAATATATCTATTAAGGTTTTTTATTTGTGGAGGAATAGCATTTATTTCCGCGAAAACAATAACGGTTTATTTCCTTGAAACGCTATGCTATGATTCAACAAAACGAATCCTTCTTTGTTGAGGTGAAAACACCGATGAGATTTGAGCATTTGATCCATATTTTTCGTCTATTGTCTTTAACATCATGCCAAGTTAAATTGTTTGCGTAAATTACTTTTAAACAGTAATTACATAAAAAAAGAATACAAAAGTTATTTATTCAAATTTGGAATAAATAAGCTTATTTTAAATTTTTTAAAAATTAAAAATATTATAATTTACTCTAAAACAATCATTAAAAAACTGAGAAGTATTTTTTATGTATAGTTGATAGCCCTTCTTAATTTGTGGCCAGAGTTGAAATTAATCTCAAATTTTTGTTAGTAAAATATTCCAAAAAAAATCCTGCTTGAGATTGGATTTTTTCCCATCTTGTTAAAAAAGTTTAGAAAATTTTAATTCCAATTTTTTTTTTTAATAAATTGCTTAAATTTTATTAATTTATCAGTTTAAATAATAAGCTCTCTAGAGTGCTTGAGAATTTAATATTGATATATTGTTAATATTTTATAATGTTAGAATATTTCTTCAGCTTTCTTGTTTGCTATTTCATTCTTTAGTTAAGCTTACCATACTAATCACTTTTTTAAGAGATGTACTTCCAAAGTTGTTCCGATATAAACCTTTGATTATTTAATTTTTTTGTTAACTTTCTTTTTTTAATAAACAAATTAAAATAAGTTAGTTAAGTTAAAATGCGAATAAATTTAAGGTCAAGCGAGAATAATTAAGCTTTAAATTAATGGTTCATAGAATGTGGCCAATTATTTTATAAGAAAACTTTAAAGGGTACCATTTGGAGTAGGCAAGTTTTTTTGCATTTTTCATGAATAGTATCTAGAATAAATTTAGTAAGCAATTGACTATTTTAGAGTTGGAAAGAAATTATTGAGTTTTTTCTAAGATCGTTTCTTCAAGTTTACTCAAAAACTACAATATCAATTTAATTTATATTACCCTTAATATTGTGCGCTTTTTGATAAAAAATTTTCAAAAAATTAATCAAATTAAATTCGCACTTTTTTTTAATTAATCAACTACTAAGCAATAGATTAATTTAAATAATTCGACAATAAAACACAGAAACTCCTCCCAACCTCCATACAAGCACACTTGAAAAAGACCAAGTGTTGAGTGTGAGTGTGAGTGTTACACTTACACTCTACACTCAAACTTGAACACTTGAAAAATTCAATTGTTACACTTGGTTCAAACACTTGAACACTTAAAAAATTTAAGTGTGGCATTACTAAAGTAACATTATAGGCTTTTTTAAAATTAATTTTACTAGTACAAAAATGTAAAAAAAATTATTTACATACGGTGACGTGGAAAAAGAAAGCTTGAATTGAGAATTAGAGATAAATTAACAAAACTCAACTAAATAAGATAAATTTATTCATTTATTATTTTTTATAATTTCTCGATACTTAAATAAATTATTTTTTTTTAATAATAAAGTAATTAAATTAAAAAAAATATTTTTAGTTAAGTTCTTTAGAATAAATCCACATTTACTTTTAATACAGTTTTACATATAAAGTTTTTAGATTTTATATTTTGATTTCTTTTACTGCTGACATCTCCACAAATACTAAAATATCTTTCAACAAATGCAGAAGACGCTGGAATTGAAAACAATTTTTTCGCTACTTAGCTCAAAATAGGGAGCCTGGAAGAATTTGGAGGTATGCGAGGAACGATCAGCTTCGGAATTTTGCGTTTGAGAATTCAAATCCGGATCATCATCAAGAATAAAAAGGACTGTTTCTGTAAATGAGTCTAAGGCTTTTTCTTTGTATTGCCGAGCGTAATTTGGTTAAACCATAGATCCAATTTTGAGGTATTGATAAAAGCTGCTAAGATATAAATTTTGGATTCAAATTCGAAATTGAATCGATCTTTAATCGATTTAAGAATCTCTTCGTACTCGTCCTCGTCCACGTCCACTCGGACGACCACGTCCACGTCCACTCGGACGACCACGTCCACGTCCACTCGGACGACCACGTCCACGTCCACTCGGACGACGACGTCCTCTCCCTCTGGGTTCAGAAGTTGAACTCATTCTCTCAAATTTTAATAATCTAAAAGTCAAATATCGAACAAGGACTATAAATTTACACAATATTTCGAAAACTACTTAAATAAATGGAACCATTTTTAAATTTAATAATTTTAGAAAAGAAAAAATATTTTGAAAAAAATTTGGAATTATCAATTATAATTATCTCCATAAAATACAAGAAATTTTTTTATTTTTTTATAATTTGTTCATATACATGGTTGCATTATTCAAGAAAAAAATTCTGAGAAACAAATTATTTTTCAAAAATTTTGCTAATAGAGAAGTGCATTAATTTTTTTAAAAATTATTTGTATTTTTTATTCCTACAAACTTGAATTTTCCGAGTGTTTAAGTGTTTGAACCAAGTGTAACACTTGAATTTTTCAAGTGTTTAAGTTAGAGTGTAAGTGTAACACTCACACCCACACTCAACACTTGGGGATTTTTAACTATTAATGTATGCCAACCTCGTATACCCATCTTTTAACATTGCCAAAAAATTTTCAATTCAAGTTAATAGGAAAACGAAATATTAATTTTATATTGTTGTTGTGAACAATAAGTCCCAACAATACATAAGAATAGCCAAATTCAAAATTTTAGCTTCTTTTTTTGGCAAAAGGCCCTTAACCAATAAACTCGATTGTCTTCTAATTTACGATTAAATATACTTTTTAAAATAATGGATGCTAAGACTTAGAGCTACAATTTAATAACATTTTTTTAAATTATAGTGATTATTTTTAGTTAATTTTCAGCCAATAATTTGAAAAAATGTCTTTTTTTACTTGTAAGATTAGTTTAAATCTCTTCAAATTATTTAAATACAGTACAAATTAAAACTAACTTGTACCAGGGATGTGTATTAAGTATTAAGTACTTAAATATTTAAAAAAAAATTAAAATTAAGGAAATACTTAAGTATAAATTTTGAAAAATTCGAATCTTTTTTAAGTACTCAAGTAAAACCGAATTTACTTAAGTATTTAAAAATACTTAACTTTTTGACTTACATTCATGATTTCAGATTTTTTTTATTTCATTTGTTTATGATTTTTAATAAAAAAATCTTATTTCACACACCAATTAAACATAATTATTTTATGCAGTATTACAAATTTGTTAAATAGAGAACAATAAAGCTTGAAGAATACTTTCCTACGTTTAACTTGTTGTATTAAATCAAAAACACAGTGCTTTGAAATTTAACTGCTTTAAAAAAAATTCTCTCAACGCTTTTTTTTTTTTACATACAAAATAAACTTTTATTATTAGTCTCATCCTTTCTTGTTCATCGTCCCAACCCAAAAAATCTAATCTTCGATTCAAATTAACTCTCTCTTTATCTATCTTAGATGAAAACCGGTTGTGTTGTTCAGAAAAAACAAAACCCTTTCAACCTTCTTTACCTGAGTAACATCCTCGGATTCTTTCAAACTTTGACTATGAAAAGTCCGCTATTGAAAGACCGTGGGAAAATTTTACAGCTACCTGTAAATACTGTGAAAAAACGGTAAGAGGCTCTATTAAAGTAACAACTTACTTCGCAAACCATATCAAAGAGAAATGCAAACCCGTTAAGAAGTCTACACCATTGAATAAGCAACCAACTTTGAGTGATTAAGTTGAACCCCAAAGATGAAGCATAAATAGCAAGGCTCAAAAAGAATGCGAAGATTTAATGGTTTCAACATTTTCCTTATGTTTGCTTCCTCTTAGCATACTTGATATAGGTCCGTTCAAGGATCTAATTCATAAACTAAACCCACAATTTAATCATGATTCAAGAACAGTTGCTACTCGTCGTTTACTTTCTAATTTAGTCAAAATAACTAAAGAAAAATTGTTAGATTTATTGAAAAACTGCTTGTTTATTACTTGACCTATGGACTGTAGGCGACACCGAACTTATATAGGTAAAACGAATCACTCAATTATCAATCTTCTTTTTTGGTTTTTAAAAACTTTTAATAAAGGTATAAATTGTCATATAATCGATTCTGAATGGGAATCAAAAACATTTTTACTCGATTGTAAAAAATTCAAAGGTGGTCACCTCTCTGAAACCATTAACGATCTTTTCCCCTCTGTTAGCATTGAATACGGTCTAAGCGAGAAATTGCACACAGTTATCACAGACAACGCTGCAAACATGTATGCGGTCTTCGACGAAGTATCTTTGAGTGGTTTTAATGCGAATCTAGACGACATTTTAAAAAAATATGAAAGTTCAATCGAGAATGTTGCTCAAAACTCCCCTGTTGTGCGCACTCACTTCAACTCGTCATAAAAGACGGTCTAAGTTGTTCAAAGAACTTAACAACTATGATAAACAAAATAAGTAAAATAGTTAATAAAATCCACAAAACTCCAACATTCGTCGAGATCCTCGAGGAGTTAAAATTAACAGTGGCATCATCGAACATTACAAGATGGAATAGCCAGTTGAAAATGATAAAATCAGTTTTAAAGATTCTTACTCAAACTTTAGAAAAACTATGTTCAAAAGACATCGATCTTAAAATTAGCCAAAAGGACGAGTTGTTCTAAACGATCTTGTTTCGCTTTTTGAACCATTTCATGACCTCACAATAGACATTCAAAAAGATTTAGGTTCAATCTTAATTGTTTATCCAGCTTTCAAGGGTCTTTTGAAACATATCAATCAAATCAAGACAAAACCAGACTTAAAGGATATGGCTAATGAGCTCGACTGGTCTTTGAAATCGAGATTCAGCTTTGTCGAAACAAATCCAATTTACGTTGTCGCCACCCGACTAAACCCATCGTTTAGTTTCTTATTTAACGACCCAGATGAATCATTGTTATATGAGCGGGTGTTAAAAGAACAATTTTTAAATTAAATAAGACCCCAAAGTAACATTAATACTGAACCGTTCAATAAATCTAGCACCCCGACAAAGTCTTATTTGTTTATTGAAAAGCCATTAGTAAATCAAAGTGACTTGAATCTAATAGAAGTTAATAATTTTATCAACTACATGAAGACCTTTGTTTATGAGGAAAACTTTCAATTGAATGGGTCTTGGAAAGCGATGGAATCTTCCAATCAAAAATTAGCTAAGTTTGCTAAAAAAATATTCACGACCTCTGCCACTTCAGCTTCAGTTGAAAGAACTTTTAGCATAGGGGGAAACATCCTTAGGCCAAACCGAGCTAGGCTAACAGATAAAAAATTTTCTTCCTTAATTTTTTTAAAATGTAACTATATGTTACATTAATTGTTAGGTAATTAAAAGGATTTTGTACTAAATTTAATTAAATTGTATTAAGCCCAAATTTTTTTTATAAAATTTTGACAAAAAGTAGCTTTTTTTGATATTTTATTGAAAAAAATTTAAGCACTTAAGTATCCTGATAAATATTTAAGTATTTACTTAAAAATATGGTCCATTGACTTAAGTATCCTGATAAATATTTAAGTATTTACTTAAAAATATGGTCCATTGACTTAAGTATCCTGATAAATATTTAAGTATTTACTCAAAAATATGGTCCATTGACTTAAGTATCCTGATAAATATTTAAGTATTTACTTAAAAATATGGTCCATTGACTTAAGTATTGAAAATACGATTTAAGTACTTAATGCACATCCCTGACTTATACGCATTTTTTTCCTCGACTCTTTCTCAAATCTTCTTCAAATATTCGAAAGATTAGCACATATTTATAATGCTCGTTAAAACCTAAACACATTGTCAGCTTCAAGATTTAAAAAACTTTAAGGAAAATCTTAAAAGAAAATTAAAAAATTCCATTAGATCTAAGTATCATTTTTAAAAAAACAAAATTTTCAAGTCCAATTTTCGGATCCAAAATGTCTTTTTTCTTATCCATAAAAAATTAATGTTTAACGAATTAACGTTTTAATGAAAGAAAAAAAAAAAAATTTTACAATGAAATAACTTTTTTACTATGAGTATAAAAATTGTTTTTTAAGCTGACACAAACTTTGCACCCAAATTAATTATCTGCAAAAACACTGCAAGTCGGCTAAGCACTAAATGTTATAGAAAATCAATAAAATTAAATTGCATAATTTTTGCTGAGAATTAACTTGGGTGGTACAAATTTTTATCAGCGGATACATTTTGCAGAACAATTATTAGACTCATATTAAAAAAGTTATTACATTGTAACATTTTTGTTTTTGTTCTTTGTTCCAGAATTCACAATGACGATTTTAGATGATCAATTGAATATATCAATTTGCATACCCAATATATCAATTGGACTTTCAGTAAAACTTTACTATTTTATTTTTTTCCTTTTTTATTTACAAGATTTACAATTTCAAAAATTAATTTGAATCAATCCAAAAAATTTATATTTAATTAAATTAAAATTTTGAATTTGAATTCATTTAATTTGAAAATTTAAAATTAATCCAAAGACCTCTAAGATGGATAATAATTTATAAAAATTAATAAAAATTTTAGAATTATTTATTTTAAAAAATTTTCGAAAAAATTTACATAAACGTTAAATCTGCTAAAAAATCAATGCTCTTTTTTTATTAAGATATTTCGTTTTTTGCAATAGAACTTGTTGCCAAATACTCGAACGGCCATGACCATAGTGTTTTTGTCGCCATAGCAAAGCTGCCTCTGTAGATATGACATAGCATAGCAAGCATTCGAGAGACAAGACTCAAATTGATCATCACAAAATTTTTTTCCGTAACAGTATCCATAGCACAAATCGTGACTGTAAAAAAAATAAAAATTTGTCTGTAAAGTAAAATAAAAATTAAATTTAAATACTAATTGCAGCATTGAATTAAGGATTTCTGTCCAAAAAGCTTCAGTTTGGTATCAATATTAAATTTTGCTGGCCCACAACCATTGTAGGTTTGGCCTAAGCTTTGCTTAACCAACAAAAAGGCGCTCACTAATATCATATAAATAATATTCTTTGGATTCATTTTAATTTAATTTGCATGAAAATTTACTAAATTTGTGGCAATTTTATATGATTACTGAGGTGAGACTGATGCCTGTCAATTTCCAGTTTTGAACCTGTTTTATCAGTGATTTGAAAGTAATGATACATTTTGTTGCGTAACCAAGATTATGTTTGCTTTACATTCCAATCTGATATTTTTTGTTAAATGTTCTTTTGTTTTATATTAAGCTGTATATGTTTGACTAATTATTTAGCTAGACGAGTTTGATCAATTAAATGATAGTTATTTTTCTTTTGTATTTGTGTTTATAAGATTAAATAGTTTTAGTCTACAATACCCTTTTTTTATTAAGTTATTTGAATTTATAAAGTGATTTTTTAGTCAATTGAATGTACCAACATTGTTTGTGTGCTAGAATAGAAAAATTGTGTTCTTTACTTTTTTTTTTAAATAAAAAAGCTCTTATGTTTTGTATCTAGTTTTTTAGGAGTAATGCGATCCGAATTTAAAAAAGCCAACATTCCATGTCAGTGAAGCTTTTAAGGGTCCTATCCAAAATGTGATCACATAAATTTGATTATTGATCACTAAAATAATATTACTGATGGCTATAATCAAAATTGTAATAAATAAAAAAGTTAAGCAAAAATTATCCCAAAATTGTAATTAGAAATTTATCAAAAATAAGTCATTTAAGAAAAAATTAACAAAGAGTAAGCGAAATTTTTTTTATTACTTTTTTTAGAAGGTTTTGAATAAAATATTAGAAAAATCAACCCAAGTAAAAATTAATTTCATTACTTGTAAAAATAATTTTCAAATAATGAACAAGAAAATAAAAATAATGAATTGTATTGAATTGTTTGATTTAATTGATCTCTAATTTTTGGGTCATGTCCAGAACGTGATCAGATATCAATGATCACATATTTCGTGATCAAAAAAGCCTCTAATTTATGAAAAAATAAAAATAAATTTTTATAGTGATTCATTCTAAGGTCTAAAAAACTAAGGTCTTTTCATTTATTCTCAAAAACTAAAATTACTGGACAAAAACTAAGTACATTATTAGAAAGTTCATGAAGTTATCTATTAGAAATACGGTGGTCAGTTGGGATGAGGTTTTAAAAAATATAAAAAGATTCAATTTTTTCAAAAATAAAAATTAAGTAAAAAACAAATTTAATTTTCAAAAAGGACAGAAAAATTCATACTAAATGACATGTTGAAACTTTAAAACTTAAAAAATATTTTTGATTTGTAAAAAAAGTGGTGGCCAGAAATTCTTCAAATATGAGGGTCAGTGTTCTAGTAGAACTGTTTTAAAAATCTCTATTCATTTTGTAATATTTAAAAAAAGATATGATATAGTTTAAAATTAGTAAAAATTATGTCACTTGTCAAAAATCTAATTTTCCAGTAATTAATGTAGCTATAAAACTGGAAATATACATTAGTAAAAATATTTTACAGTGGCGGTTTCTGTTGAGGATTTAACCAAATTTTATAATAATTCACGTTAAATAGCGTTATATCCAAATGGAGAAATATTAAAAATTTTCATAAACAAATAATGACTTGATGTTCATGCGATATTATTTTTTATTCTTTTAAAAATAATTTTTTTATACTAATAAAATTGTTTATTTATTTATTTTAAATATTACGCTAGATATGGCGATGAAAAAAAAATGAAATATTATAGAAAAATGATAAAAATATTTTCACAAATAAATGAAAAAATAGCTAAAAAATGTAGAATATTTTAAAGTAAAATTTCATTAAAAATATTTTATTTTGATTTTTAAAAATAAAAATTTTAGTCGAAATTTATTTATTAAAAACTAAAATGTTTAAGATTAAAATTACATAATTTTTTTTGTCCCTTTTACAATTTACGAAAATTTTTTCAAAATTACCAATAATACTTATGTCAAATCAATACTGTATCTCTTATAATCATGTAATTTTTAAAAATTTAATGTATTATATTTAAATTATTTTTACTCAAAATCAATTTAATTTTTTAAAGTAAAATTTTACTTTATAATTAATCATTTTTTCAGATATTTGTTTATGAAAATTTTTAATATTTTAAAAAAGGAAAAATGTCAAATTTTATGTTCTATACTTAAACATTTTTTTCTTTATAAAAAAATTTTTATGCTAAAAAAGTTTTACATTATTCAATAGATATCATCTTTATTCTGGCCTAAGAAAAAATTTATACGTCAAAAGATCTCGCCCCTTTGAAAAATATTTTTTTAAAGAATAAAAACAAATAAGGCAATTTTTGTTATAAACGAAAAATAACGTAAATTTACGGCCATTTTCGTAATTTTTTTTTTTTTTGCAATTCTATATGAATTGTCGTAAGATTTGTTAAAATTACGGAAGTTTCCGTAAAATTTGGTAAAATCCTCTTGTTGTATCATAACAATATCTAATTTTAAATAGTGTTGGAAAACGTAGTTTCAATGGCATTTGTGGTTCATTTTTTTTAATTGGTTTAAGTGAAAAGGAATCTTATTGATTTTACCAAAGATTTACAAAATTAGTAAAATTAAATAGAATTTAGTTTTGTGAATTTTTTTTATTTAGTAAAGTTGATTTAAGCACTTTGAAGATGACACTGTCAATGCCATCGCTGCTCCGTTAACCCGCACTAATTTTAGATAATTAACATTTTACAAAAATATTTACAATTAATATCAAATATTCAGAATTCATATTAAAATTTAAAATTTTCAGAAATGTTAATTATAAACAATATTCAACACAATTGTTATGTTTATTATTTTATTTTTTACTTTAAAAAAAAAAACAATTAACAACTATTCACTTTTTTTAAATAATAAAAAAATTGAAATGTTTCAAAGTGGTTTATGCGGGATACTACGTTCCGCAGCACACTCGGCATTCAGAACATGTTCTAGTATGATAAATATTCAAGTGAACAGACCAGCACTTAGTACATTGGCTTCTAACTCAGGTTTGAAGCAATCTCAGCTTCTAAAAAACCCAATGATAGGCAACCACAGCTTGCTAAAACAAACCGATTTGAACCAATCTATTCAAGTGAGACATAACTGGGGCTACAAAGGTCGTATGATGTTAAAAGACATTAAAAGAAGAGAACTGCTGAAAAAATACGCTCCAGTTCGAATTCGCTTACAGACATTGCGTGCCAACACAATTCTTCCCAAAGCTTTCAGAAAAGCTGCCGAAGAGCAACTTCAAAAATTGACCAGACACTCAACCATTTCGTTCATAAACAACAGGTGTCAATTTACTTCAAAAGCAGCAAGTTGTTTGAACCGATGGAGACTATCTCGTCATGTGTGGAGAGATTTAGCCGACTACAACCAAATGTCAGGGGTTACAAGGGCTGTTTGGGGAACGCCAACTAGAAACGCTGTTCATTTTACATTCAAAAAAGCAAGGCGTAATTGGTTCAATTACGATGGTAATAGAGACATTTCGTTCATTGACCGAAATGGACAAACCCACAAATATAGATTTAAGCTAAACTAATTTTTTTTTAAAAATAAACTATTACCAAATGTAAAATAAAAATTATCAATTTTTCACTTTTTTAACTTACCATATTTAATCTAACAATATAAAAATAAATGACAAATATTTTTAAGGATATTTGGCAAAGGCAAGACTTTTTTATCAGACTTAAATTTGAATTCATTAAAATAAAAAAACAAAACTGTTTTATTTTTTTTGTAACAAAATTTACAATTCCATAAATTGATCAAAATTTTCAATAAATTCAAAAAATTCTTATAAAATTAAATTAAAAAATTTAATTTAATTCTAAGATGGATAATAATTGATTGTATAATTTTTAAAAATTTAACAAAAATTTTACCGAATACTCTTGCAAAGAGATGCATGCACCAAAACCAAAACTCAGGTTTTAGACTAAACATCACGTTACATCTCGCCCATGTTTAACTTTCCCCCTTTTTGATGCGTGCATTAAAATGCAGATTTTTGGTGGAAAACACCGCGTAAATTCCTGAAAATCGAATTTAGATGCGGCATCAATAATACATGTTAGTCATTAACTTATTCCTCAAATTTTTACTTTAAAATCTAAATATTCAAAATTAGAAAATGTATTTTTAATAAAAAAAAATAATTTTTAATCATTTATGAATTAATTTTTTTTTTCAATTTTTAACCCGGTATCTGAATTTGAATTTCAAAAAAAAGTTAATGACTAACATGTATTATTGATGCCGCATCTAAATTCTGTAAATAAAAATCTGCATTTTAATGCACGCATCAAAAAGGGGGAAAGTTTAACATGGGCGAGATGTAACGTGATGCTTGGGCTAAAACCTGAGTTTTGGTTTTTGGTGCATGCACCTCTTTGCAAGAGTATACGGTAGAACTGTTTATTTAAGAATTTTCGGATAATGTACAAAAATTTTAATTCTGCTAAAAAATAATCGATTTTATTTATTGTCAAAAAAATTACCAATTATTAAATGTAAAGAAATAAAGATTTATGCTTTACTAATTTTATTTATAATAAAACTATTACCAAATGTAAAAATAAAAAATTTTACTTTTTTGACTTCCTCGGTTTTATAAAAATATGATAAAAAGAAGTAAAAAAATTAAAAATATTGTAAAACTTTTTTCTAAAATATTAAAATTGGTGCCGTTAATGCAACATGGTGCAGCATTCAAATTGCATCAACTATAAAGATCTGCTAAACAATGCAAATTGACCAGAAATAAGATTTCAGTAGCGCGTAGTGCATTTAGCAGTGAATTTTATAATTATTTAATTATTATAAATTGATTAGCTATTTTTTTGTTTGGTCACATATTTTTTTTGTTGCAATAATTTTTTTTTCATTTAACATATTTTTAATCACTTTTTAAATAATTTTTGATGATTCTCCCTTTAAAGAAAATTTATTTAATTTGATAAAATATTTTTCATTTTGAAGCAAAATAAGAGTTTATTTGGGCATTAAAATATATAACCAAAATGCACAGATCGAACAATAAAAGTAGTGAAAAAACTTTAAGTAATAAGCCCAAAGAAAAGCCCACTCAAGGGTCTTAAATGCGATAATTATTTTGAGCAAAAAGGATTAAAAATACTTATGGCTAAAAAACATTAAAACTTTAAATTGATAATTTTGAAATTCTTTGGTCACATATTATAGGTGAGCGATACTGGTCACAAAGACACAGTATAACCAATTTTGGACTTTAAGAAAAACAAAACTATTTTCGTTTTTCCGTCTTATTTAAATAAAAAATCTACAATGCAAAATTAAATCAGAATTTTCAATAAAAAAATTTATATTTTATTAGATTAAAAATTTTAATTAAAATTTATTAAGATCTGTTTTTTTTGTTTTTAAAAATTTTTGAATTATTTAACTAAAAAAATTTCGTAAAATGTACGAAATTTTAATTCTTTTAAAAACAATCAATGGACTTTATTTATTAACCCAAAAATAAAGATTGAAACTTAATTAACTATTAACGTAAAAATTAAAATTATTTACTTTTTTCACTTCCCCGACTTTATCTATCAATTTAAACATAAAAAAACTAATTGACTTTGTCATACCATGGAAACCATACAAAGAAAAAAGCAAAATAATAAATTATAAAAATTTTCTTTTCTTCTTATTCTGAAAATTATAAATTTTTCTTTTTTCTAATCCAAAAAGAAAATTAATGTTTGTGTTTAATTTGATGACCAAACAAAATCTGTTCTATGGCGAGTATTTGGCAAGGGCAAGACTATTTTATCGGACTCGCGATCGACATTTATACTGCTTCGATCAACATTCACTCAACCATTGTCAAAAATTTTTGCCAAAATTCAATTTTGATCGAATTCTAAGTGTAAAAAAAATAATTTTAATAAAAAAAGAATTCAATTTAAAAACAACCCGTTTTGACAAATATCAAAAAGTCAAAATTTATAGAAATAGAAAATTAAAAAAAAACAGTCAAATATCCAGAGTTAAGTCAAAAAACAAACAATTATCTTTTTTGGGAAACAAATCTGTAGATCAAGCAGATGTGGTACTTAAAGCTCCGTCAAGCGGTTGCCTGCAAAAAATAAAAAAAAAGTCATCTTTTAATCGAATAATTGAGAAGAAAGAATCAATTGAGATTCCGCGTAGAATTATTTCCGGACATGATCTAAATTTAAAAGTTTCATCCGAATCAATAAATTTACAATCAAAAAGAAGCTCTTTAGATTTTCTGCAAAATGAAAGAGACACAAGCCAACACTTTCAAGAATCTACTCATCCAGATAGATTTTCGCAGCCTTATCTTTCTTTTTTGGAATCTGAACCGAGCTCACATAGAATTTCAAATTCTTTAAAATCATTCAAAAAATTTTCAATTGAAAATCAAGACAATGAAGAATCTAATTCTGAAGAAAGGAAGTCGTTTTTTAAAAGTTTGAGCTCGACACAGAGTAATGAAGATAATTTTAAAAAAACTTCAATCAAAATAAATAATCAAAAAATAAATGATGACAAAAAATTGACCGAGGAATTAAAAAAAAATTCAATCAAAATAAATAATCAAAAAATAAATGATGACAAAAAATTGACTGAGGAATTAAAAAAAAATTCAATTTTATCCAAAAAATCCATTAATAAATTTTCAAACGAAACTTTAGATGGTAAAATAGAAATTGTAGAATTAATTAAAGCTGATTCGGATGGTAAAATTTTGACCAACAATAAGCTGGAAATAAAAAATCGTGAAGAGAAAAGTAAAAAATTGGAAAAAAAAGATGAAAAGATAGAAATTATTGAAGAGATGCATGATGTGAACAATTCTTTATCTGAAATTCAAAAATCTAAAATTTCTATTTTAAAAGCGGTCTTGCCTGAGGCTATTATTAAAGATTCGGCTAAAAAGTCCGAAAAAAAGAAAAAAAGTCTTGATAAATTGATTCAAAGTCTCGGGCCAAGTGACAACCTGCTTGATTCAGGTCAAATATTGACTGAAAATTTTAATAAAGAAGATAAAATAAATGGTTTATTGGACGAAAAAAAACCTGAATTTAAAAATACTAAAATTAATGAAAATGATAGTGAGGCATTTCCGAAAAATGTAAATAATCTTATTACGGAAAAAGAGCCAAGAAGCTTAGAATTTGTGGAAAATTTTGAAAAGAAAAAAAATAGTGGCGATGATGGTGAAAAAATCGAAAATGATGATATCCAAAACCATGCACAAAATAAAATTAAGAAAAATTTTTCCAATGAAGATCCAAAAACACCGAGTAGATTTAAGCCAAAAAATTTTTTTAATTTTGACCTAAACATTACCAGAGCATTTACTTTCAGTTATTATTCACTGCCTCACCAATATGAGGATTTGAATAGAAAAATTTTGCTTGTTAAACAAAACTATGATTTGATTAGACGTTTTGTCAAAAAAGGTAAAACAAAAAAATCTTCTAATAAAAATAAATCTAGAACAAATGAAGAGCAAATTAAATTTTTTGAAGAATTCTTTCAAGAATTAAGTCCATTAAAAAACAAATTGAATCCCATTAGAGTAGAAGCCGAAACAATGTACCTTCTAAATAAGATGCTTGATGATATTTTGAAAAATATGGAACTTTTCGATGATTCGTTTGTTTATGGACAATTTTGTCAAACTGAAAACATAATTTCTAAGCAACTGGCCGTTGCTTAATGATCAATAAACTTTTAATTTTTAATTTTTTTAATTTTAAAGTCTATTGATCATGTAAGTGTGTTTAACATGATTTACTTTGGTTTGTATAAGCCACATTGAATAAGTGATAGAATAAATATTATTTTATATTTGAGTGTAAGGCTATTCGAGATCTTCACTACTCTTTTTTAGTGTAAAAATAAATTTACAATAAATAATAAAATAAATTGTTTAAAAAAATTTAAATTTTCAGTTTAATTTAAGTTATTTTTAAGGTAAGGCCATGACTAATATTAATTTATTTTCTAATATTTTTCAAATTTTCAAAATGATTTTTTTTTTATTTTAACTAGAGTTTTACACTTTTAGTAGGGTATTTATTAAAATAGAATGAATAAATTTATTAAAAACTCACACGATTTAGCATTAATAGATTTTTTTAAATTTGATGTTATATTTGCTTTTGCCAAATGCCTGGAACTTCAGATGTGTTAAATGATTTTTAAAAAATTACTGATAGGAACACGAATAGATGGTTCAAATGCACTCTGGTTTAATTCTAATGGACTTAAAGAACAAATTTAATTTCTTCTCATCCTAAATTAAAAATTCCAATTCTAGACCAAGTATGCAGGGAATTGTTTTTCGATGAATTCATGGGTGAGGTTGCAGTATTAATACAAAGTATTCAATTAATTATTTTCTTTTGATTTAATACATTTAAAAGAAATAGTAGTAAATAACAACAGCGAAAATTATGCATGATGACATTATTTGGGAGCAGACTTGTTTATAAGTCACAGTTTTAAGTCTAAGTCACAAAAATTTAAGTCAAAGTTATGACTTGCAAAAAAATTTTTATCAATACCTGCTTAATCAGGACCAGTTGAAAGAATTTTTTTCTAAATCTGGTTACATTAACAGACCACATAGGTCAAGATTAACAGCCAGGAATTTGGAAGCAACAACTTTATAGGTATCAAATATGGATTTATTAAATCATTGACTTAACTTATTATAATAATAATAATAATAATAATAATAAAAGCTACAGCAGCTGCGGAGCAAGGCAATTTATAGACTTGCTATAGTAGCTGTCTGATTTCAACATAATTCATCATAATGATACACTTATTGGATAAAAAAAAAAAAAAAATAATTATTTTGTTTCAGATAATTATCAAGTTTGTTTTTGAAATCATTTTTAGATTTTGCAATTACAACATCAGTCAGTAATTTGTTCCACGCGTTAACCACTCTATTTGTCAAAAAGCTCTGCCTGTTCTTTATTTTTGTCAACTGCTTGGTCAATCTTCTTCGATGTCCACGAATTCCTCAAGCTCGACCGTTACTTGTATAAAAAAAAAAAATTTTAAGTCATTGGCGTGACTTGACTTAAAATTTGTGACTTAAAAACAAGTCTGTTTGGGAGGTAGTTCCATATGTTTAAAATCCTGTTGTTGAAAAATTTATGTTTTGGACTACAACACCTAACTATTTCTTATTGTAATCCGCCTATGTGACATCCACGTGGCTCTAAGCATGCTGAGAAATCTATTCTATTATCTATATACAGAAATACAATATACAAATGAATTTTTTTTGCACCTTTAACTCTAATAAAGATTATCGTTTATTTTTAAATGAATCAACAAGGCCTAAATGATTTTAATAGCTTCAGGTCCATGAAATTCAATACTTACTATTTTCCTCTTTATTTTCTAACAATTGTAATAGTTTTTTTATTTTTTTATTCTGCAAATTTTTGGCTAACCAGATCTTGGTTAACGAATTTTCGGCAGACCGAAATTAGCTAACTTCAAAATGCTTAAATTTATTTATATCTATACCTATAGAAAATACAGTCACAAGTCTCAAGTCAAAGACTTCTATTTAATTTTTTTAAAAGTCCGGACTTGTACTTTAATTTTAGTGACTTTGATTTTAACACTAGAAAACCCGCGGGTTTTTTAAGCTTTTTTTTTTTGCAAAAAATCGAATAAAAATCAGAAAAAAATTTTTTTTTTAAATTTTTTTTCCTCTTCAATTTGAAATTGAATTGTATATGTAATTTAATAGTTAGAATTTATAAATTATAATTTTTTGGTGTCAAAAAAAAAATTATACATAAAGTCTCGGAGGGGGTTTTTTTAAACCCAGTTAAATTTTTCAACTTTTTGACACTAAAAAAATTATAATTTTACTATTAACTTTATCAAACAATTAAAAATTATAAAAATGCCAATCAGAGCTTCGGCCCTACGTGCATTAAACTTACTTGTCAATGCCAACGATGCCGAATCAGGTGGCTCAGACGAGTCTGACGTTGATTTTGACCTGGAAGATTTAGACTCTGAAGATGAATATCTTGTTTCTGATTATTCATCAGACGATGAATGTGAGTCTGAATTCGATGAACCAATTGAATGCAGCAGTGACCAACAACCACCATCTGGGCAATCTAGAAATTTAGACAAAACTTCAAAAGTTGGTGTTCATTGGACTAAGTTAGATGACGGTGATGAAACATGTATTAGAAAAAGAATAGTTTTTAATGAAAAAAGTGGTCCTACAAGTTTTGCAGCTTCAAGAATAGATAGCACTGCTTTATCGGCATTTTTGTTCATTGTTGATTTGAGCATGGTAAAAATAGTACTAGACTGTACAAATGCTTTTGCTGAGTCTGTTGACTCTCAATTGTCATTTTAAAAAGAAGAAATTCTTCTTTTTATTGGTCTTTTGTTGTCAAGAGGTGTTATTTGTCCTGGTATCCCTATAAAGGAGATGTGGTCTAGCAATTATGGCATACCAATTATTAAAAACTTTATGTCTAGAAACAGATATTTTCTTTTAATGAAATATCTACGTTTCGACAATAAATCAACTAGATCAGAACGAGTAAAATCTGATAGTTTTTGCATGGCAAGAGATCTATGGGAAAGGCTTATTGAAAACTCCAAAGCTTGCTATCGTCCAAATCAGTTTCTCACTGTTGATGAGCAATTGTTGGCAATGAAATGTAGATGCAGTTTCTTACAATATATGCCTAATAAACCTGACAAATTCGGCATCAGGTTCTGGTTATTGGTTGATGTTATTTCAAAGTTTATTTTAAATGGGTTTCCTTATTTAGGTAAAAACCATGATAAACCTAACAATGAGTTACAAGGAGAATATGTTGTTAAGAAACTAATTGAACCGTACAAAAATAAAGGATATTGTGTATCGTCAGATAATTTCTTCAAAACATATCGATAGGCATCTCAATTATTGGCTAACAAAACAACTTTTATCGGGACTGTAAAACGAAATAAGGAACAAGTGTAAGCTCTTTGCCGATGGCACTAAGATTTTGGGAAAAGTTAGCAACGAAGCCAACGCTCAAGAACTTCAGATTAATATAGATTCTTTCGTTAATTGGTCGAACCTGTGGTTAATGAACTTTAAAGCTAAGAAGTGCTCAGTAATGCATTTTGGAAAGAAGAAACCACACAAGAAGTACAGGATGAATCTTAGTAATGGAATCAATGGAGTGCATGAATTAAAAGTGACGAGTAGTGAGTGTAATCTAGGTTTTTTTATATCTAATGATTCAAAGTGGGAAAATCAGATCTGGAAGGTAGCCAACGAATCAAATCAAATTTTGAGAATGGTAAAGAAATCATTTAAGCATCATTCAATTGAAACAGTCCGCAGTTTGTACATGTCGTTGGTAATACCACATTTGGAATATGCTATTCTAGCGTGTAGACCTTATCTTAAGAAAGATATTAAAGTATTGGAGTCTGTACAAAGAAGAGCAACTAGATAAGTGCAAGCAGTGCAGTGAAAGGCCTAAATTATCAGGAACAATTTTGTTCAGATGGACATCAGTTGAAGAAAGAATTGTGAGAGGCGAGCTTATTTTGCAGTTAAGATTGAAAAATAAGATTTTTTTTCTTTATTCACTCCTTATGGAGCATAGGGTCATTACTTTTGATTTCCACTCAAGTCGATCTTTTGCCTGCTTTACCCTTGCTTCTCCCCATGTCATTCCCATTTCAATGAGCTCTTTCGTGATTGTTGACCTCCAAGTTACTGATGGTCGTCCTACCTTACGTCACCCTTGAGGTGTCCATTGAAGGGCTCTTTTAGGTATCCGTGTTTCTTTCATTCTAAGTACAAACCCGAGCCATCGCAGTCTTTTGTTCTAAATGCATTGACTTAATGGCTCTGAATTTATTCTTCTGTATAGGTCAGCATTTGACAATATTTCAGGCCAGTATATCCCGAGAATCCTCCGCAGGTTTCCAGTGTGGAAGCTGTAAAGGCTTTTCCTGTCAGATTCACACATCCCCCAACATTCACTTTCGTACATCAGTTTTGCTTTTACTACACTTTTGTATAGTTTAAGTTTTGTTTTCTTGCTGTAGCTGTTTGATTTCCATGCTGGTCGGAGTCTAGCAAAGGCACTCTTTACTTTAGCAAGTCTATTCTTAATGTCTCTGTGTGTTACCAACGTTGTACTGATAGTGCTACCTAGGTATGTGAATTCATTTACACACTCGATTTGTGTACCATCGATGGTGATCTGGTAATCCAATTTGGTGTTTATGCACACAGCCTTAGTTTTGGCCCTATTAATTTTGAGTCGAGATGGTTAAGCGTTGTTCGCCAAATCTTGCGTATTCATATGCATATGTGATTTTGTATTAAATATTAACGTAATTGCTCGATTTTAACGACATGTCGTTAAATCTGGGTGTCCAGAATCAACGACAGGGTCTTATAACATTAAAAAGATTATTTAACGACATGTCGTTAAATTCGAGCAAATACGTTAGCACCAGATCATCCGCAAAGTCTAAGTCTTCAAGTCTCAGTCCCTATTGAATACCTCTCGCACTATAAGTTGTTTTTTTCATGACATAGTCAATCAATATTAGGAATAGTGTCGGAGAGAGAACGCAACCTTGTCTGATTCCTGTACTTACTTTGAAACTCTCAGATTTTCTTTTTTCCAGAATCACGCTACACTCGAATTTCTCGTAGAAAAGTTTTATCAAGTTAACTATCTTCATTGGTAGGCCATAAGATATGACCCACAAGGTTTCTCTGTGTATGCTATCAAAGGCTTTTTTGAAGTCAATGAAGTTAAGATACAAGGGGCTATTCAATTTCAGACTTAGTTCTATGATGTTCCTAAGTGTAAACATCTGTTTATGCATCATTTACTTCGTCTAAATCCTGCTTGTTCTTCTATAGGTATAACATCCAATGAGTTCCTGATTCTTTCCAGAATTATGCTGCAGAATACCTTGCTTGCTATTGAGAGCAGTGTTATTCTTCGCCAATTGTCACTAATCATTTTGTTACCTTTCATAAGGAGCTTGACTATTAGGCCTTTTGACCAATCCTCTGGTATGATTTCTTGTCACCATATCTTACTGAAGAGGTCTTCCAATATCCCAATTGTGATCCTGCAGTCAGCTTTCAACATTTCTCCTGTGACTCCGTCAATTCCCGGGACTTTTCTGTTCTTTAGAGCCTTTATCGCAGCTTATATTTCCTTTAGGCATGGCACTTTGGTGTCAATATCGAGGTCAGTGCTAACTGCTTCAGATTTTAAAGACTCTATAGGTTCTGGTTTATTCAGAACTTCTCTAAAGTGCTCAACCCATCTTTGCCCTTGCTCTCTTTCAGTTGTTAGAATACGACCTTCTTTGTCTTTCACTAATGTTGTTCTTTTCTGTGAAGAACTCCATATCTAATTAGTTAACTTGTTTAGTTTATGTAGGTCCCCTTTTGAGCTGGTTTCTTCTGCTTCGCTAGCACATTGGTTTATATAGCTGATAAATAGGATGCTGTCTGTTAATTTGTTTCATTAATTAATTAAGTTAATTAAGTTGGACAAGATCAACCTGGAATCGCTAAGAGCAATGTATTAGCAAAGAGCTATCATAATAATTATAATGTGTATCCCACATTCCATGTAGTTTCGGGAACCGGAATACAAAATTGCTTACTATTTTTATTATTATTCTTAACCAAAAACTGAATTTTAGAAACCATTACTTGAAAATATCAATTTTTGGATTTTTTTGAAAAAATTTTTTCTTTCTTTACAAATTTGAGTTAATTTGAAAGAATGAATTTTGTTAAAAATAAATAATCACTTAATTTTTCTTTTAAAAAATGGCATCGAGGATATTATTACCAATGTCTACATTTTTTATATGTTTATAAACTCAAAATTATCTACATACTGGGATGAAACGTCACTCGGAAGGTTTGAAGCTTCAAAAAAACAAAATTTTTATGAAAAACGAATCAATAAATCAACAAATTTAATATCATTTATGAATTCGAGGACCAATTTTAGTTACAATAGGTGAAAAAACACATAATACCTCGACCATTTTTTGGCTCATATCCTTTGAAAAAAAAAACGCTTTTTTATTTTACCACCTTTTTTTTTTATAAAAATAATTATCATGTCTACTATAAAAAAATATCTAAATTTTTACAATACAGTGTTCTATGATCAGATAAAAAATATTTTTAATCTCAGCTAAAATTGTCTAATTTAATGAGATGACCAAAGAAAAACATTTTTTATAAATATTTATATAAAAAATTTAATTTAAAAATTTTTTTTTTTTCTAAGACAATAAAAAGTGATTCTTTTTTTTTTGTTAAGAATTGGATACTTTTAAAATAAGCATGCTTTTTTCTTTCACTTATTAAGCAATTCTTTATCTTGGAAAGCCAACATTTTTTTCTCTTGAAACAAATATGAATCGTCCAAGTAAAAACTCGTTTCACACGAGTTCTCGGTCTTCGCTGCTAGCCGACACCGATGACCATCAATCATCACCCAACTCATCATTTTCCCATGCACAATCATCATTTTTGTACAGCGAGGTCTCATTGGAAATGATCGATGACTTTCTCAACCCGCTCAGTTCCAGAAAACCCCACGAGCTCAAAACAACCAATCTTCTGAACATAAAATCGGCCACTGGTGGTCTCGGAATCAAATCAAAGGCCTCATGTGACTCGCTAGCTTCAACTACTAGCCACAAAAAAGGCGAATACCAGTTCAAACCAGACGGCTACTTGCCATTTTCTGTCTCCCGAGAGAACAACAACAATTTTGATTACGCCAAACACCGACAAAACTTTCCGCACAAGCATGAGCATGGAGACAGTCAGAGCCAAGTGGGCTCAATTTTACGCGACGAAATGAGCTCGGTGGTTGGCTCAGGCATGTCCCAGATTGAATCAGTTTCGGCAATGAGCACTTCCACAAACAAAAAGCACACTCTTTTCAACCAGATCAAGCGCTTGGACCACTTGAACATCGAGGAGGACGAAGAAGAAATTATGTCCGACTTGAACAACAACCTCAACTCCAAAGTGAACAGAATTTTTGACCAAAGCCAAGAGCTGGAAAAAACTTTCACTGAAGCCGAAGAGCGTCAGAACAGGCTGGAAGAAATTCTCAAAGTCTACAAGCTAAGACATGACTTCGACCCAAAATTGCCGATCACAGAAAGAAAGGATGAGATAATAGATTTGATCGAAAACAACCGAAGTGGCACTCAGTTTTGCATAGTCCAGGGAGGGACCGGATGCGGCAAGACCACTCAAATACCCCAGTACATATTGGACCATTACATGAAAGAGAAAAAGTATTGTAACATAATTGTGACTCAGCCAAGGCGCATAGCAGCCATCAGCATATCGAAGCGTGTGTGCATCGAGAGAAGCTGGGACCATGGCAGCTTTTGTGGCTACCAGATCGGTCTTGACAGATCCAAGATGTCCGAGGACACTCGCATTACCTACTGCACCACTGGTGTGCTCCTGCAAAAATTAATTGGACCCAAGGCAGATGAGAACTTCAATTCCACTTACACTCACATCTTGCTAGATGAAGTTCACGAAAGAGACCTGGACACGGATTTTGTCATGCTGCTGATTAAACTGAAGAGCTTTGGCCGCCTAAATGCCAAAGTGGTGCTCATGTCAGCCACATTGAACATTAAAGTGTTCAGTGAGTACTTTGGCACACAATTGAAAAATAATCTAAGTGTCAAGTATGTGGATGGTCGGATCGGCGAGTTCATTCATGCACCTTGTGTTGAAATCAAAAGTAAAATGTATGATATTAGTGAATTTTATTGGAATCAATTGACCGGCTCGGACTCTTTTTTGATTCCGATTTTCAACCAAATCTACAACGAACACAAATTCAAAAATAAAGTAAGACTTTAATTTATAATTTTAATTGGAAAAATATTTTTTTGATGAAAATATCAACGAAAAAATTTTAATCTATAAAAATCCCTTAGAACAGAATCCAAATGAATGATCTTAAATTTGCACGACATTTTGGACCTGAAAATTGATCTTTAAAAAAACAATGTAATATTCAAATTCTAATTCTCAGCCAAAAATTAAAGGCTGAGAATTTTTCGATCACCAAAAATCATCATTTTTCTAAATTTCTCTTTGCATTCTAAAAATACTCTTGAGATATTAAAGTACTTTTTTGTCTAAAAAAACTCTTGTGAAATAAAAATGCTTTTTTATTGCCTAAAAATACTTAAGTAAAATTAAAATGATTTTTATAAAAAAATTTTTTTTTATAAAGAAAAAATTTTGTAAAGTGTAAATAATTTTTGTTAGCAGATAAATTCTTATCTTCGAGATCAATCATTTTTTTTTTAAATAATTGTATATTAAAGAAGCAATTTTTTTTCAAAAATTGAATATTAAAATTATTTAAATTTTTAACCAAATTGGATAATTTTCTTTGTTTTCCTTCCTTCTTTTAATAGCTATTATTGCTCTTTTACTCAATTTCAACTAAAAAGATTCGTTTCTTAAAAAACTTTAAAAAACTATTTAATTTATTTTTTATTTGAATTTCCAAATTAAATTTCAAATAAATCCAGTTTATGCTTACAATTCGGTATCTTGAAGTTTAGGACCAAAAAACTCAGATCAAAAATTATTTTTTTTATATTTTTTGAATGGTATTTGATTTAATCCTTCTGCAAAATGCTAACTAATCCAAAAAACATGCTAAATATTAGATAAGGCTCTGCAAAAACTCCGCAATTAAATTGCGTAGTTAAAAAACTTTTTTAGTGACGTGCATTTTCCTGCAAAATTACAAAGTTTCGCAGAGCCTTATCTAATGTTTAGCATGTTTTTTGCATTTTACGTAAGATTTAATCAAATACGATTCAAAAGGTAAAAAAAAAATAATTTTTGATTTGATTACTTTGATCCTAAACTTCAAAGGCTTAAAATTCTAGATTATTTGAAATTTCACCACTTAATAAATTGAAATGAGAAATTAAATTTCTTTTAGAACTGATTATTAAAGCTACAGTAAAATCCCTCAAATGTGAACACCGGCCGTCGCGGTCAAATTTTGTTCACTTACGGGGGTGTTCACATTTGAGGACGATCTCGTAAAAGTGAACAGTTCACATTTACGAGATTTTCATTCAACCAAAAAAATGTTAAGTTTATTTTTAAATTATAATAATAATTAAAACACACAGATAATGCATGTAAATAAAAATTGTATTGAATAATAAAACAAAAATCATTTCAAAAATATTCATCGAATGATTGGAGACATAAGGCTTTATTTAGTTAACAATAACCCTAGTTTATGTAAAGAATTTATGACATTCGAAAATAATTTCTTAGATTCAACAAATATTAAGCAATCTAAAATTGTAGATTTTTTTAAAAATTAATTTTATATGTATTTTGTATACTTTTATGTAAATATTATTAAAAAAATTATTCAAAATGACAGTAAATAAATTTTGGTTTTCATTTTTTTTGTTCACTTTTTCCCATTTTTTAGTGTTCACATACCGAATGTTCACATTTGAGGATGTTCACATTAGAGGGATTTTGGCCCATGTTAAAAGGTTCATTTTGGTCGGTCGCAAAGAATTTGCGTTCACTTACGGGGGTGTTCACATTTGAGGATGTTCATTTTGAGGAATTTTACTGTAATGTTTTGTTGTTTAAATTTTGTTTTAAAATATTTCTTTATCTAAATTTTAAAATAATGTTCAAAAATATGTTCAATTTCAACACTAATTCTCTTTATCAAAAATTTCTTAAAATAAAAAATAAAAAGGTTAATTGTATTGCATTCCAAACGATGGTTTAATGATAATAATTTACCGAAATTAATAAAAAGTGAAATTTTATTTGATTTTGTAAATCATTATTAAAATTAAATATCTAGCAAGAATAAATATACTTTGGTAAAATAAATTTACAGATCATTTACTGAGGTTCTTAATCTTGATTGTCATCGCATTCATTAAATAATTGTCAAGATTTTTTTGCATTTTAAAATTTTTCAATAAAACTTTTAGTTAAAAAGGCCAAAAAAGAACTGATTTTATTATTAAAAAATCAAATAGGATAAAATTCGAAATATCTCTTTTGATAAAATCAGATTATTTGATAGCTTTTCCAATTAAATAAGGAAAATATTTGATATAAATGAGACTTGTCCTGTGCTCAAAGAATACTAAGTAATACTGAAGAAACTCAAGTTAAATAAAATATTTTAAAACGATATTTTAAGGCAAATTGAAGTTATTTAAAACTTAATTAATCTAATGATTTTAATAATTTTTAAGAAATAAATATTAAACATTACTAGACATGTTATGTCTAATAATGGTTCATTATCAAATTAACATCAAAATGATTGATCTCTAATTTATTTAACAAAGACAGTCAATAATTTAAATAATTCAGATTAAGTTAATTCAAAAATTCTAATTCATAACTTTTATATCCATTCATTCAAACTAAAATAATTTTATTTTTCTACTTTAATAAATTTAAAATTTTAAAACAGTTATTTTTTTTTCTTTAAAAGTAAGTTTTCATTAAAATCAATTAAAATATTTAAACCTGTTAAAGTTCAATAAAAAGGGACATTTTAAAATTTTAAATGTGAAAATAAACTTGACATGACACATCAAGTAATTGCTTTTGAAAAAATTTATTTTTTCTCTATCATTAAAAAAAAATATTACAATTTATATTTTGATCTTTTGATCTTGATCACAAACTTCAATTTGCCTATTTAAACAACAAAACATTAAATTTAATAATCAGTTTTAAAAGATTATTTAATTTCTCATTTGAATTAAAGGTATTTCTTTTTTCCCTCGTCTAGGCGGATTTTTATATGCCGATGATTGATTTTTTATGCTTTAATAAAAAAAATATGCGATAAAGAAAAAATAAAATTATCTTAACTTTTTATTCATTTTGCTATGAATTAACTTTTTATGCAATAATTTTATTTTAATGCTCCAAAACCCCTCGTCTTGTACTAATAAAGTGATTAGAAACATTGATTTATACTTTATTTTATTTTTTAAAAATCAAAAAAAATAATTAAAATATATTGAAACAACCTTAAAAAATGCAGTTCCATTAGAGAACCTCAAAAAAGTCGTTTTCATGTGAGAACCTAAAAAAAAGCCTCTACAAAAAAGGACCTTACAACAAAGCAAATATTTGAAAGAACCTTAAAAAAGTCACTTCCATGAGAGAAATTCTAAAAAGTGACTTTCATGAAAGAACCTCAAAAAATAGGTTCCATGTGAGTATAAAAAAGCCTTTCCTAAAAAGAACCTTAATAAAAGCATTTGTAGGAAAAAAATTTCAAAAAAAGTCATTTCCATGATTGAACCTCTATTAAGGCTTTTACAAGAAAGGACTGAAAAAAAAAGCAAATCAATGAAAAGTTCTTAAAAAAGTAAGTTCCATGTGAAAACCTTTAAAAAAGCTTTCCCAAAAGAGGACCTTAAGAAAGGCATTTCTAGAAAAAGACCTCAAAAAAGTAATTTCCATGTGAGAACCTAAAAAAAGTCTCTACAAAGACGGACCTTAAAAAAAAGCAATTATTTGAAAAAACATGAAAGTACCTCAAAAAATTCATTTCCATGTGAGAGCCTATAAAAAAGAGATATTTTCAATTCTATCCTGTTTGATTTTTTTTTTACTTTTGAGTTAGAGTATAATGAAAAATGTTAAATAGAAAAAAAATCTTGCCAATTCTTAAACAGAATGATTTAATTAAATAATAATAATAATAATACCGTAACCACTTGATTAAAACTCCAGGAATAAAACTGTAGTTCCTTCTTTATACTATTGGAGTTAAGACAATACCCGACATGTTATAATATATTTTAATTAAAATTCTGGAGTAAAGGAGAATTTAATATTTTAAGCCATTTATAAAGGCTAAAATTCAGCTTTATTCCAGGAGTAAAGGCTGAAAAATAACGGACATCTCTGAAAAATTGTGGAGTTAATTTTCAAAATCATTAAAGTCAAATTTAGCTTTTATTCTAATTTCAAAAAAAAAAGTTCGGTTTTATTCCATATTTAATTAAAGTTTTGTCAAAGTATATCAAAAAACTTTTAATTTATTTTTCGAATAATTTTGCCATTTTCGTCTCTTGGCAAAGGTTTTCGACCTCTTTTTTTGCAATTACTTAATTAGAGATGTCCGTTATTTTTCAGCCTTTACTCCTGGAATAAAGCTGAATTTTAGCCTTTATAAATTGCTTAAAATATTAAATTCTCCTTTACTCCAGAATTTTAATTAAAATATATTATAACATGTCGGGTATTGTCTTAACTCCAATATTATAAAGAAGGAACTACAGTTTTATTCCTGGAGTTTTAATCAAGCGGTTACGGTAATAAAAAGTAACTACAGTAAATAACCCACGTTTGGTCATTTACGAAGCTTAGAGACAGTAGACTCCAAGCTATCGTAGCATATATTGTCAAAATTGCTTTGTCAAAATTTTTTTTAAAACCATTAACTGTTCTGGATTCACAAATTTGTGTTGGCAGTTTGTTCCATCCTTTCACCACTCTATTTGTGAAAAATTTTTTTCTTTTTCTACAATTTATTCGTTGCAGATTTAAACGATGTGGACCCCCTCTAATGGACCCAGCTGGTCCAGTCTGCGTGAGTGAGTTAGCAGGCATGTTTGGATGAAACCAGTTTACTTTATTGTAGCCCCTGACAAATTTGAACATCTGTATCATGTCTCCTCTTTCTCTCCTTTCAGACAATTTTTGCAGCCTTAATTTTCTTAGTCTCTCCTCATACGTCATGTGTCTGAGATGATGTATTGCCTTCGTGGCCCTTCTTTGTACCATTTCAAGACACTTGATATCCTTGCTATTATAAGGACACCACGCTTGTACAGCATATTCCAAATGTGGTCTTACAAAAGTCTTGTACAGTGAGCTGAGCATTTTGAAATCCATTGATTTAAATGTTTTGTGGATTGTAGCAAGTGCTGTGTTGCCCCTCATATTTTTAGGAAAAAAACTTCTGATTTAAATATTTTTTATTCAAACTCAAAAAAATAAATAGAAAGTTGAGAATTTATCACACAAATTCAATACAAACAAAATTTCAGGAAAACTACGAAAAATAATTTTTGGTTCTGTATTTTTAGTTATGCAGTCAGAAATTTAGATACAAAAAAGAATAAATGCCCAAAAATAAATAAAATTGAGATTGACTTGGTAACAAAAAAAATTTAAGTCGGTGACTTGTGACTTACAAAAAAGCTTTGAATACAATTAAACTTCAAAAATAGCTTCATATTTTGAATAAAAACACAAAAATATTTTATTTATTTTTTTTTTTAAATCAACTTTTAATTTTTACAGAATCAACAAGTAAAATCAAGAAAAAACGTACTGACCCAATGCGACTCATTTCGCCAGCTAATGTCCCTAATTGGCAGCATGGAGTTTTCAGACACCACATACCCGGACATGTACCCAGAGTGCATGTTTATGGTCATAGCTCTACTTGTGTACTTTGACTGCAAGGAAAACGAACAAATCCGTCAATCGAACAATGCCACGGCCGAGGACTCGGATGACGAGTTTCAAACAGTCAACCAGAGGCCGCGCTTTATCGACGGCCTTCCTGAAGTCCGCGGATCTGTGCTCATATTTGTACCCGGCATGGAGCACATCAAACAACTTCAGCAGCTGATCTCCGAAGAGCTGCCAAGCAAAAAGCTCAACATCCTGCCGCTCCACTCGGACATTGTGATCAGCCAGCAGAATAAAGTGTTTGAAAAAAGCGCGCCCACTTGGCGCAAAGTCATCATTTCGACCAGCATTGCCGAAAGTTCCATCACTGTGCCAGACGTTAAGTATGTGATCGATTTTTGTCTGACCAAAGAGCTGTACTGCGACCCGTCCACCAACTACACCCATTTGCGGCTCGAGTGGGCCTCCATCAGCAACCTGAACCAGCGGCGGGGCAGAGCCGGCCGTGTCAGCGAAGGCTTCTGCTATCGCCTGGTGCCCCGGCCATTCCTGTCCACATTTGGCCAGTTTGCAGTGCCTGCTATTCTGCGCGAGCCCCTCCACCGGGTCATCTTAAACGTGAAGCGCTTAGAGCGCAAGGAAGAGCCCAAACAAATACTGGCCATGGCCATTCAGCCGCCCAAGCTCCTTGACATCGAAAGAACGGTTTTGCTGCTGAAGGAATGCGGCGCCTTGAGTCTGAGGAAAAATTCCGCCTTTGACGGAGACTTGACCTATGCAGGCCGAATAATGGCCAATTTGCCCATTGATGTCCGACTCTCCAAACTGATCCTGCTCGGACACGCATTTGGTAAGCTGCGCGAGACCATCATAATCGCAGCTGGCCTGTCAACTAAAACATTTTTCACCTGCTTTTACAAGTCTCATCTGGAGTCGTTCAAAGCCAAGTGGACTTGGTCAGATGAGTGGATGTGTGACTGCATAACTTTGCTGAACGCGTACAATCTGTACGAGTCCCAAGTGAGAAACAGGACGTTTGAGCGTCCCGGCGATGCCGAGTCCTGGGCCAGAAAGAACATGATAGAGATAGTGCGCATACGCGAAGTGGAAAAGTTGGTCATTGAGTTGACCAGTAGGTTAAGGAGCCTTGGCATCATGTGCAATAGACATGTGAGGCTGGATAGCCTGGCAACCAATGTCAGGTCGGATGTCTATGAGATAGACGATAATGAAGAGTTGGTAAAGAATAATTTAATTCTAAAGATGATTATGGCCGGAGCCTTCTATCCAAATTATTTTACCTCGACCAACATAGACTTACAAGAGGCGGTGCGAATGTGCAATGGCAAAGATTTTAGGAATACGGTGCAGTTGAGAAATTTTCCCAGAGAAGAAGGCGTTTTGTACACGCAGAAAATATGTGACATGTTCAAAGTGTGTTCCAAACTGGTCAAAGCTAGTTTTCAGGACACCAAGTGTTTTGTCGAGTTCAATTCGAGTCAAGTGACGTCCGGTGTCAACTTGGGAGTTTATCTTGCCGTGCAAATGAGGCTTTTGAGTATACCGCTGAGGATTAAGCGCTACAATGCCAAAATTACTTACCAGAAGTTAAAGAGACACAAGCAATTGAAGAGCATTTCGAGCTCAACTCTTAGTCAGACTTTGGACACCACCAGAAGTAAGTGAATGTTTTTTAGAGATTTTTTGGCACTTTTTTGGCCAATTATACAAATATGGATTTAATCTGCCAGTTTTAATTTCAAAGCAAAAAAGTACAAAATTTAAAATTGAATTAACACTTTTTCTTCAAGTCTTAAGCTTAAATTTAAATTGTACTCATTGTACTTTAACTGTCCAATTTTTAAAATCCTTAAAATACCTCATGTACCTTTATTAATTTTAACTTTCCTTTTCTATAATTTTTTTTATTTATTTATTTCAAAACTTATTTTAACAAAACTTTTAATTTTATTTTATTTTACCATTTTTTTTTAACTGAAAGAGCT
This sequence comes from Brachionus plicatilis, assembly GCA_010279815.1. Taxonomy (NCBI): domain Eukaryota; kingdom Metazoa; phylum Rotifera; class Eurotatoria; order Ploima; family Brachionidae; genus Brachionus; species Brachionus plicatilis. The sequence continues at coordinate 432,956 of QEOQ01000191.1, forward strand.
AATGCTCGATACAGATAAATAAATAATAATAGTTGCTATCTTATAATTTCTTCTTTTGTTCTTTAACTGTCTAGTTTTAAATCTTTAACACGCAAAATACCAATTTTTTTATAAAGAGTTAATTACCTTCGGGTTTTTCGAACCCGTTTTTAAAATTTTATTAAAATAAAGTAAATTATTTAAATAACATAATTATTTTTTTTAATTTTAGAATTTCAATGCTTTAAAATATTTTAGTTTGATTTATTTTTCAAAATTCAACTAGCAAACACTTTTGAATATAACAATTTAAGGCATATTAGACTGGTTCGAAAACCCGAAGGTAATTAGCGTGTTAAATTGCCTCATGATCCTTTATTCATTTTTTATCATATTGTTAATTTATTTTTTTTTCTATACTTAAAACTTATTTTTGATAAAACTCTTTATTAAATTTTACTTTATTTTTACTTAAACATTTTTTTAAAATTTTATTCTGAGGGAGCTAATAATCGATACAGATTTACAAATAAATAAATTATAGTCAGGCTAGTGCTCTTGTGATAAACGAGTGATTAACACTTTTCTTTTAAAGAAAATTATAACAAATGAAAAAAAAAAGATCATTTAAAAAAGAAAACAGTTAAAAAATTTCAATTAAATTTTTTAAAATTTATTTTTTAAAGATAGATTTAGTTTTTTGATGATTTTGTAATGATTATTTGAAGAATCATTGATTTTTCATTTTTTTTTAGTTGACTGGGTAATTAATACTGGAAGTTAATATTAGAGCCTCATCTATTTCGATTAAACGTCATTTAAAAAAATTAAATCATCAATTAAAATATAAGTAAATTTAATGTATTATTTATAGATTAAAAATATTTGTTGTCACATTCGAATGAATTTTCTTCCGAATATTTTATTTGTATGAACAAGTTATTCAGAATAATTTTTTATTGAGGTTTCAATTTTCTTATAAAAAAAATTCGATTTCATCACTAGATCAAATTATCTACTGAATATTTTTTTATTCTCTTAAATAAACAAATTATCTATTTTTAATTTATCTCCTTATTTTAAATTAAAATTATTTACTAAAAAATGATTTATCTAAAAAAAATGATGCCTTTTAGATTATAACACCATCAAAAAATCATTTTTACATCTAACAAGGTTTAACCCGTTGCTTCGCTGCCGGAATATTATAAATTAAAAAAAAAGATGAATTGAATCTAATTATTTGGATACCTGAAAAATGCACATGAACCCAAAAATGCACATGAACCCAAAAATGCACATGAACCCAAAAATGCACATGAACCCAAAAATGCACATGGGATGTAACTCGGATAAAGGACGGGCTATGAGGCTAAATTTATCTTCAAAAAAGCTTTATTTTGGTTCCATCAACATTTGGTTTTAATTTTTTTAAACTTGATTTTTTTCTCTTTAATTTTGATTTTGTTATAACTTTAGCTATTTTACTTAACTTTTTTAATTTTTCTTTACTTAATTTTTATTTTTATTCTGAAGGAGCTTAAGCTCGATACAGTTAACAAATAAATAATAAATAAAAATAATTAATAATATTTAATAAAAGGCTCATAAGCATGTTTCTTAGTAAATTGAGGCTTAAAAAATTCATATCCAGGGTCTATTTTTTCATAAAATTTTTAATTATTTTGATAAAAATTAATAAACTAAAAACTGAGTTTTATTTTATTTGAAAAATTATCATTATAAAAACTTTAAGAAAAATATGATTCTTAGTTGATTTGGTTACAAAAAATTCAATTCTGGAGTCTTTTTGGCTGTAGGATATTAATTTTTTGTGAAGAAAGACACAAAAATGAAAATGAAAAAGTTTCTTTCAAAATATATATAATTAAAAAAGTAACTCTAAAATTAAATTTTGTTGTTTCTCCTTTTCCAACTCCGTTTCTTTTTATTATTGTAGATTATTCAATTTGAAAAGTTATTCTTTTGTTAATAGAATTTACAACAATCCAATTTTTGCTTTCCTGATAATCAGAATATTTATTAAATAATCATATTTATTTTAAATATTTGATTGTTTAAATTTTAAATATTAAGATTTATTGAGTTTGAATATTTTTTTCTTTTTAATGTTTTCTTAATATCTTTTTATGAAGTTTTTTATATATTAATTTTATTCTATGAAAAAAAGTTAAGACAATTCTAAGAACACTGTATTTAAATATTAAAGTTAGTTATCGTTAGTATATGTATGAACATTTTACTTTATTTCAAAGTTAGTTATCGTAAGTATATGTATGAACATTTTACTTTTTTCACACATTTGGGTTTTAAATAGTAAGATTAAGAAAATATTATATAAAATTCTGATAAAATTACAATTTTTTTACCGGAATTATATGAATATAATAAAGTTTATATTGATTTTAATCTGAAACAAAATAAAAAAATTAGTCTATTTATAAAAATCGAAAAAATATGCAGAAGATTTTAATTTTTTTAAATATTGTTTTAAATAAAATTTATATTTTTTAATTTTAGAAAAATAATTTATTTTCTGTTTTTTTCTATGATAATGTTTTATCAGAGTTGTTTAAAAATCATGGATAGTCCAAGTCTGGACTTTTTTTTTTAAATATTTTTTCAATAGTCCAAGTCCTGGCTTCAAAATTTTGAGTACTCAAGAAGAAATTTATGCTAAAATTGCAACAAAATTCTGATATATGGCAAATCTATTGCATTAGACAACCCAAGAGTATATAAATTTTTCGATCTAAAGCCTCATAAAGCAAATTTAAAAAAAAGTCTGGACTTGGACTATTTTTGGGACTTTAAAAAACTCGGTGTTTTAGGTAATTAAAATACAAAATTGTGTATATTTACTCCCAAAGCTTCTTCTCTTTTTTCATCATCTAAATTGTAGAATTTAATTACAAAAATTTTACTATTTTTGTTGATCTATCTAGCAATAAATAAAAATTTTTATTTTAACTGAAGGGCTTCAACTTAGTTCATGTGAAATAATTCAGAAAATTTTAAATAAAATTTTATTTTGAATAAAAAAATCTAAAAAAAAAATTTTTTTTCTCTAGGTTCCAAAGTAAAATCTTCGTCGCACTTGGACTCAACAATCAGCGAAACGGCTTCGACGACAAGCGACAAGACAGCAATAAACAGCGAGGATGAAGAAGAAAGAGGAAAGTTCCTGGACCCAGAACGGTACATCATTGAAAAAGGCCAAGAATTCATGTCATACCAGACAATTCAGAAGCGTTTTGACAGAACACTCAACATATCCGTGCACTCGGCCATCTATGACACCGATCAGTCGTTGGTAGCTCGTCTAAGTGACCCGAAATTTTTGTTGCCAGCCAAAGTTGATGAACTCAAATCAGTGGAAGTGCTGGTCACAGACGTGATCGAGTGCGCTCACTTCTGGGTGCAAATAGTCAACCAAGAGCGCTCAGATGAGCTAAGCTTCATTCATCAAGAGCTAAACATTGACTACGAGCTAAAAAAGATGGACCCCGAGCACATACATCAGGATTCTTTGTGTGTATCCCACTACGATGACAGCTCTATTGGCAAAGCTTTTTACCGAGCCAAAGTTCTAGAGGTCTATCCGGCAAAGCTTAGAGCAGACATCATTTTCATAGACTATGGCAACAAAGTCACTCGCAAGTTCCAAGACCTCTTTTATTTGGCTGACTCCCTCAAAGAGTACCAGTTTCAAGCCATTGAGTGCAAAATGGTTAATGTTAGACCGTCAATATTTCACAACCCGACAGGACAATGGACCAAGGCGTCCAACCAAACATTTAACAAACTTGTCAACGACAACAAATTCATATCCTTTGAAATTGTATTGCATGGTTTGGACCAAAATTTGGCCTATGTCAGCCTGTACGGAGTGACCAAGTCCGGCATGCAGAAGGACTTTACTGAACTGCTGGTGGAGAGCGGCTGTGCCGAAATAATGAGCAAAACTGAAATTGATTTGAATCTAAGCAAACAGTACAACAGAAAAGACTTTTACATACCATCCAGAGAGTCGGACTATATGCCAAGTAGGCCTCGCTATTTCAACGAGGACATGGCGATTCGTCAAGCTGAACAATCAAAAAATAAATACTACCATGAGCAAAGCATGCTAAGCGACCAGGACGACTTGAAGTCGACAGTTTCCACTAATCACTCGTCCCTAAATTTGGTCCAGGAAGATGACTTTGATGAAAATGACCCGGCTTTGTATGACGGATACATCGAAATACGAGGCCCGTACAGTCCACTGGAATGCAACTACACTTCTTTGTTAAATATTGGTCAGAATAAAAAAATTAAGGTTGAGCGCGATTCAATAAATTATGTGACTTTGGACACTGACCCAACAAACGACTCCTGCCGTTTGCTGCTTGCCCATGAGGTTACTTTGAATCAAATGGGAAATACCATGATTCTTAGAAAGACAAGCCTGATGCCCAAGCTGCCCGGACTGCCCTCAATATGTAGCCTTTTGTTTGCCCCATCTATCGAGTTGAGGACTGACCACAATGAGACAATGTTCACTGGGGCGCTGTGTGGTCTTGGTTTTGATGAACAAAGTAGCATGCCAATCTACACTGACAATGACATAGAATTAGCTTTTGATGTTAAAATTGATGTCAATGATATAATAATGGTAATTTAATTTAAATTAAATAATTTTTAGACACTTCTAGTTATTATGTTATTATGTTTCTTGTTAAATGAAAAATACAAATACCACTGCAATCATACTCAAAATGATACTCAAATTAAAGAAAATAAATTGTGTTCAAATTGCACCATAAAAATATTAAAAAATAAATACCTTTCTATCCTAGTGGATATTAAAAAATATTAAAAAATGTCCCTTTCTATCCTAGTGGATAATGGGGACATGCACCATGCCAATCGCTAAAAGAAGATATCTTTTTGTTCTAGATGCAACTCAAAAAATTATACATTTTTTTTTTATTTTAATAAGTTAGATATTTTTTATATTAAAAAATAGTGGTGTTTTTATTAAAATTAACGAAAAGTTGATTAACAGTAGCGGTGAGGAAAATTATGGGCAAACAAAAAATTCACTTTAAAGTATTCAAATTTAAGTCTGTAATTTGATTCACAATAATTTAGAACCGAGTCTTAAGGTTTTTTATTAAAAAAAAAGTTTTTAACTTGACTTATTTTTGAAATTTATTTTTTTCATCAAAAGGTTTACAAAAAAAATTTAAAAAAAAGAAGCCAAAAAATTTTAAATTATTACGAATTTAAATAAATAAACAAATTTAAGATGGTTTATTTTTGTTTCTAGAAAACAATTTTTCAAAGTAATTTTAGTTAGAAATTAATTTTAAAAATATAAGCATTTGGCAAGTTTTTTTTTCTATTTAACTTTTTTGAAATTTTGAAATTATGTTGTTTAATTTAAACTCAATACTTAAGCATGTTAAAATTTTAAATATAATTACGCAATTATTTCTAAAAATGTAAAATAGAAAAAAAAACATGCCATTTTGAAAAAGTTTTAAGGTTACTTTTGAAAAACACTGATTAGAGAGCTAACTAAAGATTTTGATCTAGATAACAAAAAAATTCCCTAAATCCCTAAATAGAAATGAAAAGAAATTCTTAATTTCGGAAATGTAACAAAACGATCTTGTTTAACATTATATAAAAAAAAAATATTTTTTTAATTTTCTTTTGAAAATGTTCTGGATTTTTTTTGTCAGGAATACTCTTATTATCTTAGCTTGTTTTATAAAAAAATCTTAAGGAATCACATAGGAAGATCATTTTGGCTTATTTTAAAGGAATTAATTTCAAATTATTCTAATCTTTAAGAATTCGTTTAAAAAAATGTCACCTTAGTCATGTATTTTTATAATTTTTGAAATCAAATCAATCAAAAAATTATCATGCTATTTATAGGAACAAAAATACATTTTGTAAAACAGCATTTGACACTTGTCATTTCTCCATTATATTATAAATAAAAAATTCATATAAATTAATAACGTGAAATTCTTTAATGTATTCGGAAACTGTCAGTTTTTAAAATTTTTATAAGGCAAATGATTTTTTGCCAAAAAAATAAAAATTATTTTACTTTATTTCGAGTTCTTTTTACTACAAAAGAAAGGCATAATTCAAAATTTTAGTAAGATTTAAAAAAAATTTTTAATAATTTAAATACTGCACTTTTTTTTTGAAATATTTTGTAATAAAAAGTTTATTTTTGATTAAATTTGTTTATTTTCGGAATATTTCCTGAAAATAAATTCAACAATATTTCAGTGTCAGTATTTTGTAAAAAAGCTGATTTTTTAAACCTTTTTTAAAGGGTAAAATTTTCATGTAAAAATAAGAGTTTTTGCAGACTTAATTTAAATTTAACAGATTAGTTTTCAGCTTGAACAATTCCAGCTTTATTCAAAGCACTTTTATAGTTCGAAAAAAATTGGTTATTAGAATCATTTAAAAAATAGTCATTTTTAGTCAAATTTTTGACTCTTTAATAAAATCTAATTTCAATTTGATGAATTTAAAGAAAATTTAAATTGAGGTAACCAACTGTGCAAATTTATGACTTTTAAGAATTTAGATTTTGCAGAGATAAATAATAAAATACTAATAATTAAAAAAAAATTTAAGATAAATTCGGTGCGTATGGCAATAAACATGGTGATTGGAAGTGAGCAAGAAGTTCAGACTTGGACGAACGATGAAAAAAATTTAAGAATTCTGCAGCAGAAAGCGTGTGAAAAATTACTGAGGCTATTTTTGAGAAATAGAACAAAAATCCAACCTACATATTACTCAAAACCTCATCGTTGGAATCAAATCAGAAAAGAAGATCTGATAGACCCATTAAATCAAGATATTTCAATGCAAAATAAGGAAATGTATTATACATATCATAAAGTAGCTAATTGGAATGAAGACGATTACTAAAATTTTTTTCCATATTTTGTTTTTTCTTTTCAAGATAATTTTTTTGATGTTTTTCTCATTTTCTGGAATCGAATAATTCATGTTAAAAAATTTTTGTTGCCAGTTTAATTTAAAAGTTTGTTAAAAATAAATTTTTATAAATTTTGAAATTTTTTTTCAATAGAAAAAATTCAATTTACAAATGTTTTATCTCAAATTTAAAACGAGTGATATTTTTTAGTTTTTAACGGGTGAACCATAATTCTTTGCACAAAATTCAAATTGAAAAAAAAATATGATAGGAATAAAGCAAATTCTTGAAACTTTGTGAACTTAAAGATTATCATGTGTTGTGCATAAAATCATAGTTTGTTAAATTGTTTAATTGTTTCTATGACTAAGGCAGCCTTTAATACACATGCTCCTTTAATGCATTTAAATAGTTTGTCCTCATTTTAAAAATAATAAAATCATTTTTTTAAATATTACCTTTTTTTACCTAAATTAACGTTTTCAAAATTTATTAGAAAATAATAAACGCTGCTGTCCATCAACATGGGTAAATGAATTTTGCCTTTGTTCTAGTCAATTGAAGCGTAAACTCGCGTAAAGCTCGTCTTGATTATGCCTTTACAACTGTAACTTTCCCGATGCAGTATTTTCGCATCAATTTGTCCTTCTGCTTCTTAAACTTCAGCGTCGATTGTAAAAGCTTTTATTTTTTTTTTTTGCATTGGGTTATTGGTGATTTTCTTCGAATGGGCTTTATGGTTTGTGCTCATTGTTTGATCAAGTACAGTCGATTCTCTTTTATCCGGACGACTCTGGGTCGGAAAAAGTCGATCCGGATTAATTTTTCCGGAATTTCGATAATTCGGAATAATGTCAAAAATAAAAAATATCCGGATAAAATATTTATTGATTTAAGTACAATTACATATTACTCGTTCCTCGCAGTAATTAATATTCCGGACTATAAATTTGTTTTTCAATTTTAAATATTTTGGTGAAAGAAGTTTAATTACTCAAAGCCATTTAAAAAATATATAAAATAAAGGCAAATTGAAGTTTCAGATCAAATTTTTAGATCAAAACGATTATTTAAAATTTTAAAACTTAATTAATCTAATGATTTGAATAATTTTTAATAAATAAATACTAAACATTAATTGTAATATTTTGTCTAATAATGGTTCATTATCAAATTAACATCAAAATGATTGATCTCTAATTTATTTAATAAAAACAATCAATAATTTAAATAATTCAGGTTAAGTTAATTCAAAAATTCTAATTCATAACTTTTATATCCATTCATTCAAACTGAAATAATTTTATTTTTCTACTTTAATAAATTTTAAATTTTAAAACAGTTATTTTTTTTTTTTTTAAAGTAAGTTTTCATTAAAATCAATTCAAATATTTAAACCTGTTAAAGTTCAATAAAAAGGGACATTTTAAAATTTTAAATATGAAAATAAACTTGACATGACATGTCATGTAATTTCTTTTGAAAAAATTTATTTATTCTCTATCATTAAAAAAAATATTACAATTTATATTTTGATCCTTTGATCTTGATCTCAAACTTCAATTTGCCAAAATAAACTATCTAAAAATACAAAATATTACGTGATGCTTGAAAATCCGAATTACCGAGAGTTTTTATTATTAAAAAAGCTTATTAAGGGGGTAGGGGTCAGAGTTGTTTAAAAGCCACAAGTCTCAAGTCAAGTCAAAGTCCAGACTTGAAATTTTTTTTGGGACTTTTAAACAACTCTGATAGGGACTATGAAATTCTGCCCGAATATCGAATTGTCCGAATAAAGGCGTTACGGATAAAAGAGCGCCGAATGTATTTAAAAATTTAGTTTTTTGTGCTCTTATTGTGTTGGTTAAATCAAAACAGCTATTTTTTGGTACCTGATATGATGAATGGGACTATTGTAGTCCATAAAATGTCAGAAGAGTTATGTTCGCTGGTGAAAATCTGGCACAATTATAGTATCCAAATCGAATTGAAATTCAATTTGGTTTAATTTTTTGTGTTAGAATTACAAAATGTATCCAATGTTGAAATAACATTGATAAAGTGCAATGGTTTAAATATTTTTTTTCAGTTTCAAATAAAAAATAATTTTAAGCTAATGTTGAAACCATGAAAAACTTGTTTTTTTTTATCAATAGACCCAGTTTTTCAACGATTGAATATAAAATTAAATCTAAATGAATTATTTATCTTTTTTTGAATTATTTTTCTTTTTTAATACTGCAATTTAGTGCAAAATACTTTGTTGCACCTTTTTGGCCTAATTTAAAATCTTAATTTTCTTTTTTAAATCAATAATTAATTTAAATCTTATCGATGTTTTATTTATTTCCTATTTTATCCTTAAAAAAGTTATTTTAGGTAAAAAAGGTGCATCAAAAAATGTTGCACTATATTGCAGTATTTTTTTAATACATTTTTTATCTTTAATTTTTATTTATCAAAAAAGGAAGAATTTTTGTTCAATTTGTATTAGAAATTTGTAATACCCTTTATTTTTTCATATATTTTTATTCTGAAGGAGCATTAGCTCGGGACAGATAAACAAATAAATAATCTAATAAATTAATTAATTTTAAAGTTGAAAAAAGAATTTTCAATAATTTTTTCAAAAATTAAACTCATTCTATTTTACTAAAGAGTTTAATTTAAAATATGAAAATGCTTGCGATGTTAACTTAAAATTATTTTTTTATTTGAAACTGAAAAAAATATTTGAAACATCTCACTTTTTCAATTTTATTTCATCATTGGATACATTTTGTAATTGAAACACAAAAAATTAAACCATCTATTTAATGAATTATTTTTTTGATTAATTTTTATTTTCAAATATTAAATTGATTATTTATTATATTCAGTTTTTGATCCAAAAATTTTATTTTTTCAAATTTAATTCGAAAATTTTAGAGACTCAATTTTAAATTTAAATAAATTAATTTTCAAGTATATTATCAAAAATATTTATATTCAAAATTAAATTCAAACCCAATTTTCATTCGAAATGCAACTTATTCGAATATCGATTCGAATATGCATATTCGATTTCATCACTAAGATAAAGACAAAAAGATACATAGATGCGCCGAGTTCAGAAGTTAATTAAAGATTATTAATATTTTTCCTAACTTAAAAAAAATTTTATTTTAAATTTTTTAAATTTTCATCTTTTTAGAAGAAAGCTTTTTTCTTTCTTGTAAATAAAACATATGTAAAGTCTTGGTTTGGACTTTAGGGATTTAAGCCTAGAAATAAACAAAACAATTTAATTTAGTTAATAGTTTATTAAATGGAATCCGAAATTATAAAAAGAAGTTTATATAGTAGTTAGAACATGTGCTTCAGTTAATTCAAGATTAAATAATAAGTAAGACATGTCAAGACTTGAGTCTTAACCCATAATTTAAAGATGGTTGTTTTAAAAAAATATAATCTAAGTATTTAATGTTTGATATAATCTATTTAATTTTAATGTAATACTATTGCAAAAGTAATTTTCATTTACTTTTTCTAAAAATGACGTTTTAAGCATCATTGTAAATTCCGAAAAAGAAAAATACTCGAAAAAATGAATACTTTTTTCCAACAGACCAAAGTCCTTACCGGACATGTAGTTTTTGTGATTTCATTATTCTCCAAAGATTGAAGCATGTGACAAAGATCTTTTCGAATTGAATACTTGGTTATTTAATATATTTTAATTTGGATGAGAATAAAAAAGACAAATTTGAGATGAGTTTTTAATTTTTATTTTCTTTAAATTTAAATAAATTCAATGAGTATTTAACCTTAATAAACAAGCTCAAAAAGCGAAAAATAAATGAACAAAAAACACCATAAACAGCTAAATATAAATGATTAGATACTTTTGTCCAAAGATAAAAAATAATAAAATAATCTTGAAAAAAATAGTGAACAAATAAAGAATCCATTAAACCCTGGCCCAAGCGAGAGTCCGGATTATTCCAAGCACCTTTACACATTTTAAATTTTACAAATTTTAAATATAAGCGTTTTGAAAGAAGAAGCATAAATAAAACAAAGAGATGTTGTTGTTTAAAAACGAAGGAGCCTTTGAGTTTGTTCATTGTATCAATAGACTGAATTAAAAACGGAAAAAATGACAAAACAAGAAAATGACAGATGAATGTTTAGGTCTAGTTGATCTCGAGTGCGTAGAAAAAGACTTTTTTTATATACATAAAAGATTTTTATTAAAAATGCATAGATTTAGGAGCAAACATGAAATTTTGTTATTTAGTTAGACGATAAATAACATGCTGGGCTCCATGTTCACTAGTTGAAACTTCGAAAACATAGGCTAGTGTCAACAGGACCTCTTTTGTGTCGTTGTTTTTGATTATTTGCAAAACACTGAAATTCTCCAGCACATTATTTTTCAAATTTTTCTCCGGCAGCTGCTTCAATTTGTTTATGAATGTGATCATGTACTCGCACATGGGCGAATTCTCGAAACGGTACACATATCGACCCGAGTCGTACTGGCCATGCTCGTTCTCCACTTTTTCCACCACTTGACTGCCGAATGAGCACACTTTGGTCGAACAGCTTATGGTCATCGGCTCTGAGCTTTCAAAACTTGACAAAAAAATTAATTTATGTTATTTTATAAAAATTTTACTTTTTTTAAATAAATTTTTATTAATTTTTTATTTTATTTATTTTTATTTATTTAAATTCTTATTTAGACTCAACTACTCTAGAAGGAAAAGCCTATTCGAGAGTAGTTAAATTAGTTTACAAGACAAAGATTTATTTGAATTTAATCAGTACCTTTACAATTATAATTAAGCAAAATTAAAAGAAAAAAATAAAATTAGTTATTTTTCTTTCAAAAAGAAAGACTTTTTTGATTGACTTACAAAAAAGTTCTCTGGAAAGCTTATTATGACTCATCATTTGCAGTGTCTACCATTTTAGTATTTACTTTGATTCTTATCTCAGAAAACGCATAAAGATCATATCTTAATTAAAAGATCATTGGAAGAATTAATCTTTACCCGAAAGATGAATGTCAAAATTAGAGATATAAAAATTTATTAAATGAAAGACAAAAAGTTTAAATTAAACATGATATTTTTGAAGACAATTCAATTAATAATCACCAAGTTTGTCAAATATTCAATACAAAATAAAATTCCTAATCAAAAAAATAAACATAAAAAAATATTTTATTTTACGCAACGATGAGATGATAATTCAAAATATTGATCAATTATTATTTTATAACATATTTTCTAACAATTAATTAATTCATAATTAATTTTTTTTATTGGTATATGAATTAAAAAAGACCCCTGGTTAAGTATTCAGTTGATAATATATTTTTTTTATCCAAGTTCCCCTTCGGAATTTTGCTCTCAAGTCTGATAACAAAAATTTTATCAATACATAACGTTATTAAATTTGACGACAGTAAAAGCTTTAAAAATTTTTTTTAATATTTTTAGACACCTCTATTAATGCGCATTTTAATTTTGTTCCACTAGTAAAAGTTTTAAGATGATCTACGAAATTTTTCAAAAAAATTCTAAGAAAACATCCTGCCAAATTTAATTTCCGAATTTCTTTGAAAACAAGAAGCATTTTATGATAACTCTTTTTAATTTTTTTAAATGTTGTTTGAAATTGGGATAAAATAATTCATGATTTTTTTTTTAATTTTTCAAAATCTTAAATAAAATCTTTTTTAAATTAATGAATAAACTTTTATGAAACTTTTATTTTGAAGCATATTACTAAGAATACTGAATATTTACAATAAAGCATTTGTTAACTTAGACCTTTTTTTTAACAATAGAAAGCCCGATTTTAGGTTTTAAACTTCATTATAAATTGAGCTGAAAAAGATATTTAAAAATTTTTTTTTCACTTCAAATCGTTATTTTTATAGCCAACAAAAAAAATAATACTCAATAGTCCAGTGGGTCAATTTGACCCGAATCATTAGTTTATTAATGAGCTAAGCTAAAATAAATAAATTTTAAAAAAACTTGTAGGTATTTATTGCTTGTATATCAAAATTTTTATTCAAAAGCTTTGCCCACTCTGGCCATTAAAAACTTTAGAGAGATTAAAACTTTTTTTTTATTTAATATTAAAATATCAGTGATTAAATAATTGTAAATTTATTCATCAAATTGAAAAGGAATCTTGAAATAAATTTTTAATTGTTTAGATTTAAAGATTTGACTTAAAAAAATTTAAAAAAAAAATCTTGATATTAATTAAATTTCAGAACTAACATTTATCTTAATTAAAATTTATCAATTTAAATATTTTCTAAAATTTTGTTTACAATTTTATGTTATTTAATTTTAATTGACTTTTTTCGGTTTTTATTTTTATTTATATGTAATTTAAGCTTGTTACAAATTAAAAATTAAATAAATTATAAAAAAAAATTTATTATATAGCGTCTTTAAGTTTCAAAGCTTTTTTGTAGTGGTCCTTTAAATTTTGGTTAGAAATTTTTATATATTTATATCATCGTATAAAATAAATTTGTTTAATTCTTAATTTTTTCATTTAAATTTTTAATTTATTGTTTTCTTTTCTTGGGCTTTTTTTATTAAGATGAAACTTTAGCTTGGTTCAGATAAACAAAAAAAAAGACAACCTAAATTAAATCATTGTTCATCGTTTTTTTCATTTTTTAAATTAAAAATACAGTAATGTTCCGCTTTTGATTTTGACGTAAATTTGGTATATTTTCAACATTTTGCGTAAATGGTTGTAAAAACAAAAATTTCAAAAAAATTTAATAGTTTTAGCGTCTTTTGATTCAGTTCATTATAAAATGCAGATTAAATGGATTCATTTTTATTTATTTTATGATTAATATTTTAGTTAATTATATAGAAATCAATTATAAAAAATTCTTAAACCCTAAACATTATGATTTTATACTATTGTAAATTTAAGTAAATTTACTTTTTTTTACTAGTTGAAAAAACAAAAAACTGAACATCACTGTAAATTTAATTTCCATTTTTTTAATTGAAGCCCTTTTTTGTAATAATAATTTTTTAAATAATTTAAAAATAATTTTTTTGTCTCTAAAATTCAAAACGAAAAAAAAACTGTGACACGATTTTTAACAAAATCATTACATTTTTTTCTAATTAATTGAAAATACTAATATAATTTGTATCAATTTTCTAATAATTTTAATTAGACAATTAATACAAAAAAAATCTTGTATTAATATTATTTTTTTTTTATTATTCTTTAAAGACAAATTATTCAAGGTTGCCTCAATTTTTTCTTTACTATAATTGCTCAAAATCGCCTTGTTCATCAAATTTTTTTTGTGGCCAGATAAAAAAAAAACTGGCCAGGTTAAAAAAATTGACGGCCAATAAATTATGTTTTTTGGCCACTAATTGACAAAAAGATATTTGGCCATATAAGCAACAAGACCCGAAAAATTCTAAATGATAAAATATAAAAAATTTAACTTACATGTTTGTAACAGCATAGAGAGCGTTCACACCTTCTTCCATTATGTAATTCAGATCTACCCAATATTTGACCAAATAGGACGAACAAATCGAAGTTTTATCCTGGCTTTGAATTGAACTTAACAAGTCACTTTCGGGAAATTTGTCAACAAACTCTTTATGGCTTATGCCCTTTGGGAAAAAAAAAAATTCAAATCAAAATTTTAACTCCAATTCAATTCCTACCTCAAAATCGTCCATGCCATCAGATGCAAAGTAGTCAAGAGTATTTAAGTGCAGGAACAGATGTTTATGATACTTTGAATAAAAAAAAATTTTTTTTTTATAATTTTATTTTTTTTTCTGAATGAACTTACAATCTCAGGATCGCGTCTCTTTTCAACAAAACCGCTGAACTCGATCAATTTTAATTGACTTAGACCAATGACACATTTTGAAAAGGCGTTCAGGTTCGAGTTAGCAGTTGCCGAGTTGTTGTTATTGTACAAAGACCAGAGTTGGTTTGAGTTGGGCGAAGAGTCTGGCGAGAGTTGTTGGTGCAGATTGTGAGAGGGCAGGTGGTGGATGTCGTTGGGATGAAAGTGGTGATGTGGATGGTGTCGAATGTTTTCGTTATTGGCATGTAGAAGTTCGTCATGAGGCACCATGTTCTTTTCGCCATGAGCCATCTGCTGCTGGATGCCCGGATGACCCCAGATGGGATTTGATTGCGCATTTTGACCATTCATTGGATTTGATTGAATTAAATTTGTACAGTTTTGTAATAAATGTGGATGGTGTGTGGACTGGACTCGGGGTTGGATTTGGATTTGGCCGCTTAGGCCGTGCTGGGATGGGGTGCGATTTATTTGTTGAGCACTGGCATTGTTCGGCTGAGCTTGATTCGACTGGACATTCTGATTAGCATTGTTCATCTTGCTACCATTGGATAACAAGGCGTTCGGGCTGGGTACCACCAGATTTTGTTGCTGTGACTGCACTTGCAAAATTGATGGCGGCGAAATTATTTGTGCAGATGTTAAATTCGAAAATGGATTCTGAAAGGATCCGGTAATCTTGG
The DNA here is from genome assembly GCA_010279815.1 of Brachionus plicatilis. Taxonomy (NCBI): domain Eukaryota; kingdom Metazoa; phylum Rotifera; class Eurotatoria; order Ploima; family Brachionidae; genus Brachionus; species Brachionus plicatilis. Next base: position 448,482 of record QEOQ01000191.1, read on the forward strand.
CATCTTTGGTGTCCTTTTTGTTAACAAAATTTTTTTATTTTATTTTGAAAATGTGAATAAACTCTAGTTTAAAAGGGAAATTTTTTTCTCCAATCTGGCCTCTATGGAAAATTAAGAGCATGTTTAACAAAAACCTAAATTAATCTATTTATCTTTTTGTTTATTGATTAATGGGTTTGATAGACTAATTTAGAAAAAAAATGCTTAATTATTTCTATTTTCGATTAAAGAATGAAAAAAATGTTGTTTAAATTTTTTTTTTTTCAGCTTTGGGTCAATAATAATGAATGAATTGAATAGTTTGTATGGTCAAATGACATGTTTGTATATATGAGTGGTTTAGTTGCAAGACATGATAAATGATCTCAATTTTTTTAAGCTAAAATAGCAAGAGAGAATTTGGTCTGGTTTTGTCCCATTCTTAATTCAATTTGCTGCTTCAAAAGTGTTCAAAGGTGGCTATTCATTTATTTGGCATTTTGAAGGTGATGATCAATTCAAAAAGTTTTTTTTTAGATATCAAAATTAGTCTTAAAATTAATTTAAATAATTTTTATGTAACATGCTTTACATGTAATGTAAATTTACAAAAATAAATCAATTTAAAAAAAAATACTTTCACAACTCATTGATAAAATCAATTTTTGATTTAAAATGTACTAACTCATTTTCGTAAAAATTATTTTGAATTTTTTTCAATTCAAAAATATTAGTAGCATTTAAAATTAAATTTCAAGGCAAAATTCAAATTTTAAATTCAAAATAAGAAGTACAATGAAAATATCGATCGTTTATAACAATATTTTTGAAAAAAAAAATTTCAAAATTATATCAACAAAAATGAGTTAATAAATCTAGGTTTAAAAAAACATAAAAATTATTGAAATTAATTCAAAGATTAATTTTGGTATCTTAAGATAAGCCTTTTGAATTGATCATCGAGTGATTAATCAAGTTTAACCAATACTATTTAGTATTGTATCGAGGTTTTTATTAGTGAACTGCATCAAACGCTTGACTTGAATATATGGTGACAGAGTTTACCAGAAAAAATTAAATTTCAATCTGTAATTATCGAACAATTTCTTTAATATTTTTTTACTTGGAAAAAATTAACCAAACTTTAAATCCGAATTTAAATTTTTTTCTTGTGTATTGATGCTATAGTGTAAAAAAATTCAAATAACAAAATAAATTTTAGTCAAAGGTAAAAAAAACATTTTTTTTTATAAACATATTTTTCTGATACAAAATTTTTACACATAAATTTAAGAAAAATTTCATCCAATTTTTATTGGGAAAATCTTTTGACGAATAAAAAAATTTATGGAGTATAAAAAAATATTTTTTTAAAGCATATATATACAATGTAAATTTTATTATTATAAAAAAACTGTCCTTAAAGAATTAAAAAAAATAAACGCATGAAATTAAATCATTAAAGTATTAAAAAACTTTCGTTAAATAAAACACATCTTATTTTACTAAAACACTCAACTCAAGATTTTTTACTTGACCAGTACAAACTCGGCTTCTCTTATCAGATTCAGTGATTTAATTATAAAAGAATAGCTGAATTTAGGCAACGCTAAATGGATCATGAAAAACTGGAGCTTCAGAACCATCTACTTTAGGATGTTTTCTTAACCTTTTGGTTTGAATTCAACTTTCTGCATATTAACTAAATTGCAACCTGTATGATATTTCAATTTGATATGTAGATTGATTGAGAACTTTAAAATTTAAAATTTATACTTTCAAAGCAAAATTTTTCTACTATGTCAAATTTTTTTGATCTATATTTACACATTTTATTCTTCGGAAAAATTTAATTTTTATGCTAAAAAATGTTTTGTTAAATTATTCTTTAAAAATCATTTATATTCTACAGAAAGTACTAAATATGTCACCGATTATTATTTTGTATGCTTACAGAGTTTTCTAAAACAAAAAAATCCAATTTGTAATTTCATGAAAATTTCTTTAATATTTTCTTAAAAAATTAATTATAAAACTAAAAATTCAAGTTTAAATTTTTTTTTTGCTGTGTGTAGGGACTTAAGTGTCAAAAAACTCAAGTGACAAATTAAATTTTATTTGAAAAAAATAAAACTTTTACAAACACAAATATATTTTTGAATTTAAAATTTTCTGATGACATCAATTAAAATTTTTCTCTCTCTTTTTTGATCAGATAAAATTTTCTCAAGTCAAAGTCAATGACTTAAATTTTTTTTAAATTCAAGTCAGTGAATAAAATTTTTTATAAAAAAGTCTGAACATTATGAATTTTTTGCCGTTCCAGGTAGTTATTGTGGCGGTCTAGTTCATAAGTCCAAGTCATAATTTGGACTTAAGAAAAAAATATTTTTAAGTCAATGACTTGTTACTTAAAAAAACTATGGTGGGGACTTAAGTGTCAAAAAACCCAAGTGACAAATTAAATTTTATTCAAAGATAAAAAACACAAATATATATTTTTAATTAAAATGATCATAATAAATTTGTCACATAATTTTTTATTCTGTATGCAAAGTTTTCTAGAACAAAAAAATCCAATTTGTGATTTCATGAAAATTTCTTTAATATTTTCTTAAAAAATTAATAATAAAACCAGAGTTGTTTAAAAGTCACAAGTCTCAAGTCAAGTCCAAGTCAGGATTTTTTTTTTTCAAAGTCCGAGCAAAGGCTTAAAATTTTTTATTCTTTCTTTCTTTCAAAAGTCCAGGCTTTAAAATTGTGAATACTGAAGAAGAATTGTGAAGAAAGAGGTTGTGCATATTTCTAGCAAAAGTTTGCCCCAAAAAAATTAAGGAAAAAAATTGTCTTTCAAAATTTTAGTAATATTTCCTAAAAAAAAGACTAAAAAATTTAGTGTCTGGTAAATTTTTTTATAATTTTATCAATATTCGATAACTATAAAACTAGTTCTGTTCACTTTAAGGCTCTATTTAATTTAGATAATACTTTTTTCCAGATTGATGATATGAATTCTAAAGAAATAATACAAAGAAGAAGAATAAATCATATTGACACATGTTTTTACTGTTTAGAATAACATTTTATTTAAGAATAAAATTAATTTAAATTTGAAAAAAATTTTGTTTAAATAAAATCCAAATTAAAAAAAAAACGTATAATAAATGCTTATAGTTTCCCCTCAGTGAAAAAAAATAAATACTATCTTTAAAAAAAAAAAATTGAGGATTTAATTATTAGATATTTCTAAAGATTTATCATATATGATTTGATCGAAATCATTGGGGCGCTATTAGATATTATGATTTTATTAAAAATCATATTTTTCATCAAAAAACCATTATTTAAGAAGAAAAATAGTTAGATAACTAATTAAAAAATTGAACTAATTTTTTAATTTTGGTTCACAAAAAAAACCTTTTTATGCAGTGGTGATTTGATAACAGTATTTTACGAAAATTTACGTAAAATACCGTAAATTAACCAAATTTTACCACATTTTACGTAAATTAACGTAAAATCCGAAAAGTGAAAAAGAAGTATTTTACGAAAAATTTCATAAATTTTCAGAATTTTGAGATAATTTTGGTAAAATTTAGTAAAATTA
>QEOQ01000191.1:452728-464554 GCA_010279815.1 Brachionus plicatilis
CTTGATATGATTATGAAAATCCTTTGTTTTTCTCTTGGCCAAAACTTGAATGTGAGACGAGACTTGTTTCCTTGATCTGGTCTTGCCCGTTCGCACCTTAATGTACCTTGCGATGAGCTCATTACGTCCGTACATTTTGCCCTCCTCGCTGAGAATAATTTTCCTGCGACCGCACGGCGGATAGATGGCCAGCGCCTCCTGGAACGACTGCTCGATGTCGGGGCTCCAGACGCCCTCGGCGTCGTTCACACTCGAATTGCAGTCGTCGTCCGAGTTCTCCATGGAGTCGTCGTGCTCACCGTTGTCGGCGTCGTGCACAGAGCTGTCCAAAGTGGCCATCATCATGGCCATGCTGTGCGACTGGGCCTGCTCGCCCATCTGGCTCTTGTACACCATTTGGTGCGCTTGGGTTTGCTGCTGTGTTGGAACTTGGACCATATGCTCCGGCTTGATCACCATGTCGTTCCATTGATTCATTATTCATGAACAAAATACTCGCAAAAACCAACAAAAAACACTACTTCTAAACGCGCAATAAACCTTCCTTATTTTTAACTACTTCCAAAGACTAAAAATAAACAAAACAAAACAAAAAAAAGATCAAGAACAAACGAAACTAGCTATCAAGTTGGTTTGTTTGTTTGTGAGTCAAAAAACTAGTTTTGTTGTGTGACGAGTATTTTTTGCTTGGCTTAATTTTAGTTAGACAATGCGGTCGGCGGGGCCGAGCCGGCCCGCTCGCCTAGTCGAGCAAAATATTCTCGGACAACAACCACTGCAAGAAACGACTGGCATTGCTGGCCAAAAGAGAAAAGACTTGGAGAAAAAATGCTGTTTTTTTTTGTCTAAATTATGACATTCATTGAATATGATTTTTCAAGAACTACAGGTTTTGTTGTCTTATGCACTAAACTATGTGTCTAATCAGAAAGTTGAAGCACATGCGTCTACTCGGCTCATTCATCGTGTCTTTGCTACACATCGCTCTCTCTCGATCCTAACTTTTCTAGTGACAACTTTCCAGTGCATATGTATGCTTACCTTTTTGTTGCTGTCGATGACCTCATTTATCAGACTCAAGTTGTGTCACCTTAGACCATTATGACAAAATTTCAAATTCCTTTCAAACTTTTCAGACATTTTTATTGATTACTTTTTTTTTGTCTGATTGTTCAACTTTACGAAATTTGCATAATAATTGTTTTTTTTTTCTTTAAATAAATAATCACTAAATACTTTACTGAAATTTATAAAAAACTCTTTTTTCTTTAAAACTGTAGCTGGTACCTACGAGTTGATCGAATAATTATTTGACAATTTAACTCAATTAGAAGCTAACTTTGAAGTAAAAAATCTTTTCAACTAAACTGCATGATAAAGATCCAGAATCAAACGAAATTATATTTTACATTAAAACAAAATCTTTTGTTTTATTTTTTTAAATTATTTACTATATTCAATCTAATAATTTTAATAATTCTACTTGGAGAGGTTCAGTCCTAATTTTCGTCATCTTCCACATCCCACCCCACCCAACCAACCTAGCCGATGATTCCACTATAAATACTATCAATATTTAATCCAATTAGTATCCTATTTACAGCGTAACTAATTAATATCATCACTCAAATTTTTTATATCTCATTATCAACTCTTTAAAAAATGTTTTCTCTCAACTAATCAATAATGTCACCCCCAGTTATTTCTATCTCATTTATTTAAACCTATCTCATTTAAAATTTTTTATACTTAAATTTATTAATTTGATTTTATTTTTACTTCTAAAATTCTGTCTATAAAGAAGTGAATTTACTTCTATAAAGATTTGGATGAAATAAGCCAAACCCAGTAAAAAATAATAATAATAATTCCATCTCTTTTTATTCAATTTTTTTCTCCTTTATTTAAAATCAATTAACTCTAAGTTGTAAAAAACAAAAATTTTTGTTTATGTTTCTGATTTTATTATATTATTCTAATTGATGGATATATGGGTGAAAGCTCGAAACCCAAAAATTTTCTGAAATAAATAAAAAAAAAAAAAAAAAAAAAAAACTGAAGCTGGTACCTGATAATACAAAAAAATTCTGACTCTTTTTTCCTTCTGATTCTCATGCTATTTTTTTCATTTATTTTCCCCAACTCCATTTATTTCTTAACCAAACAATTCGTTAATCATTATTTTGGTCAGTCATCCTTTCATCAATAAATGAACAAAACTTACTTCAAATTTAAAATATTTTAAAACTGCTTTAATTATTTTATTTTTTTATCTGAAGAAGCAAATGCTCGAACAGAAAAACAAATAAATAAAAAAATAAAATTTAAACTGATAATAAATTTTGCAAAACAAATCTCTCCTGATTAAAATATGAGAAAAATGTTCATTTCGACAGGTACAATGAGACAAAGAATTATTTTGTTTAGAAAAAAATTTATTTCATCCAAAAATATTAAGACAAAAAAAATTGACAAATTATTATTCAAATTTACGGCTATCGAGGCGATTTTTAAAAAATATTTTTTTTACAAATAAGGTGTTTAACCTCTAATTAATCAGCAATGAAAGTTTTTTCAAATAACCAGATAATTTATCTTGATAAAAGTTAAGTAAATGCTTAATTTTTTATTTTTTTTTGTTTAATATTATTTAAAATTTTAGGCCTATGAAGTGTTAAATTTAAATTTTAAATAAATAAATAAAATTTTAAATTTTAGAATATTTGAGATCAATTTTATGGTTAGAAAAATACACTTGATTGATTTACAGTGTAAAGTTGAAAAAGTACTATTAGCAAAAATTAAATGTAGATGCCCAAAATGGTCAAAATAAATCATAATAAAGTTACTTAATTCTAGAATTTAATAAAATTAATTAAGTTAACTTTTGAACAAATTTTGACCAAAAGCTCTAAAATAAATTCATATATTTTTTATAATACTGTAGAGATTTTAATTATCTTCAAAAAAGTATGCAATAAAGGTTTCAATTCTTTAAAATTGAAGAATTTTACCAAAAAACAAAAATTTATTAAACGGCTATTTTTTTTAAGTTTTTCAGCTTATTGTCGGAATCTAAAAATAAGAGTTAGGTGACTATTTATTTTTCTGCGATAATTCTTAGGCTATTCTCTTACATATAATTAGTGGTCGTAAATGTTACCTAATACCATTTGTGTTTTGCAAAAAAACAGGTGGTCCATGTTTTAGCATAAACCTTCCTAAAAGGGGATTAATTGAATTTAAAAAATAAATAAAAAAATTTTTTTTTCAAACTTTTCATAACTAAAAGCTTTCACTGAAATCTTTATATAATTTTTTGTTTCTTTTAAATAATTTCATTTTTTAAAACTTGTGACCTTCAATATTTGAATGAAGCCACGTCACAATTTAAACAGAATTCTCTTCTCGTTTTAATTATAAAAAAATAGAGGTCACTATTGTCAATACTTGAATTTAAGGGAATTTAATTATACAGAAGCACTACTGCTTCAATAAATGTTAGGTTTTTTTTTAGAAATTTTTTTGTAAACACGTGAATGCTAATTTAAATAATCAAATTCGCTCTTTTTAAGGTTCTATTTATTTGATAAATAATTGAAAAAAGAAATTTATTTTTGAGCGGTCTAGGCTTTAACTGAATACGATAAATGACTTTTGTTTCTGTCAAAAGATGCCCTTCCATAAATTTTTGAATTGAAAATAAATCAAATAAAATATTATAAGCTTCCATTTTCACTAGTGACAAAAAAAATTTTCAAATTTTCCTGAAAAATTTTTTGTTGTCAGAAAAATTAATTGTAGTATTAAAAATGTAACTTTTTTGAGTAGTAAAAATAATCAATTGAATGCAATTGGTTTGGCTTTTATTTTAGAGTTCTGATTGATAAGAAAAGAAATAAGGAAACATTAAAAAAATATTATACTTAGAACATTTTTTAAGGTATACGTATTCATTGATTACGTGAAAAAGAATTTTTTTTCTATTTTTTATACTGGAATGTTAAAAATTATTAAAGAAAATTTATTTTGTTCAAAAAATGATTTTTAAAGATTCTCAAGACCTTAATACAATTAGAATCGTCTTTTTGCAAAAATTTGTCGTTAAATAAAAAAACTCAAAAAAACAAAATTTCGTAACCTAATTACTTTAATGACTTATTCAAACTTCTCCTTTTTGCTATCTTGGTTAGCTTAGATTAAGATTTAAGTTTTACTTTTAAATCTTAAAAAGTAAGCATAAAGTCAAATTCAATAAAACTCATTTCGCATTAAATTTCTATTTTCATTTAGGATAAAAAATTATTAACAATTTATTAAGACTTCAATAAAAATGTAATTAAAATTTTAAAAATTCGATTTCTAAAAATTATTCTTCTGGTAACTTTATTTTTATCCATAATTTATTCAGAATAAAAACAAAAATTTTAAACTTAAAAGAAATTCTATTATAATAAACCAAGTTAAAAAATAAATAATTGACTTTCGATTTCCTTTTTTTTTATCTCTTTTTTTGATTTTCATTTGTAAAATCATAAAAGAGGTGTTTCCTAAAATAGATAAATGAACAAAATTAATCAAGTGATTTAGCTTTCAACTCCAGTGTTTAAATTTCCATATCATCATTTGACTCCTTGTGTTTCACATTGAAATTATTTTCTTTCTCCTACCTAAGTTTGAAGGAAAACAATTCTTATATTTCATTCTTTATTTTTTTGTTTTCTATTTTTTTAAATAAAAAAACCTTGAAAAGTCAATTTTCACCTTTCTATGTTTGCATCAAGTATAATTTTCCTGAAGAAGCTAATATTTGCTCGATTTTTATCACATATGAAAAATAAGCTGGATTGAAATTAATAGGAAAAATGAAAAATCTTTGATATCTTTAAGAAATTATTTTTAATATTTAATAACTTTTTTATTGTTATTTAATAATAAAAATTATCAATCAAAGAAATGAGACATAAAAAAATTTTAACTAAAAAGGGAGAAAATTTCTTTTTGGGAAATTTTAAATGAAAATAGCTCATAAAATATTTTAAGCTTTATTTTATTGAATATTTGAGAAATGAGTATAAGATCCCATTTTTAGCTTCCTAAAATTTTTTCAGTGTCCTAATATAAGAAAAATTAAATTATTTTTAGATCTTAAATATTGCTATTGGTCTGATATACTCATATATCAGAAAAATGATGGCTAGACCGCATCGCCAGACCTAAATCCATCTTTTGTGGACTGATCTCAAATCTAAAAGTCTATTATCCTTTATCAAAAAATATAATAGTTAAATCATGATACTAAAGACAACTTGAAACTGTTATTTAGTTCAAATCATGAAAAAAGTTCTTTTAAAGTTTTTTTTGTTCTTTCGTTAAGAAAAATGGGTCATTTTGAAATAACAAAACCTTATCAAGTAAGTAAATTTTTTTTTTTAATTTTTAAAGTAATTTAAAATATAATCGAGTGTTAATACTTTATCAGCATATAAAATTATCGTATTGTTACTAATCACATTTTGCATTTTAGTGAATTAATGTTTGATGATTAAAAATCAAATTGATAGAACCGTATATTTTTTGTTATAGCAACTTAATAATAATTTTTGTATATTTTAAAGAAATCTATTTAACTGAGAGTTTTAAATCAATAGAAAGCTATTTATCTTCATAAATCATTCTAATGATGAAATTGCTTGATTTTTTTCAAATTTGAAAGACCACCAAAAAAGTATAAAAAAGATTGTAGCTTTGAAAATCAATTAAATTTTTGATGTTTTGTTGGAACTTTTTTATTTTAAAATTTTAGCAGAATCTAAAAAAAATATCAAATGGAAATTAAATAGACATCATTTCTTATTATTACTGAATCAGAGTGATATCATGAAGTCAAAACTACTATTCTTAGAAGTAAATAAATTTTTGACTAAAAGAAAACAATTTAATAGAATTATTTTTAATTTAAAAATGAACAATTTTAACTAACTAATTATTCAAGGGATTATGTCAAAAAAAAATTTAAAACTTTTAAACTGTTACTTTACTTTAATTTTAAACTTGATAAATAAATGAAAACCATAAAATCATATTTGATATCAAAATATCAATATAAGAATCTATTGAGTTATTTCAAGTTCAGAAAATATTTGATAAAGACTAGAATGTTTATGACACATAAGATTAATTATGAAAATGAACAAATTAAATAAACTTGCAATAAAATTGAAAAATATTCTTTATTGACAAGCAATAAAATATTTAAATTCAAGATTTTTAAAACAAGGCATTTAAAAAGTTTTTCATGGCTCAAATTTATGTCGACTTGTTTAAAAATATTCAAATTTAAACACTTATAATATTTTCTGAAACTTTGATGCAATTATGCTTGATTTTAGACTACATGCAAAAAAAAACTAAACTTTATTTTTAATTTAAATTCTGTCATTTAAATAATTTTTATTAAAATTGAATAATTTGATGGTTACAACATATATTACTAACTCAACATTTCCATGAGATTGCTAACAAAGTGAAATTTTTATTTAATTTTTCATGAATAACCCTTGAATAAAACATTTTTTTGATTATTTTTCAAATTTTCAAATTATAAATAAATAATAAATTATATTTTTTTTAATTATAAAAAAAAGCACGTTTAAAAAAATTTAGTATGCCTCTAACGATTTGCCGAGCTATTGATATATCCTTAAAAACTAATAACAAGGCAAACTAAGATTAATTCCTGTGCTTTATTCTCTTTACATATAATAAATATTTAATTCCTTGAATTTAAATTATTTACTCAAAAATCCATGCACAAGAATCAGAGTTGGGAAACTGATACTGAATAACTGATCAGTATCAGTTAATTTCAGTTATCAGTTAAACTGAAACTGACCGATAACTGATTTTGAATTAACTGAGACTGACTGAAAACTGTTTTACTTTTGAATTAAAAAGGTTTGAAAATGAACTTGATCTCTATTTAAGTGAAATAAATGAAAAAACAGAATGCAATATCCTAAGTTATTGGAAAAATCGGTCTAGAGATTTTAAAGTTTTATCTTTGTTAGTGAGAGATATTTATTCGATTCAAGTCAGCTCGGCACCTATCGAAAAATATTTTTCTGGGTCTACATTTTTGATGAGACCACATAGAAGTAGATTCACTTATAAAAATTTATCAAATATAATGTTTCTAAAATGTAATAAAAAATATATGTAAATATCCGTCTTAAATGTTAATTAGACTTTAATTTTTATAAGCTGTTTAATAAATAAACTAATTGTATCATTTTTCTAATTAACTGATTTTTAACTGATAACTGATACCCATTAACTGAGACTGATACTGAACTGATGCTCGAAAAACTGATACTGACTGAAAACTGATTTTTTTATAACTGATCCCAACTCTGACAAGAATTTATTAAATAATTTTTGGAATCAACAAAAAAAAACAAAAACGTATTTTTAATTCCTGATACCTTTACTTACGAACTTTTTTTAGCTAAAATATCAAATTCAAAAGCTAAATTTTTAAATTATTTAAATAAAAAAATCATCAGAATTATTTCTTTTAATTCATTACTTATTTTGTGACATCAATTTTATGACATCAATTACAGTCTAATCTAAACTTATTTTTAATTTTTTTACCAAATTATATAAATATTATTATAGCAGGAGAACTTCTTCTTGAGTGGGGGGTTAGTTAGTCTTGCTATGGTAGGTGTTTTTAAGCTTTTAAAAAAAAATAATTTATAACTAGTTCATTAATATTTAAATCTTAAATTTTTTACACATTTTTGTTGCATGCAGCCTTAAACTAAAGCTTAAGCCATTCGGCAAACCAAGCAGAAACCCAAATTATTCATTTATTTAATAATAATAAAATAAACTAGTGACTTTCATTTTTGTTCTTTATACTTAATGCCTTCAGATTGACCAAACTTCACCAAATTGCTCTCTATTTGCCAAAATTATGCAATTAAAATTTTTTCCAGTTAGTCGGTCTACTGATCTAAAAAGCCCCAAAAGTCAAAATTAAAATGAATTTAGCGATAAAAAACTTAGAAATAATTAGAAACTTAAATAATTGGTGATAAGAAAATATATGAGAAAAAAGATGGCTAGGGTCGCTTAAGGTGATTTGGATAAGTATTATTTTGTTGTTGTTTGTAGCAATCGAGGCTTATCTTTTAAACAATTGAGTACTTTTAAGGTTATCTCATTTAATATGACTTTAATACTTTAAGCTAAGTTATTTACGAAAAAAACGGGGTCTTGAAACGATAATAGTCTTGGAGGATTTAGGAAAAAGAGATTTTAGATTTAAATAAAGCTTAGGTTCAATCAAACGGGATTTAAGGAAATACTGGAAATTTCTAAAGACCCAATAGATAAATTTTAAAAATTCGAAATATTTTAAATTGTTTTTAGTCTTTTTATTTCACCTTTTTTATTTAGACGAAGTGGAAACAATTGTTAAAACTCGTCCATCCGCAACCGAGTAAAACAAATCATTTATTTTGTTTTCATTGCAAATAGATAAATTTATTGCTTCTTTTGCCGATTGCTTTTTTTAACAATTTTTTTTTCATTTAAAAAAATTATTTTTCTAATCTTTGGAGCGCCACTTTGTATCAATAAAAATACTTAACAATAACCAAGAAAAGAGAGCCAAATAGTTTATTATCTTTTTTAGATTAAAGTTCTATTTTATTATTTATTGGAATTTTTGTGAGATAAAACTTCTTCTTTGTTTTCATTAAAGCGATGTATCCGATACAAGTATTTTTTTAACTTTGAAAGTATGAAAAATATTTTTTAAGTAAACAATTTGATAAAGAAAAATAAAGTTTTCATCAAATTAACTCTTTGAGGAGTATTAAATTTCACTAAAATTTTTTAAGCTTGTTTTTTATTTTGATAACAAAAAATGTGTTTGCTGAGAAAATAATCTAGCAGTTTAGTAATCAAGCATTCAGGAAATTCAAAATTTATTCAAATGCTAATTAGATACAATTTGATTGAATTTGATTGTTCAACTAATTTCTAATTCAAATTAACTAAAGGTAATAACTTATTTTTAATTATCTAGATTTTGCCGTGAAATTGATTTAAAATTAGTCGTTTTAATTGCAAAATTATATATGAATAAATTCAAAGGTAAATTTGAAAAGCTTTTCTTCGATAGAGCAAAAATGAAGCATATCATGTAAAATTTTACAGATAATAATCACATTTCAAAATTACTTTTCAAAAATAATTGAAAATAAAAATAAAAAAAAAACAAATTTTCATTCCTATCCAAATCTTATAATAAAAAAGTTTCATTTAATTATCAAAACTAAATTAAAGAATTCGTAAATACAGACTTTATTCTTAAACAATGAAAAATTGCAGTCGAATCATTTTATTCCTAACTTTAAAAGACTGAAAAATTTAATTATTGAATAAAATTTTTTTATTTTTTGTGAATATATACAAGATACTTTATCATTTTTTAAGTTGAAGATTAAGCTTTGATCAAGCCTTTAAATTTTAAATCATTTTTTTTTATTAAATTTTTGTAGCTTTGAGTAATAGCATATATAACGTCCCTATAAAATGCTGCCAAATAATTATCGCTTAATAATAAAGAAATCAAAAATTTTCTATCTCAGAATAAATATGAGTACGTTAAGCATGGTCATTGAGACTCAAGTCTGAATTAGTTAAAGTTTTTAAAGAATATTTTTTTTTAAATATAATTTTTGGCTTCTCTCTGTAATTTATTATAATAGAATTTCAAATAAATAAAGTTTTCACAATCAAGTTTCAACAACTTGCTTTAATCATTAAAGCGACACCTTTTAAATTACATAAATTATGTGTTTACTTGTTTATAAAAAAAGTTATATTTAAGCTAAGGACCTCATACTCTGGGTATGAAAAATATAATTTTAGAAAAAATGAAAATTCAAAGCTTTATTTTGTCTCGAAACTTTTCCAAGTATATTTTTAAAAAAATCATTCCAAATCTATCAAAATGTTTACCAATTTTTTTGAATCATTTTTAATCTAGGGTTTTTGTTCGTGTTTTATTTCAAGATTTTGATCAAAAATATTAATTAAGGTTAAACAATCAAATGACTGGAAGCATTTTTTATCTATCATTTAAATTTTTTTCCAAACTTATAATTGTGTATTTTAATTTATTTCGAGAAAATTTGAATTGATAAGTTTCTAAATGGCTTACTTTTTTTAACCAAAAATACATTTGTTAGTAAAAAAATCTTTTCTTGGAATAATTTGTATTTATGAAAAACTAACCTCACAGCTGAATGTTTGGTTACTTGCAGACTTACGCATATGTCAGAAAAAAAGTCATTTAAAGTCTTTTCAAAGTCAAGTCAGGAACCTTATTTTTATAAATTTTGAAGTCAAGTCATTTGATCTGACTCGAAATATTTTTTTTTTAAAAAGTCTTTTGACTTGACTCAATTATTTCTTGTACCCAAAATATTAAATACACCAAAATTTGATTTTTTACCCCAAATTTATTAGAATTACACCAATTATTGAGAAAAAAATAAAAAAATAAAATGACACCTTTTTATCACATTGACACTAAATTAATTAGAAAATTACCAAAAGTATTAAAAATTTTTTTTTTTATTTCTACCACAAAAATTATTATTTTTTACCACATTTATTTGGACAAGCCCAGTATCTTCTCTTAGTCTTTTTAACCCCAAATTTTTCACAAAACATTTCTTATGTAACTGAATCAATTCATGGTCTCTTGGATACATTTTCTTGTATTATTTCATCATTTGAATCATCATCAGATTCAATTCATTTTGATGCTGAAGTTAAAGCTTGTGTTTCTTGTGGTTGATGTTAGAGCGATCCAGCTGTTTATTTTGGCCTTCCTTATTTTCAGTTAGCTTGTATTGGTATATTCATTCCAACTGAATCAAAATTACATTTTTTTATGTGCAGCTCCTGCTGTTACATGATAAAATTTGTTATTTTTAAACCAATACCAACAGTTAAAACTACTTAAAGTCCAACTATTTTCGTTGATTGTTACTATACGAATACTATAAATAAATTTGATCATCTTATCGAATGAAGTCAAGTTTCTATCATTCAATGTTTGATTGTAATTTTTGCAGTATTCTTTGTTGATATCACTCTTATCGTCACCTGTCATCTTTTAAATCTTTTAACTGAATAATTATTTTTTGAAGCGATTCCATTTTTAAGCTTTGACTAAATCTTTGTTCGATACGTCTGGGAATTCGAAAAATATTTTTCGATTCAAGTTTTTTACATTCTTAGGTTCATTTGTTTCTAAGTCAATTAATTTCAATGAAGGTGCTCGTTTAGTTGACCATTCTTTTATCAACTTATCATGTAACTTGATTAGGAATGAAATGGAATCAAACCAAGACGCTTTGAATTTAAAGCTTTTTTTTAATTGGGCATGTGAAGACTCCAACCATACATTTGTACTCGAAACAAAGACGAGTTTTCACACGAGTACAAGTATTGTATTCGTACCCAAAATAATACTCGCTAGACGAGTCTTACTCGAGTAATTACTTGAACTCGTAATCGTTTGACGAGTATAATTCGAGTAATTGGATTTACTCGTTCTCGAAAAAATATTATAAGATAAAGATAATATAATTTTTAAAAATATCATTTATAAAAAACAGAATAAAATCCTGTTTTTATTTTAAAATCAAAATTTGTTCCAATTCAACAAAAAAAAAAATTTAAACTAAGTTTAATTTAGTTTAGTTTAGTTTAGTTTAGAAACTTTCTTTAATTTTT
>QEOQ01000191.1:470662-493838 GCA_010279815.1 Brachionus plicatilis
TCTTGAAGACTGCTCACCTGTTCCGTCAGTCTTTGAATCCCGGTTGGTTTCCACCACTTTGTAAGCTGCTCGCATATGCTCTTTCAGCTCTTTTACGTATTGGGTCACCATGAACATTTCCGTGTTCTGCTCGCTAACAACTACTACTTCGCCCTCTTCATCCTGGGCTTGGTTCATCTCCATGACCAGATCTAATGGGATTTTCGGTTTCCTTCCTTAGACGACTTAATAAGGCGTACAATTGGTTGTTGCGTGCGTCGATGTGTTATAGGCGTATGCAAGATACGGTAACAGCTCGTCCCGATTGTTCTGGTTGTCATCTACAAAGCAGGACAACATAGTTTTTAATGTCCGATTGAACCGTTCGGTTAAGCCGTCGCACTCAGGGTGGTATGGGGAGGTTTTCAATTGGTGGATGTCTAACATCTCGTAAACGCGTCTGAGTAGTTCCGATTGGAAATTCTTAGCCCCGTCTGTTAAGATGTTTACACATAACCCATGGCTCACTATAAATTGCATTAACCGGTTTGCTACACTCTCCGCCGTCATGTTCTCCAGCGCAAATAACGCTACCCATTTAGAGAAATGGCAGCAAATGACTAGGATGTAAAGGAAACCATTTTTAGATACTGGGAGTGGGCCGGTAATATCGCATGATTAGTTGTAGTGGTTTTGTCGGAAGTAGTGGCTGGAGACGTGCTCTTTGAACCCATTTAGGATTTTTAACTTTTTGGCAGACAGGGCACTCTCTTACCAGTTGAAATACTTTCGCCTTCAGACCTGTTCTGAAGAATCTTTATTGGATTTTATCCAATGTTTTTTTTAACTCCGAGATGACCGTGAAACACTGAGCAATGTATAAATTGGAAGATGCTTGTTACCATATGGGTTGGTAGCAGAGTGAGCTTTCTCCGTTCCCCATTTTCACTTTCTCTATATAAAAACAAAGTCTCGTCAACAAGTCTGAGATGCTCATAGTTGTGGTAAACCGCTCGTTTGAAGTGCGAATCCAGCTCTATCTTTTTGAGTGTTGGTTGTTCGTCTCCATGTATTCGAACTAAATTTTTGGCCCAAAGGATGTCTTCGTCTCTGTCTTGTTCCTCGGCGGTAACTACTACCCTTTGGGTTGGGTCAGTGGCCTCACACTCTATTCTATTGCTAATGATATTGACGTGTTTGTGAGCGCCGTCCGAGTCATCGTCCTTACAAATAACAACTACGCTTAAGTCGGTGTCCCCTGTTTCTGGTCGCTTGATAACACAATTAACTACCTTTTGATTATTGTCTGAGTCCATATTCCCTTCTTCATCATCTGATCTTGTACCAAGTGGCCAACGTGATAATGCATCGGCGTTTGTGTGCACCTTTCCATTTCTGTACATGATCTTGAAGGCGTATACATCGCACGCGTCGTTCCAATTCAGGTTCTTATGGCCTATTGCTTCTTCTTTGGTGGTCAGTTTGTAAAGCGGGCTGGCGATTCCTGCGAAATTCTCGATGAATCTTCGGTAATACTGTGCCAATCCGAGAAAGCTTTGTAATTGTCTTAAAGTCTGCGGACGTTCGTATTTGTAAAGGGCTTCACACTTCTTCTCGTCTGGTTTGATTTCTCCATTCGAAACAACATGGCCTAAGAATGTAATTTCTTGTTTCGCTACCTCATACTTCTTCAGTTTTAGGGAAAGTTGATGAAGTCGGAGTTCATTTATTACCATTTGAATGTGACTTAAGTGTTCGATAAAGTTGGCTGAATGAATTAAAATGTCGTCCAAGAAAACAACTACGAAGCCTGCTTCAATGAACCTTTTTAATACTTTGTTCATTGACCGCTGAAAAGTTGCTGGGGCATTGGCTAAACCCATGGGCATTACTAGGTATTCAAAGAGACCCCATTCACAAATGAATGCTGTGTACTGGCGGCTTGCGGCGTCCATTAGAATTTGGAAATAACCTGGAAATAAGTCCAACTTGGTTTACCATCTTGACTTGGCCAACAGTGTGTAGAGTTCCTCGCAGTTTGGTAACGGGTAAGCATCCTTCCAGGTCTCATTGTTTAAGAGTCGATAGTCCACCGTTATTCTTAGGGATCCGTCTGGCTTGGTGACTAACATGAGGGGTGAAGCCCACGGCGAATTGCTTGGCTGGATGAGCTTAGCGTCTAACATTTCGTCCAACATTTTTTTAATTCCTCTCGCGCACTGTATGGTATCCGCCTTGTTTTTTGCCTTATTGGTTCAATGTTCGGGTTCATCAACTGAATGGTGTGCTCAAAACATTGTGACGGTTTAAGTTCTCTAAGGGATGATGCAGCTATGCTTTTGATTTACTCCTGTATTTTGTTCATATATTTGTCTATATTGATGTTCGTGACGCTGCGTATGTACCTTGAGGAGTTGTACACGTTCATCAAATAAAACCTAGGTTTAATCGTCACCTGTTTACTCATTTGCACCACGACCTTTCTTAATTCGTCGAATGGTTTTTTGAAAAATGGGAATTGTTGGAGCAGGTCCATTCCTAGTAGGCAATCCACCACCAGATCTTTGATAACAACTAAAAATGTGATTATCGAGACTTCGCCAATAGTAATTTGGGCGTATGTTCTACCTTAAACGGTAAAGCCGCTACCACCTGCGCTTGCAATTAGATTAGGCACTGGCTCTAAAATTGTCGGGTGTTTTAAACTTGAGTATGCGCGATCACTGATTACTGTAATCTCAGCACCTGTATCAAGTGTATATTTGATCGGTAGCTCATTTAATAGGCATACTCCCTCAATTTCATCGTGTTTGTATACCGGTATTCGTTGGTCTGCGCTTTGGTCCGGTTCTGATCTGTTGTAGCATGCTCGAACCCTGGTAGTAGCCATGCAGTTGGAAGGTCGACTCGCTCGGTAGTTTCTAAGGCAGTCCTTGGCAAGATGCTTGTGATGTGTACAGTTCGTGCACCAGTCTTGATTTGGTTTAGTAGTAAAATTTGCTCGATGTTGTGGAATATCGTTATTGTATTGACCACTCTGGAGTCCGTTTATCCCTTGACTCTCGGCATTGCATCGACTAAATGCCTTCTCTAGCTCAGATGCCTTCTTGAGCGTCTCGTTGATCGAGCCAATTGGAGATGACTTGCATAGTTCTTGTTTTATTTTAACGTCATTAATTCCTCTTATAAAGCGGTCAAGGATCATTGGCTCTAGAAGTGCTTGTCTTTGGTCAGGGTGAGCTGCTCTCGCTAAGCTTTCGAGTTCGCTCAGGTAGTTGTAGACGTTCTCATTGGGTCGTTGCCTCCGAGATACGAATTCTCTCAGAGGGTCGTGATATTGCGCATCCTTTCCATACAAGTTTGTGAGTACTTCTTTGATTTCTTCGTAACTAGCGTTTGGTTTTTGTTGTAGCAGCCCTTGTTCCAGTTTTATAAGACAGCTCTCTTCGATTAGCGTTAGTAGGGCTCCGGTCTTATCTTTTAGTCGTGAGGCATACCGTTCAAAGGTGCGTAGCCAGTGGTTGAAATCTCGGTCTTCTGTGAACCTGGGTGGAATGTAGGATGGGACACTCATGATTGGTACTGGAAAGTGAACATTTGTCTTGGTTAACCATTGGATTGGTGAGTACACTATTGTTAACCCTACGTTGAATAAGTCAGCTGCTGTTTTGAATCTGATGCGGCTGTAAACAACTATAATAACGACCAGGAGTGATGCACAATAGAGTAGTTGAATGTAGTTGTTTTGGTATTGGTGAAGCATTTGAGCGTACATGCTTCCCATTAACACCTTGAATAGTTCTCCGATTGTCGCTTGTGGGGTTGGTGTTAGATTCTTCATGTTTTCCTTTTCATTTGTGTCGTAGAGTCCGAAAAACCACTTCGTCATTATGTCTTTTAATTTATCTACCTGTTTCATGGCTAGATTCTACGTGGGTACCTAGTTTCTCCTTTTATAATCCGTTTTCTTGAACGTGATTACCGAGTGCTGGGGTACTATCTGTGCGAACTTACTGTTGGTATAGCGTCGTATTCACGAGTGTATACCGGTATGATCTATTCACCAGATGGGTCGCGTAGCGTCTAGTAGATTTTGCACGTGAGTACCGTTTGTTTTGCTAGGTTGCAACTGCGTGGGCTGCAATGTTTAAATTGTATGTGGTACTGTTTTGTTGGGTTGCAACTGCGTGGGTCGCTGTATGTGGTACTATCTGTGCGAACGTACCGTTGGTAAAGCGTCGTTTTCACGAGTGTATACCGGTATTATCTATTCACCAGATGGGTCGCGTGAGTCTAATCTTAAGGATCCTACTAAAATATATAATAGAATCCTCCCACTGGGCACCAAGTGTAAAGTCTCAACTTAGAAGTTACTTTAGGGTGAGAACACTAAGAGGGAACAAATGTAAAATTAAGTAAATAGTTTATTGGAATCCGACCTGTTATTAGAAGAAACAGGATATTTATAGTGGGTAACATGTGTTTTAGAAAAGAAATAGAAAACATGCGTTATTGAAGAAAAGAAATAAGGACTAAAGAAATGAGCAGTTTTTAGTGTCAAGCTTTGAGTCTCAACATAAGTAATAAAACTTAAAATGTATATTTAGATAAAAAAGGCCAAGGATTAATTGTTTCGATTTTATGGGTTATTTAATAAGACCCCAAGACTTGTGTTATTGTTTATTAAAAATTCAAAAAATAATCAAAAATTACAAAAATCTAAAAAAGCCAGAATTTTGAAATTTTAATTTTTTCCGAGCCCCAGATTCCTCCTTCTCTGTCAATAGCAGAATTTTTCTAGTCTTTTTCATTAATTAAAAAAACACCAGCGTTGTTTAAAGTCTTGAGTTAAGTTCAATGCCGGACTTGGACACTAACTAGACTGCCAATTCATCAGTCACGACCACGGCCACATGAGCCTTTTTCCGTTCCAAGTATTCGAGCGAAAAAAAAAACTTTTGAAAAGAAGTAAAAAAAATTGTTTAAAAAATTTAATAAGGGAGGCACCACTATGGTATTAAATCAAGTGGGCAAAACAAGGGCAAGAAATTCTACTTGGGCATTCGCTGGGGTGAGCTCAGAGAAATCTACATGCAAGAATAGCAAGCCCGACAACCCTTAAAGCTAGTCAGTCAACGTAAATGTAAGTTCTGTTAACCTAAATTTTATCTACACATATTCAACCTCATTTGGTAAATAAATGGAGTGACTTCACTCAGTAATTGAGTACAACAACTTCCCACGCATAATTATTATCACAGAGACGTGGTTCTGCGACAACAGAATAGTCAGCCTCGCTAATTATAACTCTACAGGAGGAACAGGGAGGCAGTGAGCGGTGGTGGTGTTGCTATTTATGTCCGCAACGACCTTGAAAGTTTTGATGAACATCCGCTACTGAAAGTCAGAAGTGAACGAGTATGGTGTAGGATCAGGACAGGAGCTGAAACAATTTTGGTTGGTTGTGTATATTGTCCACCTTTATCCGCCAGTAAGAAAAACTACGAGATAAACAAATCAATGGGATTCGCAAGCAGCCTCTGCAGCCTGAACACGTCCTGCAGCTTGCTCGTGGCCGTAGATTTCAACTTTTCAGATCAAAAATTTAAATTTCTGATCATATCATTTTTTAATTGAACATCAAAACGGTGATAGCATTGACTCATGACATCACACATGATCACAAAACAAAGAAGACCCCTTCAAACAAGTCTGACTAAAATTTTATACATCCATTACAAATAAAGGTTTAAATGGTTTCATTTTTGATCCTAATAAATAAATAAAATATATTATAAATAATTAATTAAAAAATGAATTTGAAGCGGGTGATGCATGCCTAGTTACACAAAAATGAAATGTGTTTTGCTACATGAGAAATTTTTTAAAATTTGAATTTTTTCATATAAAGAGGAATACAGGATTTACATTGAAAATTTGCCCCTGTTTTAATTTTGATTATATAACTCAAATTTCTTTATTTTTATCAATAAAGATACCTTGTTTTAGCTTTATTTGGAATATGTAAAATATTTTTTCAATTTTTGTTCCAAAGTTTATCAATTTGGAAAATAAATTTTTTTTTTTGACAAATCTAACTTAACAATGCATTCTTTTTTAAATAAATCAAAGTTAAATGAAAATAAGAAAAAAAAAATTTTTCCATTACTAGAGTTTCCATATAATTGATAAAGATTTCTAAGTTTTTAGGAATTCAGGATTTAAATTTTTATTCAAGAAATTTTGTTACTCTTCCAACATTTTAGATCAAGATACTTAAAACAAACACTGTTGATTCGACTTTTTGAATTGAGTCAGAGATATGTTGGAGCAGGGCTGAGTAATTCTGTTACAAAGGTTGTCAGACTGGTGAAAGAATATGGAGAGGGTTCCGATTCAACACATATCCACATACTCTTAGTTCAATTTTTTTTTAATTTATACATTTTTCAACTTTTATTTTTTTATTTTATTTTACTATGTTCTTCTCAGTTTTGATTTGTTTTTTAATCTGAAGAAGTTTTAGCTCGACACAGCTTAACAAAAAAATAAGTAATTAATTTAAATCAATTTTTAATTAGCTACAATTAAATAAAGTCTAAAGCTATTGTTTTACGATTCATTTTTATTTTATGCTACACTTTTACGATTCATATTATTTTTTGCTACACTTTTACGATTCATTTTTATTTTTTGCTACACTTTTACGATTCATTTTTATTTTTTGCTACACTTTTACGATTCATTCTTTAACATATAAATTTATATATTCTTTTTAAAAATTTTTAAAGTCTTTCAAAATTTTCCTAACGGGTGATGCATGTGATGAAATGTGTTTTGCTACATGAAAAATTTTTTAAAATTTGAATTTTTTCATATAAATTTGTAGAAAAGGAAAAAATTTAAGTTTTAAAAGTTTTTTTGTTTTAAAAATGTTATCAGAGGCTGAAAGATTGGCTCTACAGAATAAGGTCAAAAATTTTTTTGTTAAAAATCCGGAAATTTCATAGGCTGATGCTGCGAATCACTTTATCCAAAAAGGGATTTGTAAAAAGACAGCATATAATTATATCAATCGAGAGCTAGAATGTCAAGACGGATGGCTTCGACGGACGGCTTGGTCGGTCGGCTTGGTCGGTCGGCTAGGTCGGACGGACGATTCAGTCGGTGCTTCGTTGACGGCTGATGGGCTAGAAGCTGCCGTTGGTAGCTCCATGTCCGTCTGCCTCTCCTCTGGCAGTGTTATCGGTTTCAGCCAGTGGCTGGTTGTTGGTAGTTGCTGCTGTGGCAGTGCTCCCTCTCGCCTTGCAAGCTTCTCTCCAGTTGGCATATGGATACTTACCACCGTCATCTTGCCCCCTTAACACGTCCAAGCAACGTATCCTGCCACCTCGTATGACGAATCGGTATGGTTGGTCAAGCTTGTCGTTTGACTCCAAGTCCTTGTTGGCTTGTATGCGCTCTTTCAATAGCTTGCTGAACTGCTCTTGCTCGGCTGGAGTGGGGTCTGGGCGGATGTATATTCGGTTTTAGACTAGGATCGGCATAGAGTTTCCTAGCCTGTTGACAGTAGCCCCCTTTTGTCCTCCTCGTCCTGCACCTCAACGACTATTGCGCCGGGCACCGTCTCATTTTTGTGCCTCTTCTTTGTTGATCTCAATCGTCGAATTCGTCGCCTTCTGCCCTTATCTACTCCAAGCGTGTGGAGAAAACGATCAGTCAGGCCTCATCATCGGCCATCCTTGCTATCTCTGTGTTCTTTGTCGACAACGGCACCGCGACAACTACGACATTTTTGGCTCGGTTTGATTGTTCCTTCATGTGCGAGTCTATTGCGGCTAAAAGCTCGTTATGCGATTTGGCTTTTAACCACTTTTTAGTCAGGCTTTAAACCACTTGGGACCAGTTGTTACTGTTTGTTGCAGCTTCAGCAGGGACAGCTGTTCGGCTTCCCTCACTTGCGTCGAGTCGGTCCTTCAAGGCTTTATTTTGCTCCTTCAACGATTCATCTGCGTCTTCCAAATGCGATATTTTGATTTGCATGCCATCAATTGTTTGAACGATTTTTTAAACCAGAGGTGGTATTTTTTGCTGTATTTAGCGCTGGCGGATGCGGGTTTAGGAAAGTCGTCGATCAATAAATACAATGAAGCTCAAAGATTAAATTTTCAAGCTGTCGCTATTGTTACTATAAACATAAATGTTTTTTATCATATTAAAGTAAAATGCTATATAACCAAACTCATCATTGAAATTTTTTAATTTAAAACTCAAAAAAAATAAAGAAACATCATAAAACTTTGCTCTTAATATTGAATTATGGAGAAGAGACATCAATCTGATCATCCTAATTTAGCTAAGTCGTTTAATAATATTGGTTCAGTTTATGATAATAAGGGAGAATATGAGAAAGCACTAGAATATTATCACAAATCATTGAAAATTTATGAAAAGATATATTCAAATCAACCTGATCATCCTGATTTAGCTATGTCGTTTAATAATATTGGTTTTGTTTATGATAAGATGGGAAAATATGAGAAAGCACTAGAATATTATCACAAATCATTGAAAATTTATGAAAAGATATATTCAAATCAACTTGATCATCCTAATTTAGCTATGTCGTTTAATAAAATTGGTTCAGTTTATGATAATAAGGGAGAATATGAGAAAGCACTAGAATATTATCACAAATCATTGAAAATATATGAAAAGATATATTCAAATCAACTTGATCATCCTAATTTAGCTATGTCGTTTAATAATATTGGTTTAGTTTATGATAAGATGGGAGAATATGAGAAAGCACTAGACAATTATCACAAATCATTGAAAATTTATGAAAAGATATATTCAAATCAACTTGATCATCCTAATTTAGCTAAGTCGTTTAATAATATTGGTTCAGTTTATGAAAATAAGGGAGAATATGAGAAAGCACTAGAATATTATCACAAATCATTGAAAATTTATGAAAAGATATATTCAAATCAACTTGATCATCCTGATTTAGCTATGTCGTTTAATAATATTGGTTTTGTTTATGATAAGATGGGAAAATATGAGAAAGCACTAGAATATTATCACAAATCATTGAAAATTTATGAAAAGATATATTCAAATCAACTTGATCATCCTAATTTAGCTATGTCGTTTAATAAAATTGGTTCAGTTTATGATAATAAGGGAGAATATGAGAAAGCACTAGAATATTATCACAAATCATTGAAAATATATGAAAAGATATATTCAAATCAACTTGATCATCCTGATTTAGCTATGTCGTTTAATAAAATTGGTTCAGTTTATGATAATAAGGGAGAATATGAGAAAGCACTAGAATATTATCACAAATCATTGAAAATTTATGAAAAGATATATTCAAATCAACCTGATCATCCTGATTTAGCTAAGTCGTTTAATAATATTGGTTCAGTTTATGATAATATGGGAGAATATGAGAAAGCACTAGACAATTATCACAAATCATTGAAAATTTATGAAAAGATATATTCAAATCAACTTGATCATCCTAATTTAGCTATGTCGTTTAATAAAATTGGTTCAGTTTATGATAATAAGGGAGAATATGAGAAAGCACTAGAATATTATCACAAATCATTGAAAATATATGAAAAGATATATTCAAATCAACTTGATCATCCTAATTTAGCTAAGTCGTTTAATAATATTGGTTTAGTTTATGATAAGATGGGAGAATATGAGAAAGCACTAGACAATTATCACAAATCATTGAAAATTTATGAAAAGATATATTCAAATCAACTTGATCATCCTAATTTAGCTAAGTCGTTTAATAATATTGGTTTAGTTTATAAAAATATGGGAGAATATCAAAAAGCACTAGGAAATTTTGACAAATCAAAGAAAATTTATGAAAAGATATATATAAATCGCCCTGATCATCCTGATTTTCAGTTGTTAATTAAAAACATTCTTTCCGTTACTTCAAAAGTCACTGAATCAAGTATTCATTCAAATCAATCGATAGCATGCATCATTTTCTAATTATTTTGTTTAACCCTTTTGCCTTTAGAATTTTTTTTCCGTTTTCGAAAAATGATTTTATTTTAAAAAAAATAATTTATTTCTTTTGCCAATATTTTTATTTTTTGAACAATTTAATTTAAATAATATCAAATATAAACAAGCAAATTTATATTTTATTGTTTTTTAAATATTTATTTTATTAAAAGTAAATTTTGTTCTTTATTTAATTAGAGTCATCTCACGTTTTTGTCCCTTCACAATTGTGTTCCCTTTCTTTTTAATCCCGAAACATTTAGAGAATAGATTTCCATCATTAAATTATTGTTTATTTAATTTCGGTTATTTCCCTCTTTTATTTTAGACTCGTAAAGAATATAACATTATTTGACACGTTTGTATTTAATTTATTCATTAGTTTGTCACAAAAAAAAATGATTAGAAAATTCTTCAAATGTTAATCATATATTCTTCAATTATTTGAAAAACTTGCTAATTAAACAAGTGAAGCAGAGTTTAATTAAAAATTTCATTGAAAATATTAAAAAGATTACAAAGCGTCATTATTTTCATTATTAAAATTTTCATTTTTTTTCGTTTTCTCGTATTTTTGATGCATTTTTTCAGAATTTTTTTTTTTATGAAGAGTTTTCATTATTAATTAATTTTTCCTGTTTGTAGGAGTCAAATTAAGATGAGAAAATATGAAAAAGCAAAGGAACATTATCACAATTCGTTGAAAATTTATGAAAAGATATATTCAAATCAACCTGATCATCCTAAATTAGCTCATTATTAATTGATATATCCTAAATTATTAATTATTAATTTAATTTTTCCTGTTTGTCGGAGTCAAATTAAGATGAGAAAATAGATTAAGTTTATGATAAATTGGGAGAATATGTAGAAGCACCATAATATTTTCACAAATCATTGAAAAATTATGAAAAGATATATTCAAATCAACCTGATAATCCTGATTTAGCTTTGTCGTTTAATAATATTGGTTCAGTTTATGATAATATGGGAGAACTGGCCTTACTCAAACGATCGTTAACTTCCTGGAATAAAGTTACTTTTTGAACTTTGTACTTAACGTATGTTTGTCCTCATCTTGAAAATGCGGCAATCTTTTTAGTATAGAAAACAAGAAATTAAAGAAATCGAGAAAGTCCAAAAAATAGCTACAAAATGTGTACCTAGCATACGTAACAAGAGCTACGAAGATCGACTTAAAATTTTAGGCTTAACTCCTATCGAAGAACGCAGAAAAAGAGGCAATTCATTATTTAAAATTGAAAAGAAGTTTAATGTTGTAGACTGGTATCATCCCCTCGACAAGGCCCCAAAATCTTCTATAATAGGTCCTTCGAGATCAACTAGGAGTAATCGCATCGAAAAACTAAGCGAAAATATCGACAACTAATTAAAGCGTGTCTTCCACAGCATAATTTTTTCACAAACAGAACAGCTAATAGTAAGAACGAGCTTCCAAATGACTCGATCAATGCATTGTCTATTAACTCGTTTAAAAATAAACACGACAAAAATTTTTACTCGTAGAGTTGTTGCAAAATCAATGAGTCATTTCAATTAATTAGTTATTTTTCTTTATATATACTCTATAAATACTCTTTTTCTTTACTTGTATCTATTGTTTAAGCAATCGAAGACATGGAAGGTGATCTCCGGGTATTTGAAAATTTTGAACTCTATTGGACCCATTCGAGTTATTTGCTTCAGTAGCTAAATCATTTGTTTCGGCGTTGATTTCGAGTCAAAATTCCTGGTTGATTTTGCACCGAAATTTTTTCAGAAGAAGAAGAATTGTTAATTGTGTTTCCTCGTCCTCGTCCACGTCCACTCGGATGAACTCGTCCTCTCCCTCTTTGTTCAGAAGTTGAAATCATTGTTTCAAATTGTAATACAGTCGACTCGCTTTAATCCGAAACTCCTTTATACGTAAAATTCGGCATTCGGACGTTTTTCTCAGGTCCCTTCCCCCTTTCCAATACTTTCAATACAAATTCATCACTTTTATTCGTAATTTTAGTTCGGTTTATTTTGCCATTCGTAACAAAAAAAAATTAAAATTCTAAATCTGCGAGGGCGAGACCCTAAAAGATCAAGATATAATTGAGATTGTTCAAAAAACAATCAAAACTATGATGACGAAGTTGAGGTAATCGATCATTCAAAAAATTGTTAAAATTAAATTGCACATGTATTGCAGAGACTTAATTTGGATTTAAAAAGTTTATATCAGCTGCAGAAAAATTTTAAGACCCAAAGTAAAAAACTTCTTTTAACGATTTTTGCTTCTGTTCTTTGTTCCAAAATTCACAATACCCTAAATATTATTATAAAATTATAAAAAATAAAATGCAGAATTGTTGCAAAGGGGAAATCTTGAGTGAAACAAGATTTTTATTTTTTTTAACCGTATTCACTCCTTTTGGATCACAAGTCCTGTTCATCTTATTTCTTGCTATCTTTTTCAGCACAGGCTTCGATTAAATAGAAAGTTGATCATCTTAGTCCTAATTATTATCCGGTTGTAACCGGTCACTTATTTTTCATAAAAAAAGCGGTTGATAAACGTCCAGCATTACATAAACATTTGTAAGAATAGTAATTCCTATTGGAATAAGTTGCCAGAAAAATATGGTAAAAACAAGTCTTCATGCTGGTTAATGGTGCTTATGTACTCAGACACTATACATGAAAGATATCGTACTAAGAACGACTACTATTACTATTTTAAAAAACGATTAAGCTATCAAGGAAATTAAAAATAAGAAAACATGTAAAGTGCAAATGGTTAGTTTTCGAATAAATATATATCGAATATCCAACTCCATTGTGTATTTCCTACCTAACGATTTGTTCTTTTTTTCCTGAACTATCAAACATTTAAACATGTCTAACCTCTAGGCATTTCAATATATCGTTATTTCTTTTCATCTTTTACTTAGAATTATTTATCTTTTTTCTTTTTATTTATTTATTTTTTATTTAATCTTATTTTAGTTAATATTACAAGCATGAAAAACTTGTTTTCTTTAAATTTTGTCTTTCGGTTAGTGCTATGACATTCAAGATAATATTTGTTGTTTAAAAAAACTATTTACGCTCTACTTTCCATCTTTTATAAATAGAGTATTTGTTAATATGCATCAAACGAATTTCAATTATCACCAAGTCAAAATTTTTAAAGAAAATTCAAATAAAAAAAAACAAAAAAATTATTGAATTCAATTGTTTATTTTTTATATCAGTATCGAGAATTAGGCATTCTATTTAATACCTATTTTATTCTATTTATTCTCATAGTCTAAAAGTTTTTCACCTAATTTGAGATTTGTTCACCTAATTCTATTTTGGTTCACCTTTTCGTGAAAGTGAATTTAAATCTAAAAGAATTATTTATCTTTCTTTTCATTTTATTTTATTATATTCAACTTATTTTTAATTTTTTTGTTACATGTAATTTATTTGAAAGTTTGATAAATATACAGATAAACAAATAAATAAATAATTTAAAAGTTAAAAAAAAAGTTCTATGTGGAAACTTGTTTCTTTAATTAATTGTAAAAGGGCAAAATTTCAATGGAAACAGTGTATTGTTCGTTTTTAGAATTACACCAATTAATGAGAAAAAAATAAAAAAATAAAATGACACTTTTTTTATCACATTGAAACTAAATTAATTAGAAAAATACCAAAAGTATAAAAAATTTTTTTTTTTTATTTCTACCACAAAAATTATTATTTTTTACCACATTTATTTGGACAAGCCCAGTATCTTCTCTTAGTCATTTTAACCCCAAATTTTTCACAAAACATTTTTTGTGTAACTGAATCAATTTTTGGTCTCTTGGATACATTTTCTTGTATTATTTCATCATTTGAATCATCATCAGATTCAATTCCTTTTGATGCTGAAGTTAAAGCTTGTGTTTCTTGTGGTTGATGTTAGAGCGATCCAGCTGTTTATTTTGGCCTTCTTTATTTTTAGTTAGCTTGTATTGGTATATTCATTCCAACTGAATCAAAATTACATTTTTTTTACGTGCAGCTCTTGCTGTTTCATGATAAAATTTGTTATTTTTAAACCAATACCAACAGTTAAAACTACTTAAAGTCAAACTTTTTTCGTTGTTTGCTACTATACGAATACTAAAAATAAATTTGATCATCTCATCGAATGATAGATTCATTTGTTTCTAAGTCAATTAATTTCAATGAAGGTGCTCGTTTAGTTGACCATTCTTTTATCAACTTATCATGTTACTTGATTAGAAATTGAATCAAACCAAGACGCTTTGAATTTAAAGCTTTTTTTAATTGGGCATGTGTAGACTCCAACCATACATTTGTACTCGAAACAAAGACGAGTTTTCAGACGAGTACAAACATTGTATTCGTACCCAAAATCATACTCGCTAGACGAGTGTTACTCGAGTAATTGTACTCGTAATCGTTTGACGAGTATAACTCGAGTAATTGGATTTACTCGCTCTCGAAAAAATATTATGGGATAAAGATAATATAATTTTTAAAAATATCATTTATAAAAAACAGAATAAAATCGTCTCTTTATTTTAAAATCAAAATTTGTTCCAATTCAACAAAAAAAAATCAAAACTAAGTTTTATTTAATTTAGTTTAGTTTAGAAACTTTTTTTAATTTTTTATTAAAATTAGAGTATTTTTTATTTTAAAAAAAAAATTTATATACATTCTTTTAAAATATTTCTTAATTGTTATTTTTTAACTAAATAAATAAAATTTAAAAAAAAAAATTTTCTCAAAATAATGCTAATTGTTGAGAAACCATTTAAGATTTTAAGCTTAGTAAAGGATAAAAAGGAAAAAGACAAATATAAAATAAATTTAATAATATAATGTAAATTTGGTAAAAGAATTGAGAATTAATATTAGGCTTTAAAATTTATTTGAAAAATTTTTATTTTAGATTTTATTATAAAATATAAAAAAGTCTCAATTGAAATTATTATAACATTAATCAGTCACTTAAAAAGATAAGGATTGGCCTTTTTATTAAATATTGAGCAAAATGTGTTGTTAGCTTAACAGTTCTATTAAATTTCTAAAACCCAATAAATTTTAATAGAATAATAAATAGAATAATAGAAAAAAATAATGAAAATTTTTTAATTAAAATAAATTTAAATTATTAATTTGTGACTATATGAAATTGACGATATTTTTTGTAATTCTATTAAAATTTATTAGCATTTAGAAGTTTTATTAATTTAAATTTCTTTTTGAAAACTAAATGCTTTAAAAATATTTTTAAAGGAAAATTTTGTTATTTTTTTTTAATTGAATTGTAAACTAAAAAACTTCTTTTGTTTTTAAAATTAACATTATTTTTTAGAAAAAAATTAAATCCCTTAAATAAAATAATTTATGAACGCGAGTTTAATACTCGCCAAACAAGTACGAGTACAAGTAATTACTCGAGTAAGACTCGTTTAGCGAGTATGATTTTTGGTACGAATACAATACTTGTACTCGTGTAAAAACTCGTCTTTGTTTCGAGTACAAATGTATGACTCCAACGAATTGTACGATTTAATAGAAAATTTCCCACTTCATTTTTCCCCACTGTATATTTCCCCACTATTTTTTTCCCCATATAGAAACTTCCCAACTTAGAAATATTATTGTTAATTATTTTTCCCCGTATAGAATCTTCCCCACTTTTAAAATGACCCATTCGAATATTAAAATTGATTAAACAAAAGAAAAATTTTAAATAATAAAATTAATAACATTTGATAAAATTAACAAAACTTTGATAAAATTACTCAATTGATTTACTAATTATCTTTATATCTTAAACCGCTTCCTAGAAAAAAATTGAAACAAAATCTAATATTAATTGCCGAATATCCTTTTTTGAAACCTTGGTTCTTATATTTACAATCTCCTTTAAAATTGAATATGACTCTGGAATCAAAATATTCTAATCTAAAATTTAATAAAAAAAACTCTAAAAATGGAATTTTTGAACCCCGAAAAAACTCTTGGCTTATTTAACAATTTCAAGTACAATATCCATAAAAAGAAAGAGAACGGAACAATTCGATGGAGATGCGAATCGTGCATATCGATGAGTGTTACAACCGATTTAGACGGTGTTTTGACTCGAACTCTAGACGCTAATAATAGCCATAAAAATGGTTAGTGCAAGCGTTTTTGCCAAATAAGTATTGAGTGTTATAGACAATACGAAATGCTTAAATTCGAATCAGGAAATGTAAATTCGTTTTCGTTTTCACATCGCTACCGTGAATTATTGCAACCCTTGCAAGCAAATTTCGACCCTAAAATCGTTTCCGAATTTTTTCCTACCGAATCTAGAGCCCGAGCAGCATGTGACAAAATTCGTGCTAAAAATAAAATAAAAGAGCCCAAATCAACTTCCGAATTACAAATTACGGACGATATAAAATTTCAATCGATAATTCTCGTTTTTGTATCGCTAAAAGGGTTACTTGGGTCATGATGGAACTCTCACAACAAAGCCGATATCAAAATACTCGAAATAAGAGCAACTAGATTTGTAATCGACTTAAGATTTTTAACTTATGAAGAATGATTAGATAAACGAAATCTCATAACATTAGAAGAAAGAAGATTAAGAGGCGACGCAGTCCAGTATTTCAAATTCGAAAATAATAAACTGGTATAAGCCAAACGCTCTAGCTAAATCGATTTCTAAAGTAGGTCCTCCGAGTGATGTAAGAGGAAACAAACATAGAAAATCGAGACAATTCGCAATTAATAGTGGACAAAGTGAAAATTTCATTTCTAAACAGTTTCAAAGTAAACCATGACAATTACAAGTCGATCGTTAACAACCAGCTGTCATAGTGAGGAAAGTCCTCAAATGCAGGATTACAGCTGTTATATCCAAAAACGATTATTATTTTTATAATGTCACCTCTTACATTATATCAATTTTAATTGTCTTTTTTTCATATTTTTACTTATTTTAATTTTATCTTTTTTTTTCTGCATTTTTATTTTTATTTTATTTTGTCTAGATTTTAATTGTATTACTTTTTTAATCCGAATGAGATTTATCTCGCTACAACTAAAATAAAATAAATAATAATAATCGATATTATAGAGAAACTTGACTTGAATTGAAATTTTTTTCTAAAAAAAAGTCATTTCAAAGACTTTGAATTAAAATGGCCGCATTCTTAACTCCATGAATAGGCAAAAGACTTATTTCAAAAGAATGAATTTTTCAAGGCTAATCAAAAGACTTTAAAAAAATAACTAAGTCATGTCTTGTAATTTGACTTAACTTTGACTCGATGACTATTAAACAACTCTTGTAGTTTGAACATAATGCCAAAATGAAATTATGATCAAATAAAAATAAAAAATTAATTACATAATATTTAATTCACAAACATTTTATTTCCAAAAAAATGATGAGAAATTATTTTCAAAAATTCTGAAGTAGGTAAAAATAATGTTTTACTAATTATTATTATTATTTTGATAATCAGATAAAAACTCTAGATCAAATAGCATATTAACATCAATACTTATTTATTTTGGCATTGAACAGCAAACAATCGAATTTTTTACCCTGCTTCAAATTCATTTCATAATTAATTATTTATAATATATTTTATTGATTTATTAAGATCAAAAATGAAACCATTTAAACCTTTATTTGTAGTGCATATATAAAGTTCTATTCAGACTTGTTTGAAGGGGTCTTCTTCGTTTTGTGAATATGTGTGATCATAGTCAATGCTTTTATTATTATTATTATTATTATTATTACTATAAAAAAGCTACAGCAAGACTAGCTTGCGGAGGCGTCCTACATGAGAGGTCGTCTATGGTAGCTCGTTGCACATAATGAGATAAAAACACTGATAGAAATATACAATAAAATTTTTAGGGTTAAAAAAAGTTAAATAATTTTTGCAAGAATAAAAAAAAATAGAACGAATAAATTATAATTGTTTGTGGTGCCTATGGAAAGGTAGTTTGGGTACAAGACCGGAAGGCGTCGTATCGGTTCTTGAACTGGTTTACCGAGGTGGCGTTGACGACGGAGGCAGGCAGGGCGTTCCATTCATTAACCACTCTGTTCGTGAATGTATTGGCTCTTTGTAGACACTTGATGGAAGCCTGGCCGGACAGTCTTCTCCCATGACCTCTGATGCCTCTGGCCGGTCCGGTGAGGGAGAGTGAGTTTGCTTGAACCGGGGGGTTCACCCATTCAACTTGTTTAAGCTCGCCAACTGATACCATTGGCGAGCTTAAACATCTGGATCAGGTCTCCACGTACCCGGCGCTCGTGGAGGGAAGTTAGACCTAAGACGGCAAGGCGATCTTCGTAACGCCAGTTTGGTGGCCCTCCTCTGCACCTATTCCAGCATCTTGGCGTCGTTCTTGCTAGGGGGGGGACTAGACAACAGCGGCGTATTCCAGGTGGGGTCTAACATAGGCACAGTAGAGGGTCCTGCACGTATCTAAGGTCAAGAACCTGAAAGATCTCTTCAACGCCCGAGTATTCCTGTGGCTCTGTTGACTTGATTTTTAATGTTATTTTTAATGTTATTATGATTTTTGATTTGTAAATCACTAATACGGTCAACAGTTTCCAGAAGGTTCGTGACCACCGACTTCCTCAGGACAAAACCGTGCTGCTCGGGGACAATGACGTTGTTTCTGTAGAGGTGATCCATCATGACGTCTCTTACCATACGTTCCATTAACTTGCAGGGAATTGACGT
The DNA here is from genome assembly GCA_010279815.1 of Brachionus plicatilis. Classification (NCBI taxonomy): domain Eukaryota; kingdom Metazoa; phylum Rotifera; class Eurotatoria; order Ploima; family Brachionidae; genus Brachionus; species Brachionus plicatilis. The sequence continues at coordinate 489,454 of QEOQ01000191.1, forward strand.
CAGGGAGATAGGTCGGTATTACCAGGTTCACTCCTGCTACCTTTCTTGAAGATGGGGCTGATCTGGGCGAGTCTCCATGCATCCGGAATCTTGCCGCTGGAGTACGAACTGGTGAAGATGACGCTTAGGACCTCCGAGAAGGCGTCCGCGCAGCTCTTGACTACGAATGGGTTAATGCTGTCCATACCTGGCGATTTCCTGGTATTCAACGCAGTATGTACTTGCGGACGTTCTCTGAGGAGAAGACTTTGATATCCATTTCCTGCTGGGTGCATGCCATTGGCTGGAGAGGCTTGGCTAGGCATGGTAGACGTGGGATGAAGACGCTACCGAACTGGACGTTGAGAATGTTCGCGATCTTGACACCAGCCGTGTGGAAGGTGCCATCAAGGTCGGGGTGGCCTTTGATAGAGTCTCTGAATTGCTTCTGGCTGTTTATATAATTATAAAGAAGCTTTGGCTGAAGCTTACAGGCCCTGATAATCGATGCTTCGAACTTACAGATGGCGTTGCGCACTGTTGTCTTGACTTGTTTGCACACCGTGGCATTGAGTAGCCTTAGCTCGGAGTTGCGGGGTGCTGACCTAATCCGGCAGTGGAGTGTAAATTTTTTTTTTTGGTGAGCTGCTTAATGTTGGGGTTGAACCACTTGGGATTGGCGCGCTTGCGGGCACGATGCACTTGGTTGGGGATGGCCATGCAGGAGGCGGCAACGTAGGATTACTAGCTCGTCGTAGGGAACGTTGACGTCCTTATCCAGAGGAATGGGAATGGTGTGGTTGAGGACCGGGCGGGAGAACTCGGACGGGGTGGGAATGGCGGTGCGGAGTTCATAGTTCCAGGATAGTGTAGCATGCAGGCCGCCCTTCTCAGTGAAGCCCAAGGGGGGACCGTGGGCTACTCGGAAGACTCTGGCGGGGTCGCTCGTGATCACAAGATCCAGAATGTTGTTTCCTAGCTTTGGGTTGAGGATGTGCTGGGACAGGAAGTTCTTACGTAAAGTATTCAGAAATTTCAGACTGGAGGGACGACCTTTATTAACACAGAAGCCTCCATCGTTGGTCCAGCTGATATCAAGGAAGTTTAAGTCCCCGGCCACTAGAAGACTTTTGAAAGACGCTGAGTCGCACAGGAGACATGCACGGCCGATGGACTTGTTGAGTTCGAAGTTAATCGAAGGATCGTTTCATCGTTGATCTTGACGTTGCACCATACCTGCTCGCACCTAGTGTTACTCAGGACCGCATCACTGACCTCGAAGCTTTCTACATCGCCTCGCACATAGATCGCGACATCTCCACCACGGAACACCTCCCTATTCTTGCAGAAGAACTTGTAGTTGTCTAGTTTACAGTTGCTGAGGGCATTGAACCATGTTTCGGTAATGAGGATTACGTGAGGGTGGTTGTGGAAGGCAATTAGAGAATTGAAGTCGCTTCATTTATTAACAAGAAATGTAGCATTGGTATAAAAACATTTTAACAAATTGGTTGGATTGCCGGGAGTGTCGTTGCTGTTAGGAGATATGGTGCGCTTAATTGAGATAGATCTCCCGAAGCTCGTTCGACCGTATGCCCCAATAAAATTTCTTGGCAGCTTTATGATGACCTGCAGATTGGACACCGTAGCGGTGCCTCCCTCCAGCGTCTCCTTCACTCAGCTCTGCATTACGCCGATTCCGTTCAATTCTAAGCTGCCGATCCAGCGCTCTCTCGCTAGGTGTTCTGTCTGGGTTGATGTAGACACTCTTGAAGTTATCCGTATCGCGAAGGTTCCTTGCGTTACGTAGCGTTTGCTGTTTCGTGTCTTCGTCCTTAAACTCCACCACGATCATGTCCAGTTCCCTCCTAGTGTCCTCCCCGGTATCGTCCCTCCTGGTGTTTTTGATGCGTCTATGGCTATTGAGCTTGCTCCTATCTATATTTAGAGTTTCCAAAATCTTACTCACCTTCTTCTTGTCTTCTTCTTCGGTTCCGATGCCGGCTCCTGATACAATTACATTGTCTTCGATCCTCGATTTTTCAGAAAGTTCTTTGCTGACACTGGCCATGAGGGCTTTCTTAGATCCTGAATCAAGATGTCTTTTGCTGCGCATTTCGTTTCGAGTTCGACAATTCTGAGATGCAATACGTGAAGCCATGCATCAAAGGTAGCGCCGGTTTTCTCCTAGTTCCTTTTACTGCCGAGCTGAAGATAAGTGGGTCACTCATGATAGGACAGAGATAGATTCGGTCCGAGATAGCAATTTAAAAATTTTTTTTTTTTTTTGTAAATTCGAACCTTATCTTTAAATCGAAATTCTTAGTTTAAGTTATAAATCTTTAAGTTTTATTATACACAAAATTCTTGATTAATAAAAATAATTTATAAAGATTGAAATTTTTCAATTGATTGATTCAAAATTTATCGTTTTGATGTTCAATTAAAAAATGATATGATCAGAAATTTAAATTTTTGATCTGAAAAGTTGAAATCTCCGTCCACCAGCAAGCTGCAGGACGTGTAGCTTGCTGGTCCCTAATCCCGAAGTTTGTCTTCGAGATAAACAAATCAATTTCTTGGAGGACAATATTCACAACCAACTAGAATTGTTTCAGCTCCTGTCCTGATCCTACACCATACTTTTTCATTTCTGACTTTCAGTAGCGGATGTTCATCGATTTCAAAACTTTCTAGGTCGTTGCGGGCATAAATAGCAAGACCACCACCGCTCACTGCCTCTCTGTTCCTGCTGTAGAGTTATAATTAGCGAGGCTGAATATTCTGTTGTCGCAGAACCACGTCTCTGTGATAATAATTACGTGTGGGAAGTTGTTGTACTCAATTACTAGAGTCACAGGAGTGAAGTCAGTCCATTTATTGACCAAGGAGGTTGAATTTGTGTAGAAAAAAATTTAGGTTAACAGAACTTACATTTACGTTGACTGACTAGCTTTAAGGGTTGTCAGACTTGCTATTCTTGCATGTAGATTTATGTAAAAAAAAAACGCGTTATCCTTACGTGTTTAAACGCATCTAAAAATAAGTTAAAACGCGTTAGTCTATGCGTTTTTTGACAAACTTTTCCCATTTAAAAACGTTACTCCCTTTTTGCGTTTCAACGCAATAAAATCAAATAGAAAAATCGCATTTAAACGGGCAGTATTTTCTTTTTATACACTTCGAAAGGTTTGTATACACTAGGAATCAGTTAATATTTTAAATTTGAACTAATAATTATTAGATTAATATTTTATTTTTACCTTTTTTAAATAAAAAAGATCATTTTAATAGTTTTTATTTAAGTTTTTATAAAAAGCTAATAAAATAATTATTAAATCAAAGAAAATTATTCAATGCTTTAAGTATTATTGTAGTATTGCATCAATCATCTTATTGAAATTTTAGGATCTGCAGAACTCTTCTAGTCTTTCATGAACAAGACATTTTGAAATGTTTTTTTCAAGATACAGTAGAAATTCGATTATATGTAATTCGGTTATATGTAAATTCGATTATATATAATTTCAAAAATCGCCACTGACACTCTTCTTGTCTTATGTTTCTAGAAATTTTTAAATTTGTCCAAGCATTAGTTCACGATCCAATTCTTGGAAAGTGCTAATTTTCCTTAATTGATAGATAAAACCACTCTTTATACTAATTCCGCTACTATACAATGATAATGATTATACTTTCTTATTTTTTGACACCTGGTTTTTCTTGTTTTTCTTATTTCCTGGAACAAAGAACGTCTTTTGTATCTTCTGGTATAAATAAAATGAAAAACTTAACCCTCAAAATACTTTTTCAATTTCCATTGTAAAACGTAGTCTAAATTTTTAGAAATTTTTACTTTTATTCTTTTTTATTCTATTTCAAACTTTTTTTTTAAATAAAATCTTATGTAAAAACCCTCTTTTTTAATTGTCCAAAACTTTTTCATCAGACAAAATTTGTGTCTACAGGTCTATTCGATTATATATAAGACCAAAAAGTTTTTCATTACATATATTCGAATTTCTACTGTACTTAGAATGGATATTAATAGTGAATATTATTAGTGGTTTATTTAAGGTGATAAGTCTGACACAAACATTTAAGATTGAATACAGACAGGCTGTTCTCGGTACGTTTCACTAGTTTGAATGCTAAAAATTCTATGCTCTCAGTTCAAATATTTCTTAGATATTTAGCTTTAGATAAACGTTTTCGTTAGAAAATCTAAATCATACATCTAAATAAAAAATCAAAAAAATTAATACAGTACTGCTACGATACAGTGATTTTACTAAAAATTACGTGTTTTTACTAGATTTTACGTAAAAATCGGAAAAAATCTGTGAAATTACGTAAAAATACTAAAGTAAAATAATGTAAATTTACCAGATTTTACGTAATTTTAC
>QEOQ01000191.1:502393-553908 GCA_010279815.1 Brachionus plicatilis
AAAAAAAAAAAAAAAGAAAAATAATTTAAATCTGGTACCAGAATCGATTTTTTGTGGATATAAAATATTTTAATCCTTCCCACTCATCGAATAATAGTTTTAATTTTGGATCATTTTTATCATGTTTTAAATAATCATTGAATAAGTTAATAATCATCGTATTATGCACAAGGGATTTGTCTATATAATTATTGAGTAGATTTTTATACCTTTCGACTAAAGTTAGAAAATAATAAAAAATTCAAAAAATTGAGCTTTTTTTGGCATTTTCATTTTAACCAATTTTTACGCAAAATTTCGTAAATTCACTTTTTATTATAAAGTAATTTTACGTAAATTTACCAGAAATCCAGTTGTCAAATCGGCACTGTAAATTAAAAGCCTTTTAGAATTTAATAATTCTAAAAACAATTAAATTTTTTAAAAAACTTTCTAATTAATACAAAATAATTTGATCCATCTTAAAAAAAAAGATATTAAATTATTAGTCCCATTTTCGGTGTTGAAACGGTCAGGAATAAGATAAGTCGGATCGCCAGCTAATACTTTTAAATACTAATCGAGTTTTAGTTTTCTTGAGATTTTATAGAGGCTCATAATTTTCCTCACCGCTAATTTTAATATAAAATCCGCTATTTTGATAAAGTTAAGTAGAATTTAATAAAATTAAAGAAATTTAATACTATTTTGAGTTGCATTTAGAACAAAAAAATATCTTTGCCATTGGCATGTTGAGTTGAGCAGAGTTTGTTTTCTATATTTTGAGTACCACTGCCCAGTTGAAAATTTAACAATCGTACCTAGCTAAACTTTTGTCTGTCGATTTGTTGGCTTTGGTTTCCCCATTCTTGCCACTTTGTTGGACTTTTTCAAAATCTACAAAGTCACATTTATATGGTCGTAAATAAATTTCCTTTTCTTCGTCTAATGACATTAACTTCATCATCGGTGTCCAATTTTGAATAGTCATGGCTATTAAAGAGAATACTTGAAATTTTTTATTGAATAAAAATCATCTCCGAATAAAATTGTACCCTAAATGGCTTATTTCCATTTCGAAAATAAGGAATTAATCCCTATTAAATTAATTTCAAAAACCAAAAAAAATTATAAGAATAAAATTTTTTTAAAATTAAATTTTTAATGGGTTTGATTTTTATTTGCATCAGATACCCTTATTAGAAGATTCTCAGCTTTTATGGTTCTTATGATGACTTTATAGAGCTAAATAGAGAATCAAGACGATTGATCAAGATGACATATGAATCGATTGTCCCAGAGATAAATTTTGAAACTTAATTTAACATATTTAACGAGACAGCTGTTGATTACAGCTGGTTGTACAATAACCTCACTAACTCGACCTGAAGAAACAAAAAAATATGCACCTTGCTTTCTTAGACAGTCATTGGGATCAAGTTTAATTTTTTAGTCAATATTTTTTGTTCCATTTTAATATAAATATTTTTTATCACTTGGTTTATTTGTTAAATAAATTTTTATTAAGTAAATAATTAAAATTTGATAACAAATAGATCGGGGATAATTTCATGTTTAAATTCATTTTTTATTTAGTTATTTTTTCGAGCGTAAGTCACTCTGAGAATAATTTGCTACCGAAATAAATATAATGGGTATAATTTCCAGAAAAAATTCGGGAATAAAAAAAGACGATTATGGGGCAAATGACAATTTACAAATGACCAAATTTTTTACTCATCTTATTTTAAATTTTAAACAGAATGCTGTTATTTGTAAAAATTTTTTACTCTAATACTATTTTTACTTTATTAAATGTTAATTTATAGGTAAGTGTTATTAATTGAGTTCTTATCAAAAAAGTAATAAGCTTATTAAAATATCGGTATCAAAAATTTATTAGCCCTTTTTAAGTTAAATTTTCGGGTCATGTCCAGAATGTGATCAGTTATCAATGATCACATATTTCGTGATCAAAAAAGCCTCTAATTTATGAAAAAATAAAAATAAATTTTTTTTGGTGATCAGGAAATTTTTTAAATATATTTAACTTTATTACCAATTTTCAAAAAAAAACAAAACAAAATTTTAATTATTGTTTTTTTGACATGTGCAATTTAACACCCTTTTCATTTTTCGTAAATTCACCACAAATGCTACATTCTACCGGATTTGACTGTATGCTTAATGCTTTTTTTGCAGCTAATTTAGCTACATCGGACTATTCTACTGGGACCAAAGCAATTTCTTTGTAAAAACTGCCTTTTCTTTTATGGTTTTTAAATCTTAATATATATTTCAAAAACTTATAGTTTATTATGGTGAGTTGCAATTTTTTTTGTTTTTTTTATTCATTCAATATTAACATAATTTTCAAATTTTCAAATTTTTAGAATGAAAAAATTTTTGATTTCAACAGAAAAAATTTTATGTGATCAAAAAAAAATTTTGTTGATCAATTTTTGATCACAAAGAGTACACTTAATATTTTGGTGATCAAAATGATCACATTCTGGACATGACCCAAATTTTCTTTTATTCTAAAATTCACAATGTCAGCAATTTTTCAATTCAAAAAACTGAAAATAATATTCAAATATGTAGAAAAAAAGATGCCTCAATCTGATTGTGTAAATAAAAGATTTTTTCAAAAAAATTTATTTCAATTTAACTTTTGAATATCGCACAAAAAAATTTAGTAAAAGAAAATTTTTAATTAAAAAAAATAACTAACGTTTTGAAGAATTCAATGTTTTGTAAATGCAAATTAAAAAAAAAGAATCTTTTTAATTGAAAAAATATTCTCAACACTTATCTTAAGAACTTTCTATCAAAAATGCATATCAGTTTGCGCAATGATTTTCATTAAAGTCAAAAAAATAATATCTTCAACAATGATTTTTTTTTTGATAGTTTATTTTATATTTAAATCCAAAGGGACAACTGAACCAGCCAACGCAATTATAAATCCGCACACTTTTAAATTCACTATTAACCCAGCCAGGACTGTCTGTGGTGTAAACCAAGGGGCAAATGTTATTTTAGTTTCTCTTGTTGAAGTGTCCCCTACTGCTGTTAAGGAAAGGCAGCAAATAAGAGAGACATGGGGCAATTCAAGCCTATTCAAACTGACCAGAACTGTGTTTCTTCTTGGGCTTAGTAAAAACGAAACCATCAATAAACTAATTGTCGAAGAAAGCAAAATTTACAAAGATATTGTTCAAGAAGATTTTTTGGACTCATACAAGAATTTGACTATAAAAACCATAATGGGCTTTAAGTGGGTATCTGAATATTGTTCCAATGCCAAATTCGTCCTAAAAACAGATGATGATGCGGTAATAAATACTGCAGTTGTAGAGAGATACCTCCAAACAGTGCCTGACAAAAACCTATATATGGGCTATTATTTATATACTCCTCCTGTTATTCGGAACAAATTTTCGAAATTCTATGTTTCGGAAAGTGAATACAACGCATCGCACTTTAATTCATATCAAATTGGTGTTGGATATTATGTGAGCTTGGATTTGGCGCGCAAATTTTTTGAAATGTCTCTTTATACCAGCTTGTTCAAGTTTGAAGATGTTTATGTTGGTATGCTGGCTAAAAAGTTGAATATCAAGGGTAAACAAATTGCCAAGTTGTATTCAATGAACAATGTCAAATCGGTAAAATATGTTGGTCGTTTGACCAAAAAGAACAACACTATTTTACTTGCGTATGCAACCATGAAAAATTTTCGTCAAATTTGGAGCTTTTTTTATAATCTTAGTTTCAGTGATATATACTCGATAAAAAACTAGAATTTTTTAAAAAAATTTTAACTAAAAACAAAATAAAGTTTTTTCTTTTATTTTTTTCGATTTCTGAATTAATTATTATCTTATTTAAAAAAAAAAATCAAATGTGAACAGCTCTGACTAAGAGACCAATTTATCGCACTTAAGAAATCAAAATAAACGACCTGTAGTTCTTTCTTCAACAAAATTTTCTTTTTACCAGTAAAATTATTTTTTTCAAAAAATTTATTAATTTATATTCTAATTATTTTTCGTTAAAGCTCGGTGCACCATGAATCTTAACTTTTTTAAAAGAGAAATTTTTATTCTCCTAATACTTTTACCATATGTTTCTGACCCTCAGCTTTCATTCTAGCGTGACAACTCATTGAGAAAAAATTTGTCCAAAAGAATTAGAAGAGGATTAGTTCCCCTGGGAAACGGTTGTGGCGGATTTTAATGAAATACATTCCTGGTATCTGTTTTGAAGAAAAAATTTAGAATATTTTGGTCTTTTTGGATTTTTTGATTAAGATTTTTTCGAAAATTAAAATTTGATTAAATGCACCAAAAAAATTTTATTTTAATTTTTCTCAAAAAAATTTGAAGAATGAAGAATTTTAATTTTTTTTATAAATTAGTGTTTTATTAGATCACCTAATGGTATTTTCCTATTGCTTTAAACTTCAGCTTTTGCTTTAAAATGTGCACTCATTACGGTTTCGTAATTATTAGCTCAAACGGATCTTGCTTTCAAAAAAAAGATCCAAATTAGAAATGGGTTTATCTAGTACCGACAAATAAAAATCTAGTACCCACAATAAAAAAATGTTCCCCACACGCAAAAACTTTTAGCCACAAAAAATTTTGCAATTTTAAAACTGTTAAACACAAAATGCAAAACTTTTTAATAAAATTTTACCGAAATATTTATTTTCAAATACAGCACCCTTTTTTTTGAAATTTTTGAATCATTCAAAAAACAAAATTTTATTCTAATTAAAAATTTTTAAAGATTTAGAATGTTTTTAAGAAGAAAAAAGCTTACTTTTGAATATTTGGTAAAAGTTAAAGGTAAACAAAAAAGTAAGAAAGCAATTAATCTTGATAATTCGCTTAATGGCGCCGAGTAAATTAATAAACCTCAAGAACAAGATGTTACAAATGCAAAAATAGTTTATAGGATTTATATAGTAACATTTCAATCGCAAAAACCAATATTTTATAATGAAAAAGTAAATGATGTAAAATATTTTATTAACTTAATAATTTTATTTTATTCATCATAAAATTTTTGTGTTTAAAAGTCATTTGTGTTGAAAGTTTCATATTTGTGGGTAAAATTTTTTGATTGTGGTGAATCAATTATGTCATAAGAAATTTTTGTTTATTATTATTATTATTATTATTATTATTTATTGATTTAAGCCTCATAGGCAAAAAAAATATTAAAAAAAAAGTTTAGTTCTTCGAATTCTACAATTTTTGAGAATAAAAATAAGCAATTTCCTTGTTTATGATTTCCAAAAAAAATATGTAATGGATATACATCTTCATTTACTTCCCAAATTTCACAGCGAATTAAATCCAATTGAACATTTTTGGGCTTATTTACAATATGACTATAAAATTAACAATGAAAAATCAACAAATGAGGAATTATTTTTAAATGCTCGAAAAAAATATACGAAACTTGATATGAATAAGATAATGGGTAAATTTTGGGAGTTGTTAAGTCTTATTATAATGGCGAAGATTAAAAAATTGTAATGAGTGCCCATTTAAAGCGAAACAGAAGTTTAAAATATAAAAAAAATAATTAAAGTAAAATAATAAAATAAAACAAAAATTAAATAAAAAGAAAAAGATAGATTCAGAAAGATATCGACTCATTGGTCGCGTGGGCTAAAGAGTGGAGAATGGCTTTTAACTATGAAAAATGCAAATCAATGGAGATAGCTAAGCGCGAACTTGCTTCAAGTCCTATTGAGTTTTACATGTCTAAGGACACTGACACGGTTCACCATATCTGCACGACTAAAAGAGAAAGAGACCTTGGAATCATCTTATCGGATGATCTGAAGTGGAATAATCATGTCAGTCAAGCTGTGTCAAAAGCTAATGCAATACTTGCTATGCTTAAACGAACATTCACCTACTGGAATGTCAATACATTCAGAACACTGTACACAACATATGTGAGACCTCATCTTGAATACGCGGCACCAGTCTGGAACCCGTACAAGAAGAAAGAGATAATTATGATCGAAAAGGTACAACGAAGGGCAACAAAATTGGTGCCGGGCTTGAAAAAATTTGATTATGAGACACGACTTGGGTAAATTGGTTTGACAACACTAGAGAAAAGAAGAGAAAGGGGTGATCTGATTCAATTTTACAAGATAAACAATGGTATCAACAAAATTAACTGGTTTCATCCAGTCAAGTCGATTATTTCAATTAATAAAACTGGTCCTGCATCGATTATTAGAGGACACAAACAAAGACTTGAGAGACAATTAACAAGAAACTGTGAACAAAGGCATAATTTCTTTGTAAATCGTATTGCACCAAATTGGAACAACTTATCAAGTCAAACAGTTGAAGCCAAGACAACAAATCATTTTAAAAATCTTTTGGACTCTAACGGGACATAAATTTAAAGACAGCTGATAAAGTATGGTCGTGCGACTCATACTACAACAAGTTAAAACTTGTAGCAGCTCATTATTATTATTATTATTTTTATTATTATTATTAAAGGATAAATAAGTCTAAATGATAAAAAGAAAAATTAAAAACTAGTCTGACGACCAGTGGAACAGAATGACTCAATATTACCCTGACATATCTCTCACTCAACTCAAAAGTCGATTTAAGGCTGTAAATAGTTCATTGAAGGTCTCTTGGTGGGCACAATAAAAATTTTGCCCAATTTTCAATTTTCAAAATTTTTAAAAAAATAAATAAAAAGCTGTATATTAGCAGATTTTGCATTTTTGCATTTTATAATAAATAAATTTGATTATTTTTAAACTAACTAAAATAAATCAATCTAAACTTGTAAGTTGTATTTTTTTACAATTATAAAGACCAAATTCAAAATTATTTGAGTAGCGATGACAGAATTTTAACATTTAAATAAAATAAATTAACAAATTTCAAAAAAAATTCCAATTAGAACAGATCATAGAGAAAAAAAATAAATCTCAAAATATTGATATTTATTTTGATCATTAATATTTCCTTTATAAATTAAAATCAAATTTTTTTTGTTAATTTAGTGAAACATATTTTTTTTCATGTTGTTTGATCAATAGAGTTTAAAAAGCTTAATTTTTTCAATTTAAATTAATTAAAAAGAATTTATTTTGTAAAGGTTAATATGAAAATTTACAACGCCTAAATCCTATCACTTATTACGTACATTAAAGATTATTCTTTTTTTTTAATTTGCAGCACCAATCCTTGTTTATTTTTCCTAAAATATTTATTTCATGTTTTTTTGAAATTTAAAACAAACAGTTTGATGTAATGGCACAGTAAAAGTCAATTTTTCTAAAAATATTTGGCAAACTTAGTAAACAAGAAACTCGAAATTTAAAAAAATAAATGAATTAGAAGTGATCAAAATATTTGAAAAATTATCAAATGATTTTTTTTATTAAAAGAGATATTCAGAATGAATATTAAGAAAAATGAAAAATGGAATCTTAAATGCAAAAGAGTGCATAACTTAATTATTTTTAGGATTATTATATTAATTGGACATTGAATATTGAATATTTTTCATTGAACATTTTCGAGAATGATTTCCAAATAGTTTTAGTAATTTATTTCTAATCCTTATTTTTTAAATATAACTCTTATTATTTTTAAAGTGTCTTAAAAAATTTAATGTCTGAATAACAAGATTAATTTACAAAATGCAGCAACTTAATTTTTTTAAATTATTATTTTTTTCTAATAATTTTCTGCTCAATATGCTTACATTCATTCGATAATTATTTATTGTTAAAAAAATTTCTAGAGGTTATCATAGTGCAATTAATCATTAATCCGTTTGAGGACCATTTTTTAATATTAAAATTTTGATTTTTTTGATTTTTTAACTGTTTACTTTATTTATCCCATTGTTATTTATATTACAATATATTACAATATTCAATTTAACTTAAAATGTTTTTTTATTTCATTGTTTATTTTATTTTTAAAATAAGTCGGGGAACATTCCGAGACAAACACGAACCGATCTATTTAATTTAAATTAAATTTCAATTAATTTTAAAAAAATTAATGTAGTTTTTTTCAATAGTAGATTTTATCTTAGTGGTGATTTTCTGGTGTAAATGATCATGTTGATTTATGTTATAAATTTTTATTGTTTTAGAAAATACTTCATTGTTATTAATAAATTGGATTGCATAGCTTTGTAAAATTTATAAAAAGTTTTGTATCATCAAATATTTTATTTTTTTTATTATTTAAATTATTTATTTGAAAAAAGATTTTTCAAGATTTAGTTCGAAAATTATGCACCAGTTGTCAATCAAATACAAGTTATATTTTCAAATAATAAAGCAAAAATTTAAAAAATCTACTGTAATATTTAATGTCAAAAATAGTTTTTTTATAAAAGATCAAAAAAAAGTGATAAAAGATAAAATAGTTTGAATGTGTTTTTTAACTGTTAAAATTCCAAGCCAAATAAATATTAAATCTAGATCGCGTAGACACTAACAAACTTGATAGATAAAACAAAAATTTAAATAAGAAAATTTATAAGTCAAAAAATTTAATTTGAAAATAATCTTTATTTTTAGGATTAATGCTCATGAGTGTATGAAGTTAATTGAAAAAATATGAGAAAACATAAGGGATTAAAAAAAATCAACTAATTTCGAAGCCTTTTTCTAAATTACTTTTAAATCAAGAATAGAATTTTTTAATTATTAATTATTTTCGACAAGCAAAGATTACTCAGGTAAAATAGAGTCTAGTTAGGTTAGAACACGACTGGTTTGTTGTAGTTTAGACAAATGGCTCTAGCAATTAGACGAAATACCTCATCTTTACAAATAGCTAAATCTAAAAGCATATTTATAAAATATTTATTTTCTTATATTTAAAAAAGGGGTGACAATTTGCCGCAGAACTTTTTAGTCTAAGCTCTTGAAAAATTAAAAAATTTTTCAAATCGAAAAAAAATTTGGCCTATTTAGTCAGTTGTTATGGTGGGTCGACAGAAAAACAATCAAGGCTTCATTTCATTTGGATTAGGTGTTGATATTGGGTTTCATTAAAAGTAAAAAACTTGATTAAATAATTATATTGGTTTACCAAGGTTCAATAAAACAAAAATTTATTATTTAGTTAATATTATTTGGCCAATTTAAAAACACTAGATCAAATCAAATTTCTTTTATCATCCAATTTAGAATTTATTCGATTAGTTTTGAATCTAACCTTTGGAGCATCCCAAAAGGTTCTTAAGAATATACAGATTTATTGCATAATTTTCTAAATCATATAAACAAGGCTTAAGTACAAATAATATCTAAGAGCACTAGATCTAGGCACTGGTGGGATGCTTTTACTTATATCCATTAATTCGATTAATTTATGTTACTAGATTCGTAAATGATAAATGTTAGAGAATTGCGCAACATCAACTTTTTGTTTTTGTTTCTATCAAACAAAAGCATTTTTTTTTTTAATCATAAACATCTTCAGAATTCATGTATATTTCATTTTATATTGAAAATTTATGCTCTTTTTATGACTATTTTGATTAAATTAAAAATAAAATAATTGGATTTTTTTATAAACATTTCGTATTAAAAAAAAATAGAAAAAATATTAAAAAGCAAATAAAAAAAAATACTAAAAATATTTTATTTGCCATTTAATTAGGTTTTTATTGAACTTGCTGCTTGGATTTTAGGATTTAGAATTTTTTAGAATTTATTTTTGTTCTAATTTTAATTTAACTCAACAACTACAAAAAAATTCTTCGAAATTTTACGAAAAAAAGATTTTTAAATATTTTTTATTTTCTATCATTCCAAAAACAAGTTATGTTTTTTTTCAATCAAAAGTCAATACAGAACTGGTTTTTAAACAAAAATTTTTAATTAAAAGCCAAAATAATCTTTGAAATTTTTAAGAGCTTCGACTAAATTTTTCTACTAGAACAAATATTGACCGAAAGTGGCCGAGAGCATTAAAATATTGGACAAATTGTATTTATTTACCCAAATGTATTGACTTAAGCATAGACTAAAATTTAAAAAAAAATTTAATCGAAAAGGTCTATCTTTATTTTTGTGTGTTGGATAAAATTTTCGATTAGAAGCGAGTGGGTCAAAAAAAAACAAGGCGATAGAATTTAGTAAATTTTTTTTTCAAAGCTTATTTTTAATCTGTCTTATTTGTTAAAATTCATAAAATTTTATTTGCAATTATAATTAGCAATCATAAAATATTTTGCATTAAAACTTGCAACCAATTGATTCAGAACTAAGAGTCCCATTGTTGTGAGTGAAAGTAAATTATTTTAGAATTATTCGGGGATTTTAATTTAAATTTTTTATACTTAACATTTTTTCATCAGACAAAAATTTACATTCAGATAAATGACTTAAAAAATGACAAGTGAAGCAAGACCGATATTGATGGACGTAATAAGGGACTGTTCGCCAACTAGGCCCAAGTTGACCAAAATATCGGATAGACATCCCAAATCGGTGCTTGAGCAAATAAGCCAATTGAGACGCGGTGATGATTTTTTGTGTGACGTTATTCTAAATGTAGGAACCTCACGAATAAAGGCGCATAAAATTATTCTGTGCGCTTCGTCTCCTTACTTCAAGGCCATGTTCACCAACGAACTGGCCGAGTCCAAGCAAAATGAAATAACCCTCAGAGATATCGATGAGAACGCTATGGAAATTTTGATAGACTTTTGTTACACGTCTAAAATTACGATCGATGAAAAAACTGTTCAAACAGTCTTGCCGGCGGCGTGTCTCTTACAGGTAAATTTTATCTTTTCTTTCTAAATAATTTGAATTTTTTAAATTAAATTCAAACTTCAAATAGAATTAAAAATTTTTTTCCTTTTTAAAATTTATTCACAAGCTAAGGTTTGACATGGCTGAAGTTATTTCAGAATTAAAAGTTCATTTTTCTAATTAATTAAAATTAAACGCGATAATTTCAGAAAAAAATTATTTATTGTTTTTTTAAAAATAATTAATTTCGGGTTATTCCCAGAGATCTGTAAAATTCTATTTTGTGTGGACCTAAAAACTAAATTTTTATTGCGCAGTTTTTTTAAAAGTAAGTTTTTTTTTTTTAAATAAAATAGAATACAAAAGGCAACTTGAAGTTCATGATCATAATCAAATGATCAAATTTAATTGATTCAAGTTTTAATAAAAATGATGAAATTAGATTTTTTTAAAGTTTTTTAAAATTAAACATAAGATGTTTATTATTTTAATTAAAAAAAAATAACAATTCATTTTTTTCTAATTGAGCTTTAATTGATTCTTCTAAAATCTTTATTTGAAAATTTTAAAGAAAAATTTAAAATCGACATTTAGG
This sequence comes from Brachionus plicatilis, assembly GCA_010279815.1. Lineage (NCBI taxonomy): Eukaryota > Metazoa > Rotifera > Eurotatoria > Ploima > Brachionidae > Brachionus > Brachionus plicatilis. The sequence continues at coordinate 513,763 of QEOQ01000191.1, forward strand.
TATCCAAATTATGACTTTAAATGATATTTTAATATTAATTAAAATATTTTACGGCGAAACAATGTTAAATTTTGTATTGCAAAATTTCAAAATATCGATTAAGATTTTATTTTTACTTCAGACAAAAATTCATATAATTTTCTATCTAATTCTAGATTAAAAAAATCATGTTTAATAAAGTATAGTCATTTGTTATTAAAAAATTGATGAAAAATGCGATTGTGAAATTTCATACAAAACTTCCAATACAAAAATAAAAAAATTATATAACTTTTGTTCTAAATGTCAAAAACTTGTTCTGTAAATGAAACAAAGTGAAACAACTGTTGTTTCACTTCTGCAGAAGTCTGCAAAATCTGTGCAAATAGATTCCGCTTTATTTTTAATACTTTTAAATAGGGTGCAATTTTGCAGAATTTGCAAAGATTTTGCAGACTTCTGCAGAAGTGAAACAACAGTTGTTTCACTTTGTTTCATTTACAGAACAAGTTTTTGACTTTTAGAACAAAAGTTATAAAATTTTTTAATTTTTGTATTGGAAGTTTTGTATGAAATTTCACGATGCCATGAAAAATACCATTTTATTTGAATCAAAAACTAAAAATTTTGTTTTGAAATTTACATTTGATCATGAACTTCAATTTGCCAATACAAAATTGAAAATTTTGAAAATGAACTTTGGAGAATTCTTTCAAAGGAATAAAACACTTTTAGGCTCAATATTAAAGAGAATGTTTAGCTGTGAAAATTTAGGGTCATGTCGACTTTGGGATCAGGTGTTCACAAAAACATGTGATCATTGGTCTAATGTTCAGAATGTGATGATATATTTGGACCAAAACGTCCATTAATTAACCGAAGAATTAAGTAAATTTTTTTTTGCGATCAGAAAAACTTTTAATTTTTACTAAACTTTACTTGAATTTAAAAAAAATTGATTCTCTTTTTATATAAAAAAAAAAAGAAAAATGATAACTATTTCTGTTTATTGGAAATGTGCAATTTAACGCCCTTTTCATATTTCATAAATTCACCACATATGCTACAGACCACCGGATTTTGAAGCTTGAAAAATCAAGAATTTACGAAAATTTTCGAAATTATAGGGAAAAAATCTTAACTTTTTTCCAGCATAATTTAGTAAGAAAAAAATTAAAAAATTTGAATTTTCATTTTTACTAAAATTAATCAAAAATATCGAAAAATTACGATAATTTTCGAAAATTTTTGTAAATTCTTGATTTTTGACTTTTAGGACTTGACTGTATTTTACGTGAATTATCGTAAATCTAGTCAAATGCATTCTTGTCAAATCACCACTGTAAAAGGAGAAAAAAAAATTTTTGTGATCAAATTTTGGTCACATTCTAGACATGAGACCAATGAACACATTTTTTTGTGAACACATGATCTCAAAGTCGACATGACCCAAAATTTATCGTAAAAAAATATAACACATTAGTAAAAAAAGTCAAAAATTAATTGTCATCATTGTAATTTTCATCTTTGTTTCCTTGTAACACCTTTCATTATTTTTACTAGTCCAAAAATCTTTTAATTCAGCCTCCTTTCTTCTTGGGAAAATCAGTGTCCTATCACCATTCCTAAAAAAGTTTATCTATCAAACATTCTGCCTATCACAATTTACCTATGGTCTAGAGAATATTACTATGGATTCAAGATGCCTTAAATCTTTAAACACAAACCAAAACAACTTAATAAGACAGATGCTAAATTTAAAATGGAATTGCCACATGTCTAGCATCCTCAAAGTACTAAGAATTTTCAAATTTGATCAGCTATATTTTTACTCAAAATTATCATTTATTACTACACTAAAATTCAATGGAATCGCCTCCTCTATCTTTAGTTCACTCTGTTGTAGTGCCTCAATTAACTCCCCATGTTCTTCTGTCTCCTTTGAAACAGACATTAAAAGGCTATGTTCATTTTTTAATTTAAATTTATCTTCCCTACTTGAGAGAGTGAATGGGCTTAAAATGGAGATGAAGCGGCATTTCTACCTCCGTGATGGTGTCTCTGACTCTATTGAACTGTATTTGAGCAACTTAAGATTTAAAAACTACAGAATTTTATTAAACCAACTTCTTGAACCTAATTGAGACTCACCTTTCTTGGTCAACTAAACTCTACTAAATTGTAACTTCTTTTTTCTTTCTATTTCTATTTTTTTCTTTACTACTTATTTTATCTATTTGTATATCTGTATCGAGCATGAGCTCTTTCATGAACATAAGAATTTTAATTGACTTTTTTACACTTATTTAAACTCTAATTTTTTTTTTCTTTACTTTACATCTCCTGAAGGAGGTTAATTATAAATAAATAAAAAAATTATTTTTAATCTGAAAGAGCTTTAGGTTGGCACAGATAAAAAAATGAATAATAAGCAATAATCGTTCCTTACAGTTACGTATTTTTTGGGTATGAATGTCTGATCGAGTCATATTAACACAGTCAGCTCTCGTTAAACCGGAACGATTTGGACCGGAAAAAATTCATTCCGGATTAACTTTTCCGAATTAGATATAAACTGGAATTCCTTCTTTTAAGTCAAAATTCTAAGGTATTGTGAATTTCTAGTACAAAATGAACGAAAATTCTTCCATTTTTTGGAATATTAAAATTAAAGATAGTAAAATTATTTTTTAGAAAATGCTGCAATATAGTGCAACATACTTTGTTGTACCTTTTTATATCTTAAACAATTTTTCTAAGGTTAAATAGGACAATGAATGCAACATCAATAATATTTAAATTGATTATTGATTTGATTTACTAAAAATAAAGAAAATAGAGATATTATTTTAGCTAAAAAAGGTGCAACACAGTATGTTGCACTATATTGCAGTATTTTTAAAATAAATTCTATTATCTTTAATTTTAATTTACCAAAAAGGAAGATTTTTTATTCATTTTGTACTTGGATATCACAATACCAAATTAAAAGAAAATTTTTTAAAAGATTATTTACAAATTTATTTTTAATTTAAATTTTTTACTACTAACGAATTAAAAAAATAATTTTAAATGATAAAAAATGAAATAAACAGTTGATTCAAATTAGAAAAATTCAATTCAGAAACTCTGTTTTTTAAATCAAAAATAAAATCGATATCAGTGTCCTTAAAATTTTTTTGACTTTTTAAAAAATATTTGAACTTTTTGCAGGGCCCCTAAACGCAAATTTATTAATTGATTTTTTAAGCTTTTCAATCGTTTTTCAAAAATAAATTAAATATAAAAGAAAATTAAACACTCTGAAAGTTATGCGTGATTTTTTTTTTGGGTAAAGTTCAGAAAATTAATTACGAATTAATAATAATAGTAATAGTTACATGGATTTTAATCCAAATCTTAGCAAAATTTTTGTCCGGATGGCAATATAAACCAGAATAATGGAATAATTATTCGGATTAAATTTTTTAACATATAATCGTATTTAACTGGGGATAGGGATCAATAAAACAAGAAAAGTGAATTTTCCGAATTAACGAAAGTCGAATGAACTGTAAATATTTTGTATGGAAAAAATATGTGGTTAAAAGTAAATATTTTGGTCTCATTTAAAAAAATTTGGTATTCTTTTTCAAATATTTTTTTCAAATTAATTTGGTGCTAATATGCTAAAAAAAGTTTTTTTTAATATTGTGAATAAAATTAATTTTTGCTATTTTTTTAATAAACTTGGGGTTTAAGCGATAATAATTTGGGGCATCGATTTTAATCAGCCCTATTTAAACTTTTTAATTTTCAATTTTTTTCAAAATTAAAATCTGTAAATTCGATAAGAAAAAAATCCTCTTTGAATATATGTAAACAAATAAAATAAAATAATTATTTACCAACATTCAAATAAAAAATTTATTATTAATCTTTTTTTCTTAGTTAAAACCAGAGTTGTTTAAAAGTCATAAAGTCAAAGTCAAGTCAACTCCTTTGACTTGACTTGGAATTTTTTTTTTTAAAATAAGATTTTTGCCGTTCCGTGTAGTTATTAAGGCGGCCATTTTTATTTCAAAGTCTTTGAAATGACTTTTTTTAGAAAAAAAATTTCAAGTAAATTCAAAAGACTTTTTTTTCAAAGTCAGTGACTTGACTTTGAGAAGACTTTAAAATGACTTTTGCGCAAGTCTGGTTAAAACTCACAAATAAATTTATTTTTTAGTAAAAAAAATATTCTGAAAATTTAATAAATAGTTTTCAAAACTGTTCTAAAAATAAATATTTTTTTAAACAAAAATTTAAATCTATTATTTGAAAGCTCCAAGAAGTCCAAGACTATTGTGCCGAATTTCTCAAGTCTCAGCTTGACCCGTCAAACTGTTTAGGCATCAGAGCATTTGCCGACACTCATTCTTGCCGAGAGCTCTTAAAAATCGCTGATAAATATCTTCAAAATAATTTTTGTGATGTTATTGAGTCAGATGAATTTCTGATATTGCCAATCAATGACCTGATAGAGATAATTTCAAATGACGAGCTAAACGTGAACAATGAAGAGACAGTTTACCAAGCAGTAATGAACTGGATAAAGCAAAATGAAAGCGAAAGAAAACAACACATTGGTCAGTTGATGTACCACGTTCGCTTGCCATTGCTAGATACCAAATTTTTAGTAACCAAAGTGGGCACAGACCCGCTCATTCGCCATGACCAAGTTTGCCGCGACCTTCTGGACGAAGCAAAGGACTTTCACTTGTTAAAAGACAAGTCGAGCATACAAGACTCGCGAATTCGGCCTCGCAAGCCGGTGATAATCGGCGAAGTGCTTTTCGCAGTCGGTGGATGGTGCAGTGGTGATGCCATATCGTCAGTTGAAATGTTCGATCCTCAATGCTCAAACGAATGGAAGATGGTGGCACCTTTGACCAAACGCCGATGCGGCGTGGGAGTTGGAGTTCTGAACAATCAAATTTATGCTATCGGGGGCCATGACGGCTCGACTTATCTCAACAGCACCGAGCGCTATGACCCGGTCCAAAACCAATGGTTCACTGATGTGGCTCCTACGAGCACATGCCGCACTAGTGTCGGCGTAGGTGTTCTGAACGGGTTTTTGTACGCAGTGGGAGGCCAGGACGGAATATCGTGCCTCAATTTAGTCGACAAGTATGACCCTGGCACCAATAGATGGACCCGAGTGGCTTCCATGACCACAAGGCGCTTAGGGGTAGCAGTAGTTGTTCTAAATAATTATCTATATGCAATTGGAGGCTCTGATGGCACCAGTCCTCTGAACACTGTGGAAAAATATGACCCCAAAGCGAACAAGTGCTTTTTGAATAAAAAAAAAAAAAAATTTTTTTTAAAAATTTTCCAAGATGGACTCCAGTTGCGTCTATGTTGACCAGAAGAAAACATTTGGGATGTGCGATTTACAAAAATAGTATCTATTCAGTAGGTGGACGTGATGATGCTTCTGAATTGAACTCGGCCGAAAGATACAACCCGCAGACTAATCAGTGGCAACCAATTGTATCCATGAAGTCAAGACGAAGTGGGGTGAGATGAAAATTTGTAGCAAAATTCACAAGTGGCTTTTTTGTTTGTTAAGGCCTTGAAAATTTACCAAAACTTAACTTTTCACATAAGAATAAGCTTAACTATTTTAGTTTTTAAAGCTTGGCTTTCAATCTATTAATTACAAAAACACTGTCCCGGTTATTATACTTTTTGTTCTAGTATTATGAAATAGATTAAAATGAATTTGCAGGTGAGGATTGTAAAACAAATAAAAATATATTAAATTACATAAAAAACGTGATTCGCACATAAAAAGAATGATAAAAACTTTTTGTCACTTTATGCCACTTTTTAATATGAGATTGACTCAATACGCACATAAAGTAAATTTTTATATCAAAATTTTAGTCACAAACCAATTTTTAACACATAAAAAAATAATTAAATAATTTAAATAAATTTTTTTTTGTGGGGGTTTTATAAAGTTTAGTACAAAAGAACACAACAAAGTGTAAAAAAATTAAATAACTTTTTTTCTAAAGTTTTAAAATTTATTTCTGTGAATGCAGAATGGTGCAACATTGCAACAAAGTTGCATCAACTGTAAAAGTCTGCTAATGATGTGATAGAATCTCTGCAAAATGCACTACGCTCGATTATATTGAAATTAATTTCTGCAAATTTAGCAGACCTTGATATTTGATGCAACTTTGAATGTTGCATTTACACAATTAAGTTTAAACCTTTAAAATAAAAGTTGTTCAATTTTTTTTTACATCTTTTTCTGTTCTTTTTATCATTTTATTAAATTCAGCAATTTAATTGTCTAATATCATCATTTACTGACTGTTGAGAGTTAAAAGGTATTTTTTTCACCCACAAGATCTAAACTCTAATTTTTTAATTCAAAAATAGTTAAAGTTCGCGCGGGTCAAAATTACAACATTATCTGAATTCGACTAAAAAATGTTAGATTTTAAAAAATATTGAAAATTTTTAATTTTCGCCTATTTAATAAAAAAAAAATAAAATATTATAAAAATTGACACTTTTTGGTCAAAATTTATGGACTTAAAAGTCAAAAATTTGCTCAGTATTTAGTCCGGTCTCTGATTTTATTATAAAAAAAAATCATATTCAGATAGTGCTGTAGTTTAACCCTCGCAAACCTTAGGAACAAACAAAATAGAATAAAAGAATATTTAAAAAGTTTAATAATCCTCGAAAATTTTTCAAATAGAAAATTGAATTAAAATTTTACAAAAAGTTTCTTAGCTTTAAAATCAATTTAAAAATTCATGAAATTTTTCATTAGGTAAATTTTTAAATAATTATCACTAATAGTTTAATTTAAAAAATTTTAAGATTCATGATCATTTGAAGCAAAATTTTTAGCCTAAAAAATTAAGAAATTATGTTTTACTTTTTTTTTAAATATTTTTTTCATTTTCATTTAAAAAGTCAAAGTTTTGTTAAAAAAATGAAATTTCGTTTTAAATTTTTTTAATGCAAAATCTGAGTTTTGATTTCAATTAATTTATGCCTTCGGAAAATACGAAAATTTATAAATAATTTTTTCAATTCAAGGTTGGTTTGGCAGTTTTGAACGGATGCCTAATGGCCATAGGAGGCTTTGATGGTTCGAGTTATTTAAAAACATGTGAAGTATTCGACGCAGAAGCTAACTGCTGGAAGATTAGCTGCTCTATGATTTATAGACGTCTAGGTGGAGGTGTCGGAGTGGTAAAAATGCTAAAAGAAAAAGATAAAAATGGTATGGTAAATGGCCAAAAGTCAACAATTACTCCAAATTCGTCTTGGCCATTATTTTTGTCTCCAGTGCCATCTTTGTTGGCAAATGTACCACAGACTCTATCAACACAGAATAGATCTGCCAATACTTCAAATTCTTTTTCTACAGTCTCAATAGCAACCATAACATCATCCGATGCATTGATATCAAATTTTAATAGTTTAAGCACCGAAAATAATTCGGCCATTGCTTCCAATACGGCTTCAAATAGCAACCAAATTTCAAGTTTGTTTGTCAACCCAGAATCCTCATCACCGTCAAGCACTGGTTCAAGCATATCTTCGCAATCAACTTCAAATCACTCGAATTTGACAAATCAAAAAAGTTCGGCTAAACTGGTTGATCTGTAATGGCTTTTAAATATGTAAATTTACATGATTTTATTTTTACTGAATTTTCGTATCGAAGTTTGAGTTATCTCAGTTAAAAATTTTAATTCTTTTTTACGTTTTGATTTACATGACTTTTCCAATAAAATAGAATTTAAAAATAATTAGTATCTTTTTATTAAAAACTTATAATTAAATAATTAAAAACTCTAATTGTTGAATTTTTGAATTCGATAAAATTTATCTAATCTTCTTCATATTTTCTCAGTGTTTGAACAATTTTTGATTTTAAGTTAACTACGATTTCTGATTACAGAATAATTTATTTATCTAATTATCGAACAGAACAAAAAAATGAAAAAAACTAAGATGCCCGATTCCTTTTTTTCTAAGAAAATAAAATTGGTTCAGTTAATTGTCTCAGCTGATCCAATAAATGATTTCAACAAAAAATTCTAGATTTTAAATTAAGCTCATAAATTTTTTTTTAGGGAAATGATTTTGGAGAGACTTGAGCTCTGTTAAGCCTCCCGTCTTGAAAAATCAAATATTAATTCAAACATTGAACATATATTATTTGCAGAAGTTAAAGTGATTCATTTGATGAATCAAATTTAGCTCCGAATTTAGAAAGGAAAAAATTAGCGCAAAAATATCAAATTAAGGTTCGCGTGGAGCAAAACTACAGCACTATCTGAATTTTGGCAAACCCACTTTAAAATATTAATCTGCATACTTGAAAACCTAGAAAAAATGATTTTTTAGGTATTGTCAAAAAAAAAAATTTTGATCTCACCCCCCTCAAAGATCGAAAAAAAAACAAAAGTTAGTTACCTTTGTGCTAAAATATCTCATGTTCTAATAGACATAACCTTATTAATATATATATATTCTGAAAGCAAATAGTCTCATCAACAAAATGGTGTATTAATTTAATCTATTATTTTACCAATAGATCGATATTTTGGCAAAAAATGGTAAAAAAATGGTATTTTTTCACTATTTTTGTATCTAGTCCGCGGTTTACCCCCCGACCCCTACTTTTTTATACAGATTCTGAAACTAGAGAAAATTCTGAACAAAATGTTGGGACCACTTTTTTTATAGTGCTGTAGTTTTGCTCCGCGCGAACCTTACCAAATGTTTTTAATAAAAACTTTTTATTCAATAATATGAATAATTTAAAATTAAAATTATTGAAATTTATAATTTATTTTATTATTTTTTCAAGACCATCATTTAATGGACTAACAAAAAACTACTTTCAGATGAAAAATGAACTAATTTCCTAACAAATTAATTCTCGGGCTGACAAATTTAACCAATTAAACCAAAAATGATGAAAAATTTAATTAATTTAAATGACTAAAGTAATAATAGACAAAAATTTTAAAAATTAATTTCATTAGAAAAGGCAGAGAATAACATTACTGGATCCTGAGTTAGATACAGAGATCCTGATAACTTTTTTTTTCATATCCTTTAACTTCCCAGTCATCCCTAAATCACAATCATTGATGATTAATCATTATTTTGAAAAGTTCTAAGAATTAAGGAAAATTCAATTAATCAAGTACAGGTAAATTCGGTCAAGTCGAAGGGCGGTTGTAAAATGTTTCGAATTAACCGTAAAAAAAAAAATTTTCTTGGAAAAAAAAATTTTTGTTTATACTTTTGCTACTAAAATAATGTTGAGACTTCTTTAGCATTTAAAAATTTTCTAGATTCAAATATGTTTTACTTTTTCAAAGAAAAAATTTATGTCTTAGAGTATTAGTGTAAGTTAATCTTTCGAAATATTTATATGCATTTCCCAAAACTAAAATTTGATTCTTAGTCTAGTTTAAAAAAAATTCCTCTATTATCAAAATCTTTGTTTGAAGCAAATATTTTGAGATCGCAAAAAATTTTAAAAAATACAATAAATATATTGATTTGAATATTTTATAAGCATAAATAATAAAGGAAGATGGCAATGCGAAAAAAAACAAAATCTAATGATTTAATTTTATCAGTTTATAAAAATTTAAGATAATCTATTTGTTTGTGTATTATACAAATGAAATTTAGAAACTATGAACAAGATGGCACATGGCCGAACGCGTCTACGTCATCGCAGGTGTTCTAGGATACTAATACTACTACCGCTACTTTAATAAAAAAGATCTTTCGCAAATTGACTAAAATCTTTAATCAATTTTTCGAAATTTTGCAGTCCTGTATATCAGAGTTGTTTTAAAATCACAAGTCTCAAGTCAAGTCCAAGTCCTGACTTTTTTTTCTTTTTTCAAAAGTCCAAATCAAAGATTTTAATTTTTTTTTACTTTAAGTCCGGATTTGGACTTAAATTTTAGTGGCTTTAATTTTAACTAGACCGCCACATAACTTCCTGGAACCGCAAGAAAATTCATTTGGCTCTACTTTAAATATTTTTTTAATGACTTAGATTTTAATTTGGGACTTTAAAACAATCCTGCTGTATATTGATAACTTTTTTTTAAAAAGAATAATAATCATCAATTATAAATTTTTAAGAGAGTTTAATTGACACAAGCTGTGGGATTTTTTTTAGTTTTTTTTAAATTGATTTTTAAAAAATTCACAATTTTATTTTGATTTCTTGCGAAATAATTAAAATTTGTACTCCATTTTTAATAATTGAATAAAAAAAAATATATATTTTTTTAAATAAAATAATTGTTTAATTTGTAAAAAATAATTAAAAAAATAAAAAATTTATTACAAAAATATATTATGAAAATATTTTTATAAATCAAAGATTAAGAATTAAGATTTCAAGAAAATGAAAAATAAAAGAAAAATTTTTAATTTTCACTAATTTGTAACACAGTATACAATCATTTTGAAAAAGAAGCAAAACTTAGAGTTTTTATATATTCAATTTTTGGTATTTTTTTATTTAAAAAAGGAATTTGAAATTTTAGAAAAATATTTATCAACTCAGTTTCTGCTGATAGTCTTTTTTTTATCATGTAAATTTGATTTAAAAATAAAAAATTTTAAATCATCCATTGAATGATTTGGACTATTAAAGTGAATTGGTACTTCAGAATGCTTATCAAAGTTACATAAAGATTTTCTGATATTTTGTTTAAAATAATTAACGTTATAAAAATGTTGTCCAATTCAATTCAATTAATATTAATATGAACTTTTGTTTGAAAATTTTAATGAAAAAACTTAAAAACTAGAGCATGTATTTTGAAGGCTAATTTCAAGATCTCCTGATACAAAAAAATTTTTTTGACGTCTTCAAATGAAACAAATTTTCCTAAATTTCCATTTATTGAGATTACGAATATGATTTCAGAAATGGTTGATAAAGATAGTGCTGTCATTTTGCATGAGGCGAACTTTAAGTAATACAAAAATCAATTGAAGCAAAATTTTACTTTTATATAAAATCAAAGTTCAAAAAGCTTAAAAATTTCATTTCTGTAATTTAACCAGAACATTAGAGTTTAAAACTTTTGACTTTGAGAGGCTCTCTATTTATTTTATGTATATAATTTTTCTTTGCTCCTTATTTTTTCGGTTCAGAGCTTATTCATCTTTTAAAAGTTCATCCAAGCAGTTTCCATCATTATCTGATTCGCTTCCACTTAATAAAAGAAAACTGATTTCTTTAACCTCATTTTTCTCTAAAATATAAATGATTTTAAAATATACAATAGAGATCGAAACCATCTGCTAGAAAGTTCTCACAAAATTTTTTTTTAAATCATAAATTAATTATCTCAAGGTTTAATACAGTAGCATCCTTTGTGAAAGAAAAATTATTTTGAATCTTATTTTCATGTAAATTTTTTGCATTTTTTTAACTTTGTCAAAAATTTTGTTTAAAGCACGCGACCATCAGTGTCCCCAAGCTTTCATTCTATTCTAAAGTTATTAATTTGTGTAATATAAAAATACTCATTAAAAATTCCTTTTAAAAACAAAAGCAATAGATATTTTAATGATTCGTAAAATTTACATTTTTACTATTTTCATAATAATAAGAAAATGACTAAAAAAAATTAAGTTGAGCTTAGTAAAATTATTTTCCACCAGTTGGTTTCGAACAATGACCTAAAAGCTTAAGGAATTTTTGAAAAACTCAAAAATTAGGATTTCTGCGCTGACATTTTAGCTAAAAGAGTTTTGAATAATTTTTTATATTTTTTATATGCAACTAATTTTGGGCGTTTTATGTAGGTGCCCAATGGCGTAGCTACATGAGGCGATTTATGACGACCTACCTTATCTTTATAAAGTAAAAGTAAGTCGACGCCCTGTCAAAAAAATAGATTTATATTTAGTTCATGTTAAGTTGTCTTCAAAAATAACATGGATTTATTTTTTATTTCTAATTATTTTAATCACAAAATTGAGAATTTTTCTATTTGTTTGATATTGGATAAAAGATCTTCTATCTTTATTTATTTATTTATTATAAATAATATCTTTTCTGCTGTTGTTCTAAATGTGTTTTACAATCAATTTGAAATATTCACTTGTTAATTGGTCATTTAGCTTTTCCAAAACTGGTCAATTTAATTCGGTGTCCAAAGAATAAGTAAACATTCACTAAATTCAAAAGAACGAACGAACAGCTCATAAGTTAAACTATTTATTTTAAATGTAAATTAATTTGAATTTATTCAAATTTGATAAGATTATATGAAATACACAGAGTCTTTGAAAGAAATAATAAATTAAGATGATTTTAAGAATGAGCATAAAGCCCAGTTTGAAGTCATCAATATATTGATTTATTATTTTTTTCACAACTTTATTTTTCTTTGATTAAAAATAAAATTTGGAAAAACGAATCAGCTCTGACAGATTAAATTAGAACTAAGTCTTTCCTTTCAACCAAGAACTAAGTGAAACTAATTAAAAGAGAGATTTTATTACAAACTTCATTTATTAAAATCTTTTAAATGAATTGATAAAAAAATGGCAATAAATCTTAATATTTTAAAAGAGTTGATTAATTTAAAATTTTTTTGGGGGGAAAATTCAAGTTTGGCAAAGCTATTAACAAAATCCAGAATTAAATTTTAATTAAGACTATTATTATATTTTTGCACTCAGAAATGATGTTGCATTTAGAATTTCAATACAAAAATTTGGGTCTTATCAATTTTATGATTACAATTTTTCTCAAAAATTTATCTCATAAATTTTATAAACAAATTTAACATGTAAATTTTATGAACAAAAAAAAAATATTTAAAAATAATTCAATCATGTAATTAAAAATTTGCAATTTTTTTATCTAATAAAATGAAATGTAAAAAAAATATAATAATAAAATGTAAAAATCTTGATCGATTTTTTTTTAAATACTTTCTTTTTTTTGTTCATAAAATTTACATGTTAAATTTGTTAGTCATAGATCATCAAATTGACAAGACCCAAAATTTCGAATGCACAATTAAAATTCTTAATTAAAATATGGACTTTTTATGTAAGTATCAATAGGAGAAAAAAGGTTCCTACATTGAAATGTATTTTTTCTATTTTCGTGAACTAAGTTCACTCAATGTTTCATCTATGGTTTATAAAATAAGTAAGTAAGTATATTGTTTAAAGAAAAAATTCCGATAGATTGATTTTTTTCTAGTCATATTGTATATTAATAAATAATAATAATAATAATAATTGTATATTAATTTAGAATTACAAGTTAAATCGTTCGATGCTTCTAATTTACAACTACTTTTAAAATAAACCAGTCTTAAAATTTTAGCTGTATTTTTTACGATTAATACCACCAAATTTAAGATTGTTTTAGAAGCAATGAAAGAATTTTAATTTTTAGAATATATTAAATATATAAATTTCAAGAGAAAAATCAAATTAGAATAGATCCAAATAAAATAAATCTCAAAAAATTTTCTGTGTTTATTAAAATTATTATTTTTTTGAAACATATTGAGTTTCATCATTAAGGCTTACAAGTTTATAAGGCTCAATTTTTTCATATTTGATTGATTAAGATTTGCATGAAAATTGTTAAATTTTTAAAACTATATAACATTTTTTACTTTCCAGTTATCCTTTAATCCCAACCAAAAGAGTTTTTTTTATTTTTATTTTTGTTTTTAAATATATCCTATTTTTATACTAATTTCCAATTTTGTCATACAAATAAATATTTTTGTTATCTGACTTAATATTTTAGCCACTATAATTAGATTTTGTCAATAAAATAGAGTTCATTTTATTGTTTATAAATTTGTTTGTCGTTCAGTTCTAAAGCTCCATCAGATTAAAAATCAAAATAAAATAAAAATTTTTAAAGTTAAGTGAAGAAAAAAAAATAAAAGGATATATTAGAACGAAAAATTACCGGTGCAATATCAGAGTTGGTCAAAAGTCAAAGTCTAAAAGAAAAAGTCAGATTTGACTTTGATTTTAGTTTTTTTTTAAGTCTTAAATTAATGAGCAAGAAAATTCAATTCATTCAAGATGTTTCACTTACTCGCTAAAATTATTTGTTAAAAATATTTTGAAACATGTCAAAATGTAAAAGGCTTACTAAACAAATTTTATAAAAAAATCATGGGAAATATGTGGTCTCATCAAAAATGTAGACCCAGAAAAATATTTTTCGATAGGTGCCGAGCTGGCTTGAATCGAATAAATATCTCTCACTAACAAAGATAAAACTTTAAAATCTCTAGACCAATTTTTCGAATAACTTAGGATATTGCATTCTGTTTTTTCATTTATTTCACTTAAATAGAGATCAAGTTCATTTTCAAACCTTTTTAATTCAAAAGTAAAACAGTTTTCAGTCAGTCTCAGTTAATTCAAAATCAGTTATCGGTCAGTTTCAGTTTAACTGATAACTAATTTCAATGTAAAAAATAAAAAATTTCTTTGAAAAAATTCTAAAATTAATAATTTTAGAATTTTTTCAAAAATAAGGATAAAATATTTAAAAAATTATTCATAGAAATTTATCATAGAATTTTTGTCAGAATAATTTTCTCTCATAATTTTTCAATTGACAATAAATTAACAAAATATGACGAAATAGAATTTATGTAAAAATTTTTATAGAAAAGTATTAAAATTAAAAAAATTTTGATTAAATTTAATTGATTTTAGTTGTTTTTTAAGAACAAACTAAAATATATTTTCGTTTTATGGTATTTTGAAATTCAAATAAAAATTGAACAAAAATAATTGATTTTTTGATCAATTAAACAAAGCTAAAATAGGATGTTAAAATAAAAAAATAAAACATCAATAAAATTTAAATTGATAATTGATTTGATTTACTAAAAAAAAGAAAAAAAAAATTTTTAGGCAAAAATGTAGCAACAAAGTATGTTTCACAAATTTGTAGTATATTTGCGTATATTTTATAAAATTCAATTTTAATTTATCAAAAAATTAAAAAAGTCCAATTTTTATTTGAAATTCACAAGGCCCGTTCTATTAACTCTTGAAATAGTTTTCGTTTTTTTATAGATTCAGACTTGAGCCAGAGTCATGAAAAAATAAGAGGACAAGTTTCATACAAGTCAAGTCGAAAATCATGACTTGACTAGTATGAAAATTAAAATTGAAAAAAGATATTTTTATAGGCAATAAAACGTAAATTTATAAAATTTGTTACTAACCCTTGAGGAATACATGTGGTCATTAGAAATTCCTCACTAATATGACCATTTAGGCTTACTTTGAATTTATTAGAGTCAAGAAAAGATTTTATCCAGTGTATTAGGTAAAGTGAAAGGTTCATTTAAATGACCGTCATACTAGACCTTATCAAAAATTTGAAAACTAATTCAAAACAAGTCTTTACTAAAAATGACAAGTAAAATAGAAAATTTTAGCAGGTATGTTTGAAAAAATTTGCTCAATTGAAAAAACATCAATGATTTAAGTGAATTTTGAATACTTTCAAAACACTATGCTCCGCAGTCTGAGCTAATGAATTTTTTAAGAAATCAATTAAAATACTTTAAATTGACTTCAATTTAAAAATAGTGGTAGTCATCGTTTCGAAGTCTAACAACGACACAGATATTATGCTCAAACTCAAGTAATTGCTAACGACTGGGAACCCAATCACGAACACTTAGCTAGGCAAAATGTTTAATAGCCTCAATAAAAAGGTTTCCTAGCAACATATAAGCTATGATTATTGGGAACACAAAAACAACAAAATTTGCTCAAAAATTTTTAATAAAAAAAACTTATTTAAATCTATTAGAATTTATTTAAAAACAATCAAATTTGACCCATCATCCAAAAATGACCACACTGAATATCCAAGACATCAGGCACAAAAAAACAGTATCATCCAAATATGCGTACTTAGCTCATCTCAATTTTTGCTAACCTTTATCTAAAATTTTAATCTAGGCCCAATTCATACAGAATTTTTTGCGAGGACATTGGCAACGAAAGCGTCCAAGGCGATAGCAAATATTCCCATCAGGCACCACCCATATACACTCAGCCAGCCATTGTTCCTGCTCAGGCAATCGAAGATCGCAATTTTCCGCACGGAGGCCGCACGGCAGGCTTTATCCGCGAGAACGCCTACACTCTAAATGAACCAGTCAACCGAATCAGCGCCAAAAATGTAGATAAAGACTTGGAAAAACGCTGGTGGGAATGGAATGTGCCTGACGAGACTGACTGGAAACAAAAAAGAAGATCGAATTCTTCAGCACCAAAATCTGATTCGGCAAGTGAGCAAGCTAATCTGAACAAAAGTGAATTTCAGACCACATACCAAAAAGACCACGGCTACATGTACCACTATGGAAAGCCAAGCAGTGAAAATGGTTTCGCAAAGCGACACTCTTTTAACCCGAACAATGCTCACGTTGTCGGCATTGTGCCAGTAAATGATTTGAATAGCTTTACCAATGGCAATGAAGCCCAAAAAGTCTATGTGGACAAGATGTCGTTTGAGCATGGCTATGACTCAAGAACTGAAAATAATTATCCAAATAAAGGAAAAGTAAATAAAGTAAAAAATTGGGAAATTTTTTTTTCAAAATTTATTTATTTCTAGAGACAGGGGGCTTTTGTTTTGGACCAAATGGAGCCGAGGCGAGTGGTCGGCACTCAATCAAGAGCTGACTCCAATAAAGGTGTGGGCATGTGGGATGTAATGCATCCGAGTGACGTTCCTGTGGGAGTCGCGACCCCGAATACGTCTATTTACAAGAAGCCACCAAGTGGTGTGACTGATGAACAAAGGAGACAAAGAAGAGACCCCATCGGATACTTTGACGATTCCAAATTTGGCGGAAGTTTTGGCCAAGGCTTGTCCAATATAAACCCGGCACAAAATTTCAATCCAGTGCTTCAGGCAAATACAAAAGAACCAATAACTGGCGGCTACCAGCCGTCATGGAATGTTGGCTCTGATTTCTACAATGGACCGGCGAAGCAAAATGATATGTTGGAAAATTTTCAGAATCCAATCGCCGTTGGCAATGGATATCATAATTAAAATTTTTAGTTTCAATTTTTGTTAATGCTGATTTTAAATCAGACAATTCATTTTTTTTGTTTAGAAATTGTTTTAAAATTGTTTTCCATGGGAAAATTAAAATTTAATTCATCGATTGAAAATTAATAAAAAAAGGTGATTTAAAAATTTTGTTCGCAGTTTTTTTTCAAAAAATTTGCCATTCTAGTGATTGCAATCGTAGCTAATTGAAAATTAAATTCTTATAGAAATAAAATTTCAATTTCTTATTAAAAATGTTCAAATGAATTTTTAAATAAATTTAAACAAAAAATTGAAGTTATCTTTGAAAAATAAAATTTCATCTCATTTACTAGTTTCCTAAATTGATTAAAATAATTATTATTATTTTTTAACTAAAATTGCTGAAACTTTAATTTAAATTACTAAAAAAAATTTTTTTTCCTAAATTTGCATAACTGATGTTATTCCTTTTAATTTTTCTAAATCGTATTAAAATTATAAATTAAGCATAATTTTATTTTAAAAAATTAAAAACGACGTTTAAGTCGATTTTGGGCAGTTTTTTGAGCCAGAGAAGTATGTTTTTTACAATTAAAAATTTTTTTGAATTAGAACAATATTTGGATTATTTAGAATAATATTATTATTATTGTTATTATTATTATTTATCTCAAAAAATACCATTTGGGTAAAAAAAAAATACGTAGAATAAAAATCAAATATTAAAAAACTTAAAAAATTAAATAAGAAAACGTTGTTTTCATTTTGTTTTTTTTTTGTTTATGGTATGAATTTTAGTAGTAGTAGTAGTAGTAGTTTTGACTGTAGCTGGCTAGCCAGCGAGTGTGCTGATATGGCACACTAAGACAGCTGATGTGATTGATTGCTGCTCATAATGAAACATTTGTTATTGATCTCTATGTTGGATCCTCGAAATTTCTTTGTGATATTTGAAGCAGTGACCTCTTCCTTGGTTTTTTGTGACATTAAAATTGTTGCTTTTTTCAACAAATTCTATTCCATGCATGATGAAAAATTTTAAAAATTTGTGAGTTCTGTAATCTAGTTTCTTATTTAGATCTCAATAATTCTTTGTTTATTACAAAAATTTGATTTTTAAACCAAATTCACATTTTTAAATTAATTAAGTAATTTTATTAAAAATAAGTCATTTTTATATTCATCTAGTTAAATTGGTGAAAAATCAGTAATTATAGTAAATGAATTAGCACATGCCAATTATTATCATAGAAATTGTATGAAAATTTTTATTAAAAGACGAAAAAATGCACCAGATATTTAAGAATTTAGATAAAGAAGACATTGAGACATATTTTTATATGGAGTAACCCAAGTAAACATTAATGGGGGAATTTTTCAATAAGTTACCGATTTTCGATAAGGTCACCACAGAATTGGTTAATCGATAAAGTACCGATAGAAAATATCGATCATTTATCGATAAAACTATCATACATTCACTGTTTTTAACAAGCTGATTAACCTAACAAAGATGATCTCTAAATGTTAAAATCAGAGTTGTTTAAAAGTCACAAGTCTCAAGTCAAGTCCAAGTCCGGGTTTTGAAATTTTGATGTTTTGAAAAAAATGGTCCGGACTTGAACTTTTTTTAAAATTTTTAAACAACTCTGGTTAAAATGCGGGATTTATTAGACTAGATGAGGATAAAATTAATTAAAACATTTAACAATTCTATGAAACATTGTTCATGGAAATTATAATTTTTTAAATAAAACATAAAATTCTTATTATTTAATGCCTTTCTATAAAAATGAAATACCAAAAATTTGTAATACCCCATGATCCCTTCGGTAATTTTAATGGTACAAATTTTAATAGTATATTTTAATTAAAAGAAATTTTAAAGATTAAATTAGTTTTACTTCAATTTCTCCTCGGTCTACACTACCTGAAATGAGTGATTTAGGATTTATTGTTTCCGATTCTGAGAACGCTTAAAATTTAAACAAATTAAACATTAAACTAAAACAAATTTACTTTTTATTCTATTTTTTTCGAATACAATTTTTTTAAAAAAAATAATCGTGATTTATTTTAATTAAAAAAAGCTTATTATAAAATCAACAATTGCCGTTATTGCTAAAAATTAAAAATACATAGTTATTTAATAAAAATTAAACATGATCAATTTCTGGAAAAATGTTTAAGAAAAGAGCAATAAATAGTACCAATCTGGATCGAATCAGAAAATATTTCAAAGATAATAATAATTGGCAAACTTCTTACAAAAACATAAAAACATTTAAGAAACTTAAAAATATTTATATCTGAAAAATTTTTTAAAAAATTAAAATTTAATTAGAAAAAAGATAAAGAGCAAATATTATTCAAAAATTTTAAAACTTCTTGTGACTTTTGATTAATTCTTTAAAATTTAGTTTTCTGTTTTTAAAATTACTTTTATTATTTTTAAAAGACAATATTTGGATTCAATCATAAATTCACCCAAAATACAAAAATTTTTCAAAAAAAACTCGGAATATCAAATGAAAAAAACTGTTTTTGTGATATTAAAAAAATTAAATCTTTAAAAAGATTACTCTATTCAATTAACTGAACTTGAATCTAAATTTTTTTCAAAATAAAATCTACATGTTTGAATATCTGTCAAAATTTTGGTACAATCCTAAACATTCATCTTCAAAGAAAACAAATCTTTTAAGACTTTCAGGAAGATAAAGTTGCTGTATGTTAAAATTCGTATAGTTTTTTAGGCTTCTTTTGATAGCTATTCTGCACATACTTTTTAATGACAAAGGAAAAATTGAATCCAATGAAGGAAAATTAAAATTTGTAAATTTTTCCAAATTTAAATTGGATTGATTAGCAAACAAATTTTTTTGACTGAGAGACTGGAGTATTTCTTCATTGCGTCGTTTAAGCATTTTTATTAAACTATGATACTCTATTTTCCGTAGTAGACCATTTAGTATTAAGGCTTCGAAAATTTTGAACAAAGCATACTTAAGTCTTTTTTCTTCGTTTTGCAAAAAATATTCATCAGTGTATAAATGCATGGAACCAGCAAACCATGTCAAACAGGACCTTCTGTAGCTAAGTGAGCATTTTAATTTGCATATAAGAATATATTTGACCATGAATCCTTCGAATGTATTCGTAAAATGGGGATTAAAAAATCTCTCTTGATAAGAGGTGACAAACATTAGGTGCCAATTTTCACATGTGGTCAATGAATCGAGCAGCTTGCTCTCCATTACTTGTTTAACCAAATTTAGATCATTACACCGAAATAAAAAAAACACCGAGGAATGACTAAACTTTCGTCCATTTGTCAAATACATGCCAACTATTGGCTTTGACGATTCATCACAAGTGATGTATTTGAGTTCGGAAAGACCTAATTTGTGCATGAAAAGCTCCAAAAAATCGCACCCATTCGGAAAAGCCGAGGTGCCGATGCCCAAACACTTGGTCATTATTTCGTTCAGAACATTTGGCTTGAGCTCAATAATTTGCTTGATATGGCTCTCGAGGTTGTACTCAAAGCTTTTAATGTCGAATTCTTCAATACATTTACCTAGTTTGTTAATCAAATCGGACATAATGAAGATCTATGATCGGGGTGAAATTTTTTTAAGTATTTTTTGTTAGTTTTGGAAAAGTTTTTTAAAACTTTAGAATTTTTTTTAAACAATTTAAAATTTAAAACAAAAATTTATTATTTAAAATAAAATACAATTTTTATAAAATTTACGTCTCAGAAATTCAATTTTGTTTGAAATCAAATTAGCTCCATTTCGACATCTAAAAAAATTAATTCATTAAATAATTTAGTAAATGAGTAATTATCAGGTCATTTTTATGATTTAAAAAAAAGTTATACTAAAAAATTTTCCAAGATTAACTTTTCTGGTAAACTCTCTTTTAATTCTGAATCTTATTCATATAATGAGGGAAAATAAAATCATAATTCAAAAAATTGATTTTTTTTCTTGATTTAATGATTAAATTTCAGTTATAAAAAAATATTCAAGCATTTGGGAAAGACTTTTAAATGAACAAGATTCGTGAAATGTAGAAAAAACGAGCAGTTAAATATAATAAAAACTTTAAAACACTATTTCAATGGAAATAACGCGAAAAGTATGGAATTATGAATGGAATTAATTTTCTAAATTAAAAACAAGGTTGATTCTCTCTTTAAAAATAAAAAAAAATTTCAAAAATAAAATTCCGGTAAATTATTTAAAAAAAGTTAAGTTATTGGTCAATGTAATGCATTTGGGTACATCAAATTTTATTGTTGGCTGGATTTTCCAAAAAAATCAAAGACTGTATGTATAGCATTATTTAATTATGCGAATATGATACAGAATTATTTGTTTAAAAAAAAAATAACCAAAGTAATGTTACTAAAGAAGTGAATTTAGCAAATATATGTGAAATACTTTAATTTTAAAATTTTAATTTTTTTAACTAAATAAAAATTTAATTAATTTAGTTTTCGAATAAAAAAAATTCAAAAATTTATTATTATTTATTCGTTGATTGCGATTCGAACTATGTCTGGCCTTAATTTTGTTTTTGAAAAAAATAATAAAGATAAATTTTTTACCGAAATGGAATATGTTTTATTGTTAAAAATCTTCCCCTTAGAGAAAAAATTAGTGACGTTTTTTAGATAAATATTATTTCTGAAATTGAAACATAAATTCTCTCAGAATTTTAAATTAGCTAAATAACGATTATAAATACACAATATTCAAAAAAAATAAGAAAATATTTAATTTATTACTGCATTTTCTTCTATTATACTTTCTTAAGAATACTTTTTAACTTAAACCTTGCTTGAAACTTTATTAATAAATAAAAAATTAAATAATAATGCTTCTTATAAAAAAATAAATATTATTGGATTTATTTGAAATGAACTAAAAAAAAAACAGATCTACAATAAACAGAATATTTTGAGAAAAATGACATGTTAAAAAAATAGAATGTAGAATCTTGAAAAATTAAGAAATCTCAACTAATTTTTGACTCAACTTCAGTTTTTTATACAATACTTCTGTTACTAAAATTTACGTAATTTCATTGAATAATTTTTTGATTTTTTTTAATTATCGCCTTTATTAAAGAAAAAATAAAACATTTTAAAGTAATTTTATGCAAATTTTGTTCAAAAATAAAAAATAAATATTGATACATTTTTTTCAGACATACTTTATTTAAAATATTATTTTCATTAAATAAAGCTTCTCAACGGTATATACGGCTTTAATTAAAAATTCAAAACAAAATAATTTAATTTTTAGCTTCTGCATCTTATTAATTCTAATAGATTGAGAAAATTATTTAATTATCCAATCGTTTTTGATCCCCAATTTTTTTAATTCTTAAATTTTAAATTTAAATACTAAAATTACCATTTAAAAATAAAAAATTACATACACTTAAAAGTACCAAAAAGATCATTATGACTTTTTAAAAAAAAATTCAAATTCAAATTTATTTTAATTAGTATATTTAAATAATTCAGTATTTTTCATTGCCTAGATCTCACCTAGTACCTAAAAATAAATTATATTTTTGAAAGTATCTGATAATTTATGCTATCCGATTTTAAAAACAACGTGTTTTAAGACTTTAAATGAAACCCATGTCAAAATCAAAAAAAAATTTTATTTTTCAGAAAAATCTCCTAAAGATAAGATTGATCATCAACTGTTTTTAAAATTCTTAGTTGATTGTAATTATTTTACTGATAATTAAATAAAATTTTTACTAAAAAAAATTTTAAGAATTTTAAAATGCTTATTATTCTTTTGCCTAAAATTTTTATTTCATGTTTAGTTTCTTTTTTTTGTATTTATTATAATTAGTTTTATCAATTTTTTTTTTTCTATTCACCTATTTTTCATATTGCTTATTTTAAAATTTTCATATTTTGTTAGATTATGTTTAAGATAAAAAATTTTTAATTTAGTTCTAATGAATGGGATACTCGTAAATGGAGCTGTTGTTTTAATATAAAAAGTCAGCAATGTTATCATAATATTTTAATTAGCTTAAATCTCAATAGTTTTGCTAAATCAACGAGTTATATTGTGGTGGCGACCGAGTCAAAATTATGAAATTAATAAAAAAAATTTTTTAAACTTAACTTTTTCTAAATTAATTAAATTTGATTAACATTTTACTAAAAAAGATTGACATTTTTACGGCATCTTGAAGTTTATGATCAATTCAAAATATCATTTCAATTCAAAGAGTTTATTTATCCATATTAAAATTAATCTTTAAATTCATTTAACTAATTTTAATGTAACATGCATACATGTTATGTAGATTAAAAAAATTAAATAATTAAAATAAATATTTTCTAAATCCATTGATAAAATCGATTTTAAATTTAAATTTTTATAAATTGATTTTTTGTAGAGTTTATTTTGGAATTTTTTATTTCAAAAGTATTTGAAATAAAAAATTCGTATTTAGCAAATAAATATAGTATTTAGCAAATTAAAATAAAATTTAAAAATAAAATGAAAAGATCGATCTTTTCTACAAAAATTTTTGGAATAGATTTTTTTTTATTTTTTAAATCTTCATTTACATGTAAAGCATTTTTCATTAAAAATTTTTCAATTAATTCAAAGATTAACTTTAATATCAAACAATAAACTCTTTAAATTAAAATGATATATTGAATTGATCATTAACTTGTAGATGCCATTTTTACCTATAAACAAATTCATTAACAATTAACTGAGTATTTATTTTAACCCAGGTATTTTCTATATTTTCACTTCTTTCCTCAATGAATATACCTCAAGATCAGTTCACGACTTTTTTAGTGCGAAAAACTCGATTCGATACTTTGAATGTTATTACCCTATGGCAAACTTAAAGAGTAGAAAAAACAGTTTATCATTGTAGAATAGCCTGATTCATCGATAGATATTATTAAGTATAGTATGGAGCATAACTTAAATCTCCGAGCCAAAATTATTTTTCAAAATAGTTTACATTAAAAAGGGCGAACTTTTTTTTATAAATTTTTGTCCAATACGCTTTTTAATCCTTTCATTAGCAAAATTTAAAAAACTATAAAATATGATCTAAAATAATCTGAAAATCCGCATAATTTAACAAAAACAATTTTAAGATTTAAAATCATATTTTATTAATTGAGTATTAAGCAATCTGTAATAAGACTTAAATAGTCTTATAAAATGGGTAACCATTTTTAAAGCTACTTAACTATTCAAATAATTTTTAAAGGTAAATTTATCCTAAAATACTTCATCTAAAAAAAATATGAAAATAGTTGAATAGAAAATTACCTTTTAAATCTAATATTTCCAACGAGCAATGAAATTCTTTAGCATCGTCATTTTTTTCATCAAAGTCTAATTATAAAAAAATTAAATAAAGATATTTTAGATATTTTTCCATCACCTAAACAAAATTTCACGCTTCTCTTTTTTTTTTGATTTTTTTCTTCGTATTCTTGATCGATTTTCTTGTCATCTATTTGATCTGAACCATTCTTTGTGTCCGAAACTTTTTCACATTTTTCATTTTTAGCAAGCTCTCTATTTTGTCTCAAAATCTTTAAAATTCTTGAATCAATAGAAGTTTTTCTCAAGTTAAAATATTCTTTCATGAATTCTTTAACTTTTGTAGTCATTTCATCTTTAATCGTGCTGTTGGGAATTTTTGTGCCCATCACTTCTCTTTCAATCAAAGCCCGATAGCTTTCGCTAATTTTTGGCAGAATGGCATCAAGTTGTTTCCTTTAACATAAAATTTTTATTTTTTTTAAATTTTTAAAAAACATTATTATCAGTATTTTAAATTTTAAATTTTATTATTACTTCAGTTTTAGTGAGTCCTCATTCACGGTTTTGTTTGCATCAAAAATTTCGTTCAACTGAGAAGATTTAGAGCAATCGTTGATAGATACTAGCTCGTTGTCTTCAATAAGAGTTAAGGACTTCAAAAACTCGGCGAAAATGTTGAGTTTTTCTCTATCGACTTGATAAAACTTATTTATTTCCTTAAAATTTTAAAGTTGAGCTTACTTTTGGAGATTAATTCTGCGTTTGAAATAAGGACAAGATTGTACAAACGGACTAAGCTAAAGAATGGAATTTAAAATATTCCTTATTTAAATTTTAACTTTTGTTACTTGATAAAATCGAGTTGTTTTCCATCTTGTAAAAATAAACAACCAACTTCAGCCTTAAAATTAATAAATGAATTATAAATTATTATATTTTATTTATTTGTTTATCTGTGCCGAGCTAAAGATCTTTTCGATAAAAAAATAAAGATCAAAAAATTAAAAAATTAAAAATAGAATAAAACTTAAAGTTAAATAAAAAATTTAAAAAATTTTAATTTAATACGTTTCTAATGGTGGAATTAGTATCCATATGTTCATAAATGAAATTGTGAATTTTTTCTTCAAAAACTGCTAAATTAGAATGTTCCAGAGACTGGTCTTGTCTAATTGAATCTATGAATGTTTGGCCATCTATCTGTAATTTTTGAGACAAATTTGAATCTTTTTCCACAAGGCAATTAATATTTTCTTTATTAAACTCTTTTTCAAATGATTCGTCGTTAATTTTTTTAAATTCAAGCCATAGGTTTTCAAATTGTGTCAATTTAGAACTTTTGAACTCTGAGTACAAAATTTCCAATGACGTATTTTCATCACTATTAACTTGTATGCTAAACAAAAAAAATTTAGTCTTTGAAAAAATTTTTCATCCATTACTTAAGTTGCTTGGCCAATGTAGCTTTTTTTCTAGCCAAAGACTGGGTCAGATTTATTTTTTGGTCCACTAGTGCTCTAATTTGGTTTGTTTTGATCCTTCAAATTAAAAATTTTCACAAAGAAAAAATTTAGTTTTTATAATTTTGAAAATTATAACAAATAAAGAAAGTTTTTTATTTTAAGCTATTAATTAGTGAACAATTTGAAATTTAGAAATTTCAAATTCCTTTGAGGAAAAGCTTCTAATAAATTTGAATTTTCTTTCATAAGCAGTGAATTTTAAGCAATTAATTTACATTTTTTTAAAACTTAAACTTGATTTATTCGAAAAGAAACCAATTAAAAAAATTAGAACAAGTTTTGACGGAATTTTCAGAGGTTTTAAGTAATTAATATTAGTAATTTTGGGTAGTTTGTTCAAAAAAATTTTGGACTTTTTGCTAAATTCAAGTAAAAAAAATTTTCGGTATTGGCAATTTCAAAAAAATTTATTTAGTAAAAGCACTCACTTCAGATTTGAGCATTTGAAGTTAATTTTTTAAAAACTGTCGCAAAAAAATAAATGCTTAAAATTTTTTTAAATTTTTAAAGACAAAATATTTAAGTAAAATAGAAACAAAGACCCTAATTTAACAGTAATTGGTAGTTTTTTTTAAAAACTGCATAAAAGGCATCACAACATTATGCATTAAGATAGTGTAGCGGTTTTAATAAAAACGTAGCTCTCAACGGCTTGGACGATTTTTGAATCCGTCTTTTTTGTCGTTAGGTTTTTATAAGAACTGGCGTATTTAAAAATCAGCATATTATTATGAATCAAAATTTAATCTTTTGGCTGATAATAGATTGGAGCAAACTGTTGCAAAATATATTTTATTAAATTGAAAACCAGCTTTGTTTCAATTAATATTAAGTGATTAACAATTATTTTTAAAATATAATTGTTTAAATTGTTTAATTTATGTTTAAAATTTTGTAAAAAAAATTCATAGAAAATTACAGTAGAAAATTATCATATGTTTATTTTATTCAAAGACTTCGATCAAACAAAGTGTTAAAAAGTTTTTTTTCATTAATTATTTTATTTATTTCTTTATCCCCAGTAAAATACTTAATCGAAAAAATTCGAGATCATTAATCGAAAGAATTAAACATAACTTTTTTGTCAAATTTTTAAGAATCTTGCAAATGGAATAAATAGTTTAACGAATCACATATATTTTTTTCTTAAAACAAAGTTATTTTGAACCTTTTCAACCTTATTTTATATTTGATTTCTGTTAATTCAAGTTTAAATATAATGCCGAATTTTAATTTGGATTTTTTGAAAAAATAAATAAAGTTTTGTCTAGACTTTTTTTTTGAAATCTTAAAAGACTTACGAAGGATGAAATATTTAAAAATTTTAAAAGAGCTTAAAAGTGATATCGAAAGTTTAACATTATATTGATTAACAAAATAATCTAAAACTAATCTAATTGTAAATCTTAAAGAAATTTATTTGATTTACAAAATATGATAGAAATTATGAAGAATTTTTTTTTAAATTTTTTTTTCAAACATAATATTCTATAAATTTCTGTGGATTTTTTTCTATTTAAAAATTTTCAAAAATAATTGTCTTTTTCTATTGACATTTTTTCTATGGATCGATATGTTTCGAAAATTTTTTGACATAATTTGTCAAAAGTTAACAATTTCAAAGAAATAAATGGATCCTTATATTTAGAAGGATAGATTGATTATTGATAGAAACAGTACTAAATGTTTTTTTGACTTTTTTCTAGCCTAATAAAACTTTTTTTTGGTTTTTATGCTAAAATTTTTCAAAATCATCAATTAATACTTTTAACTACCACAATTTAATTTAATTTGGAAAAAATCATATAAATAATTTGATCTTGCTAATTTCAACACTAAAAATTAGAAATATAAAATTTCTTTCATAACAAATTATAATTACTCAAGAAGTACTAGTAAATAAAGATGATACTGTTATTACATACGATAGAAAACCAAATTTATTGTTTATCCTTTAAGGATTATGTAAAATAGAGCTTATCACCTATTTAGAATCCTTGAACAACAACTTCCATCTAAAAGATTGATCCCTGCATTAAATTGATCTCCAACATAGAATTTTTATCTAGCCAAAGCTGGTTTCCTTTGAAGTAATTGAGTGAAATTTTTTAATTTTCACTTCACTTCATACTGCAGATTTTTTTTGTCCCTCTAGCATAAAGTTCGAACTTCGAAAAATGATTGGCATTGTCATATTTGTTAAATGTTAGGTACCCCTTCACATCAAAAGAGATTAAAATAATTGACGTATAAAATTTTCAATTACTTGGGGATTCACAAAGATTTAAAAGTCTTTGGATAATCGGGTCTTGCCTGTTTTGTGACCAGTTGGTCACATATTATATGACCAGTGACTTTATGTCGATTTGGTGACCAGGTATTTTTTCTGACTGGTCACATATTCACTGGTCACCTGATATGTGATCAGGCAAAATTTTTTATTTGGTAAAAATGTTTATAAATAATTTTAACCTGGTCACTTAAATAAACATTTGGTCACGAAAATTTTGCAATTGGTCACATAAATTTCTTTTAAGTTAAATAAAATTTAATTGTAAATATAATAAAATAATTGCAATTGCAACTTTACTTGTAAGATTTGATTTAAATGGCACCGATTCAGATTATGAAGAAAATTAATCAGATTTTGAAGAGTTTAGTGCAGGCATTTGCAAGCTTAGTTTAAATCGAACAAAAAAAAATTAGAAAAGTTTTCAAAAATTGCATCATAAGCTCCAATTGCTTCTGAAGCGACACAGTCTGCTTTAAAAAAAACTCTTAGCAAACATAAAAACCCAAAAGATTTCATTTTAATTTCAATTTCGATTTCAATTTTGGTTTATTTTAAATAAATTTACCAAGTTTTCACATTACCCTCGATTTCAACAAGCTTAAATCACTGATGAGGCTATTGCGTTAAAAGAAGATTAAGATCAATTTTAGAATAAACACCTTAAAAATTAATATAGAAAAAAAGAACAATATAGAAAAATTTAATTGATAAAATAACATTTTTTTTAATTTAAGCTTGAATCTTTCTATTAACTATAAAATAAAACAATTTGTTTCAATTAATTTTACTTTTTTTTGTTTAATTCAACTTTTAACTTAATCTAATTTTGTAAAAACCTAAAAACTTTTCAAACAAGAGGGTTTAAACGGAGGCTTGCGCCATTCGGACGAACCCTGGGGCCTTCCCCTCAATTATATATTTAATAATAAATAAAAATCTTTCTATTAACTTTTTAATTTTTATATCTTTTTTTAAAATATTTTAAGAATGCAAGTTTAAAAGAGGTTTTTTTAGCGCTCGGATAAGTCTATGGAGGTAGCTCTCTCAAAAAATATTTTAATATAATAATGAGAATTTTTTTCCTATCTAAAATAAATTTTATTTTTTTTTGATGTTCTTTTTATTTGATTTTTAAATTTTAAATTTTTTTGTTTTTTTCTTCTAATCTTATCTCAAGGAGAAATAAAGTTAAATTCTATTATTCTAATCATCATCATTTAAATATGAATATCAAAAGATTAGCATAAAAAATATTTGACTTATATAACTTGGCAATTTTAACTCAAAGTAAAGGTATCAACAAGTATAAATTTTAAGTTAGAAATAGACCTAAAACTTGCTTAACTAAGTTAGATTTTTTCAAATATTCTTGATTTTCAAATATTTAAACTTCGCTTATGTTTAACTTACTGAGCACTTTGTTGCCATTTGGTTCTTGTATCAAGAATTTTTGTTATCAATTGAAAAAACTCATCAAGCTCCAATTTCAATCGACTTTTCATAAATTTTTCAAGTTTTCTAAAATCGTTCAGCTGTTTATGGGAAACAATTTTTGAATTAAGACCTGAATAGTTCAAATTGTTTGTTTGTGCCTGAGAAAATGGTTGCTTGCCCGGTTCAGAGCTGCAAAATGGTGATATTTTGGGAGGAATGCGCAAATTTAGCTTGTTATTCTCAACTAAAGAAAATTAAAATTTACTTTATAAATTATTAAATTAAAAAAGTGTACTTAGTCTTGCTAAATTAATTATGAGAGTATATTGTGACAAGGCAAAAAAAAGCTCACAAACTTTAAGGCCACCAGGTGTCATTAGTAAAGACTTGGTGATTATTGGAAAACGAATAAAACCAAGTAAATATTGATACTGTAGAATTAATTGATGACTTGGAAACTGTTTTTCGTGTTTGCTGGTCGTTTTTTGGGTTATTTCTAGAAGCCAATTGAACACAACATCCTTGAATTCTTTGTTTTGTTCCTTGAGAACAATAGGCCAGCATTGACTGAATACTTTTTCGGCCTTATCTGGATCGATTTGACGTAACAAAAAATGGACGATAACTTCAAAAGCCTTTTGATTCGGACGTGAAAACATGTTCGAATTAAATTGAAGTTTAAAATCTTTTTCATTTGATTTTATATTGAAGCCAAATAATTGAATTGTGGTAAGAACCGAATTTGTCATCAATTTGAGCTGATATTGAGATGCTTGAACACTGGATTGGGAACTCATTTTGATTATTATGATGAATTTCAAAAAACAAACAATTTTTAACTTTTTTTTAAATTTTACAATTAAATCATAAATTTTTAAGATGCAAAAATTTATGAACATTTTTTGTTGAATACCATTTCTTATTTATTCATGAAAATTGACTCGACATTGGATCAACAAATCAGAAAAAAAAATTTCCAATTTTTTAGAAAGTTATTTGAAAAAATTTTAGCAAGATTTTCTGCGGGCGAAAATAATTAGTTTAAAATTTAGCAAAGGTAAAAATGAAAAATTTATTTAAAAAAATCAGAACAAAAACAAGAATAAATAGAATGTCATTTAAAAATTCATTTTTCTATACTTTGTATTGAAACATCGCTGAATCTGTCGTAATTTATGAATAAAAAATAAATTTAAAATCATAATGCAATGTTTACAATTAACTCTCAAAAAATATTTATTTTTTTTTAATTTATTCAACTGATTTGAATTATTTTTTGAAAATATTTACTCAATATTCTAAACTTATAAAAATGAAGAATTTAAAAAATTAATTAATTTTTTTCAGTTGGAGCATTAAAGCATTATATGTAAAAATTAATTCTTGTAAATTTGAATCATCTGCATTTTCATTGTTCTCATTAGAAATACTTTTAAATACAAAGAAACCAAAAAACTAATAAAATAACATCATTTTACGTAATATTACTTCATAAAATGTAAGATTATATTAGATTTCATCAAATTTAGAATTTAGAATTTAATAAAACGTAAAATTAAATTATTTCAAGTAAAACTTAACAAAAATGCCGACGGTCAAGGATGTTTAATTTTACGGACAATAATTTTCTTTTTGATAAATATTTTAGTTCTATAAAAAATTTTTAGAAACTTGAAATTTAACATATCTGTTCATTTTATTGCATAATTTTACACAAAAAAATGCTAAAAATTTCAAATTTTTTGTAATAAAACTAAATTTTCAGAAAAATTCGCAGATTATGAAGATACTTGTTTCATTTTAAAAACTAAAACTTTATTTTTTTATTTTATTTATAAGGTTATTTCAAGTTTTCATATGTTTAAATAGTTTTTTTAAAATAATCTTTACAAGAAACAATTTCAAAAGAGAATTAAGCCTTTTTAATTTTAACTTTTTGATCTTTCAGTGATTAATTATCTCTCATTCTTCTTCCGACACTCATCAAACGACATTTCAACTGGGGCTATCTTAGCCAAATTAACTTAGTTTTAACTTCTAAAGGAGAATCTTTATTAAAGTTTTAAAAATTGCTGTCTATTGTGGTAATTATTCAAGGGTTTTATCAGGATTTTCTCTAATTTCCTTATCAAGCTTTGCTCTTATATTTTTCTTAAAAAGTCTCGTGTTGTAAAAACAAGGATTTAGGGATATTTTTTTAATGTTAAATACATTTATCAAATAATTTTAAAGTATGCAAGATATTGTTTGAAAAAATCAAACTTTAAGATACCGATAAGACTTATTGATTTTATTCGAGTATTTTTTTTAATTATTTTAAAAATTTACAATGTAATTAAAAACGAGAAAAAGAATTTCGAAGATTTCAATAATCTCTTACAAGAGAAAAATTCAAAAATTTTTTTTCCTTTTCTATTCACATCAAACTGTAGAAAATTCATTTCTCTATTAGATGGCATGTCGCATTATGAAGCTTTATATTTTTTTCGATGACTTGTAGACACTCAAATGAGACCAACTTTTGAGTGGGTCGCTTAACTTCAGACCCCCCTAGTCCAAAAATTTTTGTTATCCCCCCTAAAAATATTTTTTATTATTATTATTATTATTTATTCATAAAATTACGCCAGACTTGGCGATGTTAAAAATAAAACAAAATTAAATACAAGGAGTTTTGTACTGTTACTTTTCCTTTTTTAATTTACAATTATGTTTAAGAAATTAAAATATTAAAATAAATTTTTCCATAAATACCACAAAAGTTTAATTTTAGATTAAATATTCAAATATTGAGATACACATTGAGATACATGATTTTTTCGCTTTTTTTATTTATTATTTTTTTTTTTTTAGATTTTGTTGTCATATTTTTTATTTTGGTTTTGATATGTGGCGAATACAAAAATGAGGTCTATTTATTCGATTAAGATAGTGTGGAATTTTTGCACTGCGCGAACCTTACTTCATTTTTTACTAAGACAAATTTCATGTCGCTATCAAACAAAACTGAAATTTTCGCCTAAAGTGAAGGACGTCGCGAGCTGAATTTTAAATTCAGTCGGCCATCAATTTCGTATGCACTAATAACTGAATTTAATTGTTGAAAAGTCATAAAAATAATTTATTTCAGTCAAGCCAGAACAGGTAAGATGAACTTAGAAAGCCTTGAAGAAGCCAAGTACAGCGAATTGCTGAAGATAGCCGGTAAACTTCAACTTGAACTGCCACAATCTAAAAAGGTAACATTCCCACAATTCAACAATACTGGCATTAATTTTTCCAATCTACAGAAAGATGTGTTGATCAGGCTCATTAGGGAACACTGCGGTACACATGATGTTGAAGAAAATTTGTTCCAAGTTGTCAAGAAAAAATTGAAAAAAACTTCCAAAAAATCAAAAAAAAACCCAGAAGAAGAGGCCGAACCGGAAATTGAGCCCGCAAATCAAACACTGACCCGGTCTCGGACTCGCACCCTCAACAAAACACTGAACACAACTGAGCCCACAGAAGCTAAAAAATCCAAAAAGACCAAAAAATCAAGCAAAAAAGAGTCAAACGAAAACCAAGAGCCGGAAGTGATTGAGACCAGATATGAAATAAGGGAAGATGGAAAACGAGTGAAAATAAAACGAATAAGAAAAAAAGTCAACAAAGAAGACCCAAATCTCCCCAAGGAAGATAAAAAAACAAAAAAAGTTAAAAAAGCCAAAGCTGCCATTCATAGTCCAGAAAAAGAGCCTGCTGAACATGGCGAGCAATCAAATGCTTGTGCAGAACAGCAGGAAGAGTCGGACAACTTTAAGCTGCAATTAAACGAAAGTGAAAAAGATTCGTTAACTGAGCCTAAGCCTGCTGAACATGGCGAGCAGTCAAATGCTTGTGCGGATCAACAGGAAGAGTCGGACAACTTTAAGCTGCAATTAAACCAAAGTGATGAAATAGTTCACGTAAATAAAGAGATGCGAAAAAATTCTAAAATCACTCAAGACAATCTAGAAGAATTGAACCAAAGTGGAGAGGATGAAAAAGTTGAATCTTTGAAAAGAGATGAGTACAATGAAGCAGTCGACTCTTCGTTGATTACAAACGATGAAGAAAAGCCTGACAATGAGGAAGAATTGGAAAATGTTAACGTCACTAGGGACATTGTGAACACGACATTTGAGATTGGTGACAAACCAGAGGCTCACTCGCACAAAGAAGAAGAGTCAGTTGTTGATACGCCCCAGAGTGTAGAGAAAACAAATTTTGATCAAGAACTAGCTGACAAAAAACAATCAGAGGAAGAGAGCAAGAGTGAAGAAGCAGCTAAAGGTCGCATTGGCGGTGCTCGGATTGTCAGACCGAAACAAACAGTTACAGTGGTGCAGACAATCAAAACAACCAAAAATGAGACTGTTGTCGAAGAAGTTAAAAAAGTGATCGAAGTTGGTAAGAATGGTGCAAATTTAATTTTTTAATTTTTTTTTTAAATATTTTATTTTAGTCAATAGAGAAGCAGGTCCCAGAATTGTAAAACCAACAATTGTAATATCTGAAGATAGTAGTGCCGACCCCAAACGAAAGAACACCAATGATGCAAGTAAGAGAAGATAATTTTTTTTTTAATTTGTTTTTTTTTTTCTTATCTAACATGTGTTCAATAAATTATGACTGTTTTTTTAAGATTTTAAAAAAATAATTATTATTTACTAGTTTTGACAAGTGGAGACGTTTTAAAGTCTTAAATCCAAGTTCGGACTTTTTTTTCAAAAGTCCAGGTCAAAAACTTCAATTTATTTTTTTTTCTCAAAATTCTAAGTAAAACATTTTTTTTAAATCTTGTTTTTCAAAAGTCCCTATCAAAGAATATTATTTATTTTTTTAATTTTTAAAAAGTAGAAGTTCGTACTTTTATTTCTTTATATTTTTTCAAGATTCCAAATCAAATATTCTTTTTAAAATTTTGTTTTCAAAAGTCCAAATTAAAGACTATTATTTTTTTAGTTTTAAAAAAAAAGCCAAAGAATTTTATTCATTTTTTTTAAGTCCGGATATGGAATTTTTTTAATGACCTGAACTTAAATATTGAATTCTTGTTTTGAGCCTCGTAGTAAAATGTATAAAAAGAGCTGCGATTTAAAGTTTGTAACCAATTTTGGATAAATAAAATGATCAAGCCATGCTTAAAATAATAAAATAATTGCAGAGATACATTTTTGGATTTAACATACTAAGTTAAGTAAAAAGGCAACCTCTTCTTTATCAATATGCATAATGCAAAGTCCTTACCATCTAAATGATACTATTTTAGGTGGACAATATTTTGCAGATTTTACCTTTAGATTTAACAAGGTATCTTATAATTTTATTAAAAAATTAGAATTTATTTGATTGTTTAAGCTTGTTGATATCATTGATGATAACTTTAAGTTGCCAAAAAAATTGCATCCAGTATTACCCGGTTGAAACCGGCCTCTTTTTTATGATAAAGGGGTTTAACCATGCGTCCCGTATTACGGAGACATTTAAAGATTTTTTCTTTCTCAGCCGGGTTTGACTATTACCCTCGGCTTGTGTGACTAAAAGTCAAACCATTAGGCTTTGCAGATTGAGCCCAAGCTTCTTAAGCTTTAAGAAACTAAATCAAAAAATAATAATTAAATTAAGGAAAAATAAAATATAGATAAAATGAAACGGGCAATGATGGGTGAAATAGGTTAAGATCAGCATTTTCCTTGTTATATTTTAAAGAGACCGTTGAACACCAATTTTCAATTGAAGTTTTTTCATCTTCACGTTTTTTCATGGATGAACGTTTTATTCATAGAATTATTTTCATATAAATTTTTATAAGGATAAAATATCGAAAAAATAATTCATAGAAAATTAATCATAAAAATTTTTTCAGAATAATTGTCTCTTGTAATTTTTCATTGTCAATAAAGTGACGAAATATTTAAAATTTTCCTAAAAACTACAAAAAAAACAAAAATTGAAAATAAAAAAAATTTATAGTTGATACAAGAGAGGTCCAATTCATCTTAGTATTTGTTTATCTTATTTTCAATATTAATCTGTTTCTTTAAAATTAAAAAAGTATTAAGATCGTATATTAATTGCTTTAAGGAATGTCTTTAATAATAATTGATTAAAAAATTTCTTTTTTTTTATAAAATAATTCTTTTAATTTATAAGAAATAATTAAAAAAAAAATTCTTTCTAATTTAGAACCATTGACGCGTTTCGGCCAAAAGTGGCCCTCTTTAGGATCTAATTACTGTCTATTTTAAATTTAAAAAAAAAAAGGAACAAAAGAAAAATTTTTTCAAAAGATTACAAAAACATATGAAAATATTTCTAGAAATCAAAGAATAAGAATAAAATTTCATGAAAATGAAAAATAAAAGAAAACAATTTTTATTTTTCTCTAATTTGCAACAAAGTGCACAATCAAGCTTTAGAGAATATAGTTAATAAATTTACTTAAAAAGTGGTGTACATTTTACAGAAAACTGCAGAGTTTGTGCAAACCTAAGCAATAGTTAGTACAAATTTGTACAATATTGTACTGTTTACAAAACCACTTTTGCAAAATTAGAAAAAAAATTATAAACCTTTACTATTTTTACAAAAATTTCACATTGCCAGAGATTGTTAATCCGATAAAAAATGATAAATTTTTATTTTTTTTTTTTCTATACTTTATCCCTTTGAAAAAAATTCTATGAAAATAAAAATTGTTCGAAAAAAATTCTATCAATTGGACGTTCACCAAAAAGGCAAATATTTTTTCAATTAAAATTTTCCTTTTATGTAGTTTAAAGGAGAATTTAAATATTTTTTATTCAATTTATTGTCTATAAAAAATTACGAGAGATTATTATTCTGATATTGAAAATGAAATTTTTTTATTAATTGTTCTTCTAAACCCTATCATTTTAAAAAATTATGTGAAAAATTTTTTACGAAAGATGATAAATTTCTTATAAAAAATTAAGAAAAGCAATCAATTAAAAATAGGCTTTTGTGTTGTCCTCGTAAGACGATTATTAAAGTAAAACAAGCTCGAACTCAAATGTTTATTTAAGAAATATTTTTTAAAAGTATCAAGTCCAAAAAAGCCCCTTTCAATGATTATTTGAACGCTTATTTATGCAAAAAATTTGATAAGCTTAGAAAAATTTTACATAGAAAAGAAACACTATTCGAGCGAATGCTAGCTAGTGTTTCAAAGAACACTCAATTCACTTGCACACAGTGAGGAAATAGAAATTAGAAAAATTGAATAAATATAAATACATATATAAATATATAAAATTAAAGCAAGTAAAATTTGACTTTGATTGTAGCTAATTGCGATATCACATCTTTTTTCAAAATTAGTTTCAATCTTACTCAATAATAATTAAAATGTATATGCTCGTTATTGAAGGCAATCATCAATTTAGATCAGAGTTGTCAAAATGTCCAAATAAAAAAAACATGTCATTAAAATTTAAATCTCGGCTAGCACTTTGCTTATTATTTTTTTTATAAAAATCATAAAATCAAAAAACAAGAGACTTTAAATTATTTTATTTTGGTAATTGGTAACAAATGTTTCTTTAAAAATATTTAAAAAAAATGTCAAAATTTTAAAGGTTTTTTTTTTGATTTCAAAAAAATTTATTTTCAGATTTTAATATGAAAAAATTTTTTAAATATTTTTAAATTTTCATAAAATTGAGGTGATTCATTGATGCAACATCCATGAAGTCATCGTTTTTAGCTTAACTTGTTATGTGTCCATGCAAATTCTTCCATTTTTCTTACAATTAATTTTTTATCTTTATCAGACAATAAGGTCAAAAAAATAAAAGACCATGAAGCGAAGAAAAAAGATCCCGAGGCTATCAAAGTACTTGCTCGAAAAGCACCTGATTTCAAGGCAATCCATGAAAAAGAATCTCAAAAGCTGGAATCAATCGATACATATGCCAATCGCAAACAAGAAAGATTGAACAAGCTAAATGAAAAAAGTTCGCCAAGTGCCGCGGAAGACAAGCTCAAGGCAAAGGCTAGAACGCCAATTTTGTCTGCCAAACCTCAAAGTATTTTCAGCAAAAAAACCCCACTCAAAAGTTGCGCAACGCCCAAATTTGTCAAAAATTTGACATCTCAAACTGGTTCGCTGCTGAGCAACATTCCAAAAATGGCAAAACGCGATGAGCATAAAAAAGAAGACAGCAGCAAATCGGACACCAAAACAGTGGAGCCAAAGACTCCCGAAATGCCTGAGCAAGAAAAGCGCTCAAAAATAGCCAGGACTCCGTCTAGTGTGGCCAAACCGACTGAGTCCTCATTGCTCAAATCCAATCTTAAAAGAACTCTATCTGTCAAAGTAAATGAGGCCAACAATGCTGCATCAATACCCCCTCAATTGCAGTCGTCATCATTTGTGCGTCGTAAATCATTTGATCTGAGCAAAAGTTTAGCAAGACCTCTAAAATATAATCCACATCATGGTCGACTAAAAAAAGTTGACTTCAGCACCAAGTCAGTTTTTCTAGCCTCATTGGCAACAAATTTAAATGAGAGCAAATGCAATGATAAAAGTGTTTTTAAGCCCAATGACTCTATTTTAAATGGGTCTGATGCCAATAAAAGACGTGTGAGCACAATCAACAAGCTTAGGTCGGACAATGGGGGTGCGTGTCCCGACCGGAACATGGTCACCGACTATTTGAAGTCGGACAAATTGAAGCAGATCACCGATAAATCAACTCAAATGGCCAGAAAGCTAAGGCTTGAGAAAGCTAAAATGCACAAAATGGCTAGATCAGACCAGAACAGGAAGCTGATGAATATGGACAATAGCGAAAATGAACAAGAAGTTTAGCAATTTTTTTTTTATTTTTTTTTAAAAGATAATTTTTGCATTTGTCCATTTTTAACTCTCCACAGGTATTTGTATAGTTTGAGGCCTAAAATATTCGATTTACTTTATGTAAATTTTCTAGAGCTCTTTTTTTATCAACGGTTTTAAATTTTGATACAAAAATGAAATTTCTTTTCTATTTTTTTTTTCATCTCAATTTGTACTAGTTTAATTCACATTAATTTTGGAGAATTTGTAATAAAATTAATTTTAATTTTTAAATGTGTATCCTTGAAATATGTTTTAAAATAGATTTGAAAAACGACTGTTTTATTTGGTGTTGTGGATGATAAAATCGATCCGCTTTCAGAGTTAAAAATTAGGTAAAAGAAAATTTTTTAAAATTTTTGGAATAAAAAAGGATTATTAATTTTTTAAATGATTTATTACTGGGGTGAAGTTTTCACGTGAGTTAGAAAAAAATTGAATTAGTTAAAAGCGATATTCAATAAAAAATATTTTTTGCTGATCAATTTTTTTTTATATTGAAAATATTGAAATTATTAGGGTTGTTAATCAAAATTCGAAAATTTTTTAATCGATTAAAAAAAGGTTTTGTCAATTTCAAATACAAATTGAACAAAAATTCTTCATTTTTTGATTTATCAAAATTAAATTAAATGAAAAATGCTAGAAATAATACTGCAATAAAGTGCAACATACTTAGTTGCACCTTTTTTACCTAAAATGAAATTTTTATTTTCTTTTTTTTTTGTAAAATCAAATCAAAAATCTGTATAAATCTTATTGATTCTTTATTTTTTGTCACTTTTTACAAAAGAAAAATTATTTTAGGTGAAAAACGAATGTTGCAGCATTTTTTATAATATTTTTTATTAACTTTAATTTTAATTTACCAAAAAAATGAAGAATTTTTGTTCAATTTGTATTTGAAATTCACAATACCTTAAAAAAATCGTGATTTTTTTCTTTTTATTCGAAAAAAATTTAAATAATCGATTAAAAAGAAAAGAAAAAAACAAATATTCGATTAAAAATTTTCGATTTCTTAGGAAAAAAAAATTGATTTTTTAGAATCATAACAAAAAAAAATTCTAAAATTTGTTTTAAACTTAAACTATGTCACTAAAAACTTTTTAAAATTTTTATAACTGTCTCGAATAAAAAGTAGCATTTCTAAGTGATCAGTATCAAGTCTACTTCTTAAGTCTATTTGAATTTGACTAAAAAGACATTCACTTGGAACTGAAGACGCTGTAATTCAAAAAAAAATTTTTCAAAATGTTTGGTTTTTGATTTTATTCTTTTATGAGTGGAAAGGAATTATTAGCGAGTTTATTTTACGACAAGATTTAGATAATGTTAATTTAAAAAAATTTTTTTCTTTTTTACCAAACAAAAAGAATCTTCGAATAAAAAAAATTATTTCGATACAGTCATCTCTCTTTAAACCGAGTACACTTTTATCCGAAGCATTTGATATTCGGACATAAATGTGCGGGCTCGGAGCTCTTTACAATACCTTTACATGCTAAATACATTTATTAATTCGAATTTTTTGTTCGGTTAAATTCGAC